>JAEOAE010003154.1:0-276726 GCA_036365155.1 Meriones psammophilus
ACATATTAGAGTCAGTGTGTTAAAAATATGTAAGTCTCACCATGGAATCATACCATGGAGAGACACAAAAGTTGTTTTGTTTTTTGTTTTATTTTGTTTTGTTTTGTTTTTCCATCCCTGATTTCTTTCTGACTGGAAACATAACAAAGAGAAGTGGAAATGTTTGCAGAGGCACAATGAAGCAGAAAAAAAAAATCTGAAACTGTTTTTCACATTGTTCTGTATCTAGTTCATTATTCTCAATGGAATTACATGTGTTTAGCAGGTCATATATCTTTTAACCAGAACAACCATAGCACATTCAAGCAAGTACTCACAGGTCAGAATTCCATATTAGACTTGGTTCTCTGTCAAAAAAAATCTCGTAATTTTCGGATAGATCAAGTGGGGTGGAAATGGGGATAAATGTAGCGATGTTAACATCTGCCTCCTTGTAGGTGTTGGTCTCCCCGTAATTGCCACAAGATATCTCCAATGATATATACACAGGTTGCAGGAGGAGACTGAGGCAAATCAAAGGAAGGGACATGTCAGGCTCTTCACTACACAGAGACAGTCACCTGCATCAAGGCAGATCCAAGGAGATTATTGGCTTAGGTCCTGCAACAGGCTGAGACCTCAATAATGTCAGAGAAGACTTTTAAGGCTAAGCTGCTTCCTCCTGTTGCTTCAGGCTCTCAGTCTGTGCATACTCAAAGGTTCTCATGACAGGCCAGCTCATTCACTGTAGCAAAGTCCAGAAAACTGAGGGTCACAGTGCTGAGATATTTCTGTCACTGTAGCCAGACTTGCTCTGAATTTGCTGTCTTTTTATTGTTCTGTTCCTCTCATCCAGGTATTCTTGGAATCCATAGCCCTGAGGCTCTACACCTGGTTCTCCTCCTTGTGGGTGAAAAACATGTTTGGTTCTTTCTTCAACAATCTGTATGATTTCATCATGGTCCACAGTGACTTTGGAGAGGAACAGAGTCTGAGACAAAATTGTAGTTCATCCAAAAACAGCTTGTTTGTTTTGGATTGCTGTTGAGAAAGTAGTTTCAACATTTGATTTCTCCTAGGAAGGAGAGCAGGGACAGTCAGGCTTTGACCATTTTGATAGCTCTTTGATCACTTCCACTAGTCAAGGTGGCTAAACTAAGCAACAGGGAAAGTAGATCCAGACAGTTTTGATGAGACCTGATAAGCTACAGTAAGATAGAGTAGGAGGACATCCCTTATCAGTGGATTAAAGGAGGGACATGGGGTTTTGACCAAGAAAGTAAACACTAGTGACTCAACCTTATGCAGGACACCTCAGTTCAGGGTTTTCAACTCAGCTTTTGCATTCAGACCTCCTCCTGGACGTCTGGCACCAAATTCAGAATTATACAGGATCAAAAGAGGGGGCAAGCTGCTTATAGTCAATTTAAGTCATGACAGGCAACACATTTATGAATTGTGTGCTTAGTTTAGATTATCAGCCACTTTCCTCTTTACATTATTTCCTGATTTAAAGTCAAACATGAATCACCTGAAGAATCAGGATTGGAGTAGGTTTTGGAGCCTGTAAATATGAATTCAGTTTCTAACCTGGCAGCACATGTCTTGAGATGGCTGGACTCAGCCATCTGTCTCATAACAACAACCAAAAAGAAAACACTTCATCTCCATACTTTTTCTAATTTACTGAAATATTATTTATCATACTTACTAGTGATATAATTTTGTATTATTATATATTATTGTTATAATACAATATAAACAATATAATGCAAATCAAAATTGATATCTAACTTATGTAAAATCCATTCATGAAAACAGAACCATAAAATTTCAAAAGAGCTAAAACTGCACGAAGCTTTGAAGGTAGGAATGTGAAAAAAATGATGTAATGTCAATTCTTATATATAAACAAACAAAATAACTAATGTCTCCTATGTGTAATCTTATAAAATTTTGGTTACTGGAATTTAAAAAATGTATACAAATTACACACACACACACACATATATATATATATGTGTGTGTGTGTGTGTGTGTGTGTGTGTGTGTGTGTGTATCTCTAGATATAGATAAATATATCTACACCAGCTTAGTTTCTCTATGTTCAGTGAGTTGTGTATGTGTTGTATTCAGCAATAAAGACCTACAATCCATTTGTGGAGAGCAAACTATAATCTTGACAAAAGTCTGCATTGTTTAGGCATTCCCATAAGATTCCTTTGGCCAACACCTCAAGTAGATATAAACCATTCCAAGTATTGGAATCCTCATTTGATGACAAGTGGCATCCTGTTGGGAATCTTTTTTAGTTTTTCGTTTGGATCACCTTCAGTTATGTATATATTTTAGGAAGCTTCTGCTTCTCCTTCCTAAAATATTAGGAATTAGATTAGATTACTACAGTAACATTCAAATAACATTTAATTTTAGCTGTCTTTCTTCATATTACTTTCCTTAATGTCCCCTTGCCTCCCCACTTCCAACTGATTCTCTCTTATGAGCTCGTTTTCCATCTATAAATATTTTATTGCCCTATCCTAGGGAGATTTATTTACTTCTTCTCAGACACTAGTCCTTTTTTCTGTGTGTATCCTACATGGTTTTATGTACTATAGCTTGCTTATTCACTTTACAAGTAATATTAACATGTAAGTAGATACATGCAATATTTGTATTTTTGAACTTGTGTTATTACACTCAGACTGATTTTTTTCTAGTTTACCTGTAGATATGCATTTACTTTGAAATTTCATGATTTACTTTGTAAAATGACTGAGTAACATTTTGTTGTGCAAATGTCCACATTTTCTTTAGTCTTCTGTTGATGGACATCTGGGTTATATCCAATTTCTGGAAGTGCTGATTAGAGCAATCATAAATATGTTTGCACAAATGTCTCCATGGAAGGATGAAACATTCTTTGGATATATGCCAAAGAGTGGAATAGCTGGTTCTTGAGGTAGAACAATCCCCATCTTGCTTCGGAAAAGCCACAAGTATGTCCTTAGTGGCTAAACATGTTTGTACTCCTGCTAGCAATGTCTCAATATTCTTAGCCATTGTGACTCTCTTTAGACCATATCTCAAACCACTTTTGGTTTCCATTTCCCTGATGACTATGGACTTTTCACATATCTTTAAGTGTTTCTCAGCCATTTGAATTATTTCTTTAATAATTCTCTTCTGATATCTTCTTCCATTTCTTTCTTCAGAGACTGAAGTTTTTACATAGAAGTCTTTGACTTGCTTGGTTAGAATTACACCAAGGTACTTTATGAACTTTGTGGCTATTGTGAAGGGTGTTATTTCCCTACTGTCTTTCTCAGCCTTTTTGTCTTTTGTATGCAGGAGTGCTACTAATTTTTTTGAGTTGATTTTGTATCCAGCCAGTTGGCTGAATTTATTTATCAGCTGTAGGAGTTCCCTGGTAGAATTTTTGGGGTCACTCATGTATACTATTATATCATCTGCAAATAGTGACATGGCATGAACTCATGGGCTGGTTCTGTGATCACTTCCACCTGAGGGGATAGCAGCTTTACCAGTCAACAGAGGAAGACAAAGAAGCAAGTCCTGATGAGACCTGATATACTAGTGTCAGATGGAAGAGAAGGAGGTCCTACCCTATCATTGGACTAGGGGAGGGGCTACAGCTGAGATACAAAGTGAATAAACTGTAATTAATAACAATAAAAAAGTCTTTATTTAGAATTGTATGTGTGTTTAATTTGTATTGTATATTTTATTGATATTTATTTTTTTCTTTTTACTTATTTATTCATTTGAATATTAGCCTTTATTTCAGTGTGTAGTTGGTGAAAGTATTTTAGCTTTGTTTACACTGATACAATTTCAGAGTAATGTCAGTCCATTGTTATGCAGAAGCCTTTCAGTTTTCTGCTGTATTTTAAAGATTGTTTAATTTTTTTGCCTGGGCAAGGGCTAGGAAGATCTCCCCTCCTCATTGATAAGTAAGACTAATAGAGTAAAACTGTACATCCTAAGGAAAAAATCAACATAAACATTCAGTGCAATCTCCATCAAAATTCCAGACAAATCTAACCAGATGTAAAAGGACAATTTTCAGCTTCAAATAGAAGCACAAACAAATCATGACAGCTAAAACAATCCTAAATAAGACCTGCTTGAGGGATCACCTATCCAAGGATTAAATTAAACTAAAAACTATAGTAGTAAGTAACAACATGGTATTAGCAGAGTAACAGACACTTTTGTCAAAGCTGAGATTGAAGACCTAGGCAGAAATCCAAATACCTATGGAACTTGGTATTTTTAAAATAAGAAATCTTGAAAAAAAAACTGAAAAAAAAGGATTTTCAGCACATTGTTGTGGTCAATCTGGAAGTATGCATGTAAAATAATTCAAATAGATCCCTATTTTTCACTCTGCACAAAACTCACCAAAAAAATAGATTGAAGAGCTCAGTAAAATCAATAAACAGAGAATCTGATGGATGAGAAATTAAGAAAGAGTATTTTCTCTATGAGAATGTCTTTTTCATGTTTTGGACTGTGTTGATGAGGTGTATCACTTGAGTTTTTGTTAGACTTCTTCAGTTTTTATTTCTAGGTACATCTCAGTTTTTAATTTTATTGATTCCTTTTGTAATAAATTGTGTTCAGCTATCTTCAGTGTTTTATTTCACTTTTTTGTTTGTTTTCACAGACATCATTGAGTTTTTATCCATATCCTCTGTTATACCCTTGACTTTTCTATGTTTTGAAGTCAGTGTCTTGTTCTGTGGCTATATTGAATTTTTCAGGCTCTCCTCTAGGAGGGTTGTGGTGATTTGGTGTCTTGGATTTAATAATTTTGGTTTTGCTCTGGTGTTTAGTTATCTGGATTTGGCATGATTGTGATACTAGCTGTTGCTATCTGGACTTGTCTATTTTTGGTTTATGGTGTTTAATTTCTTCACTTTTATTTCCATCTCTGGATCTTAGGAAAGGGTGTTGGCTGTGTATTGTCTTATAGAGAATTCTTCTGAGTGTGTGCCTTGATAGGTCATTAGTGATACTAGACAGAGACTGTTTTTAGGTGTTTTAAAAAATAATGATGAATATAGACCTTACCTCAGAATATAGGGCTGGAAAAGGTTTTGAAAGCAAATTGACCCAAAAAAACAAGATGAAGTAGCCATTTTCATGTCTCAAAAAATAAGTTTTTAATCAAAATTAATCAAAAGAGATGGGGAAGAACACTTTATACTTGCCGAAGAAAAAATCCACCACTACAACCACTCAATAATGAACATCTATGATGGAAATGAAAGGATATCATCATTCATAAAAGAAATATTACTAAAGCTTAAATCACACTTTGAATCTCATACATTAATAGTCAGAGACTTCAGCACCGACTTTCTCCAAAGGACAGATCATCAAAACAGAAAGTAAATGGCGAATAAAGAAACTAACAGACACCTTGGATCAAATGGGCCTACCAGTTGTCTATAGAACATTTTTCAGCGGCTCATGAAACCTTCTCCAAATTTGACCATATAATCAGTCACAAAGCAAGCCTCAGAAGATATAAGAGGATTGAAATAACTCCGTGAATCTTATCAGACATCCATGAATTAAAGTTAGACTTCAATATGAGAAATACCACTTGATCATGGAAGAAACAAAGGAAGAAATAAAAGACATTTAATTTTCAATGAAAATGAGGGCAAAACATACCCAAACTTATGAGACACAATGAAAGCTGTGCTAAGAGAAAAGCTGACAGCATTTTGATAAATGATGTGCCTTCCTAAAGAAATTGGAGAGATCCCATACTAATAATTTAGCAGCATGCTTAAAAGCTCTCTAACAGAAGAAAACAAACACACCAACATGGAGCAGTTGACAGGAAATATTCAAACTTGGGGTTGAAATCAATACATTGAAAACAAAGAGACTGATACAAAGAATCAATAAAACAAAACTGGTTCTTAGACAATATCAACAAAATACACAAACACTTAGCCAAAGTAACTGAAAGGCAGGAGAAGAGTATCCAGATAAACAACATCAGAAACAAGGGCATACAAATCAGCATGGAAGAAGTAAAAATATTGCTATTTGCAGAGGAGGTGGTAGTGTATGTAAGCAACCATAAACATTCCACCAGAGAAATCCTACAGCTGATAAACAGCTTCAACAAAGTATCTGGATACAAGATTAATTTTTAAAAAATCTGTAGCTCCCCTATACATAAGGGACATATTTGTTGAGAAAGAAATTAAGAAAACTACACCATTCATAATATCCACAAATGCAATAATGTATCTTGGTGTGACTCTAACCAAATACGTGAAAGACCTGCATGAAAAGAACTTCAATGGTCTGAAGAAAGAAAATGAAGATGTCAGAAAATGGAAAGATCTCCCAATTCCCTGGATCCATAGGGTTAACATAGTGAAAATGGTCATCTAACCAAGGGCAATCTACAGATTCAATGTATTCACATCCAAATACCAACACTGTTCTTTTCAGACCTTGAAAGAAGAATTCTAAACTTCATATGGAAGAATAAAAAAAAAAAACAAAACAAACAAAAAAAAAAAACAGAGCAGCTTAAACAATCCTATACAATAAAAGAACTTCTGCAGTTATCTCCATCCCTGACTTCAAGCTACAACACCCAGCAATAGTAATAAAAACTGCATGGTACTGGCATAGAGATAGACTGGTTGGTTGATCAATAGAATTGAATCAAAGACCCAGAAATAAACCCACATAACTTTGGTCAATTGATTTTTGACAAGGATGCCAGAAATGTACAATGGAAAAAAGACAGCATCTTCAACAAACCATGTTGGTCTAACTGTATCTCTGCATGTAGACAAGTGCAAATAGATATATATTTTTCTTCCTGAAAAAAACTCTCAAATCCAAGTGGGTCAGAGACCTCAATATAACTGCAGACACACTAAATTTGTTAGAAGAGAAAGCTGGAAATAACCTTGAACTCATTGGTACAGGAGCAAATTCCTGAACAGAACACCAACAGATCTATAAGAAGTAGATACTATCAATGGAACTAAATGTCAGTGTACACATTAGGAAATTTTCACATCAATCCTATTTTCAACAAAGTGCTAATATCCAAACTATACAATGGACTCAAGAAATCAAACTCCAATTAAAAATGACCCAATTAAATAATTGGCACAGAACTAAACAAAGAATTTTCAACAGGTAAATCTTGAATGACTTAGAAGCACTTAAAGAAATGCTCACCTTCCCTCATCATCAGAGAAATGCAAATCAAAATGACTCTGAGATTCCATCTCATACCAGTCTAAATGACTAAGATCAAAAATCTCAAATTGTAACACATCCTGGTGAGGATGAAGAGAAAGGGGAACACACTTTCCTTACTGGTATGAGTGTAAACTTTTACAAGCACTTTGGAAAACAATCTGGGGCTCTCTCGGTAAATTCGGAAGACCTAGGTATACCACTAATGGATATATACCCAAAAGAGGATCTATAAGAAGGACACCTAATCAACTACATTCATAGCAGTTTTATTTGTAGTAGCCAGAATCTGGAAATCACCTAGATGTCCCACAACTGAATAATTGGTAAAGAAACCATGGCACAATTACACAAAAGAATATACTCAGCCATTTAAAAACAAAATCAACTTCCACTGCTTTCCCCAGCCAGCGGTGAGATTTTCTGAATTCTCTGTTTCTTATCAGGCAGAGAAATCTTGCTCTTAGCATGCACAGACACATCCTACCCACTCCATCCCATCCCCTCCCTCCCTATCTGCTGCTTTGACAACAACTTCACATTCAGGTAGGGATCCCTGGCAAAAAGCAGTTTCTCTAGGATTGCAGTAATCAGAATAGAATAGGATAGAATAGTGTCATAGTGATTATGAGATTTAAGGAGACCACAGGCCACAAATGCACCCCCTCACTGTCTTCTAAATGGCAAATGTGCCCTGGTCAGGCCTGCACAGGTAGATAATGAGAGACACTGAGGGCAAGAGGAGGAAGACTCTCTCCCTCACTCCAGGGATGCTCTCCAGGCTCAGACACACCTAGGGACCTTTGCAGAGGACTTCATCCAAGCCCTTCCTGGATGAGAGGAGTCCCAGAGGAGTTTCAAGTTCCCTGCAGTCTCCTGAGTTGTATTTAAGCCTTTTGGTTTCCTATTTTTGTGTCTGAGGAATGACTGACATAAAGCAACACAGAGAACACTAGAATATGACAACGGAAATCATATTTCTTTCCCATAAGCCAAGTTTGGGAAACTGCTACCATAGTGAAAGACTATTGACATAGAACCTCTTTTTCCTTTCTTCAGGAAGATCTGACTGAAGCCTGGACCTCTGCGAGTTCAAGGCCAGCTTGGTCTACAGAGTCCAGGACAGCCTAGAAAAACAAAAACAAGCAAACAAACAATATCCAACCATCCAAAACAAATCGAAACAGACAAACAGAAATGGCTGCTATGGGAAGTTGAAATTGTATGTATTTTACTATATAAAATTTAGGAAATAAACTCAGCTTCTATCTTGTTGTGGCCTTAACTCAACCTTCACACCCATAGCCACTTTTCTCCTTGTTCCCCAGTGCCTCCTACTGAGGGGAATAACTGCTGAGGTCCTAGTGATTATATTTCCCTTCTATTTCTCCCCCAACAATTTCCCAGCTGATCCATGTAAGGACAGGCTGGAAAGGGCAGGGATTTAACCTCTCTCTTCTTAGATAGGATTCCCTACAGAATGGTTGTGTTGGAGGCCGGAGAACCAATATAGCCACGAGACAAGCATCCTTGGATTCATCCCTGGATTTTTTCGTGCATAACTTTTACCTGCAAGGAAAACCTCCCCAAGATCTGCTTGTGCATGCACACACGTACACACACACACATAACCTCTCTTCATTGGTCCTTGCGTATGCACAGTTTTTCACAGGTGAAACTTAGGTACAGTTATCTGAGCCCAGCATGAAGCCGCAAAACAAAAATATTGTTTCTTGAAATTTCTCAGATAGGGGAGGTCCTCCTTCCCTTTCATCTGACCCTAGCCTATCAGGTCTCATCAGGATTGGCTGCATTGTCTTCCTCTGTTGGCCTGGTCAGGCTGCTCCCTCCCCCTCAGGAGGAGGTGATCAAAGAGCCAACCACTGAGTTCATGTCAGAAACTACTAGACATGTTCCCCTTACTAGAGTTCCCACATGGATACTGAGCTGCCATGGGCTACATCTGAGCAGGAGTTCTAGGTTATCTCCATGCATGGTCCTTGGTTGGAGAATCAGTCTCAGAAAAGATGGAGTGGGGCATGGATGGAAATGAGGGAGCAAGGGTGAGATTGGGAGAGATTGAAGGAGGGGGCTATAGATGGGATAGAGAGTGAATAAACTTTGAATATTATAAAAAACAAAATGTTAAAAAATCGTTTATATTCAGAAATGAAATGTATAAGGAACTCAGTCTCAACCCAAATTCTGTTAGCAGCTTTTACACTTTTTGCCAAGAGTGCATTTTGCATTTATTACAAAACACAATCCATATTGTTCTCTGAGAAGACTATATGACTCCTGTGGGAGTCATTTATAAAATCTAATAAACTCCTCTGTAGTACTTATAATCACTGTAAACTCGACATTTCACCAAAGATGAATATGATGTAGCATTACTTAAGAATCCTGCAATCATTTTTGTCAGCATTGTTTGATTGTACTAAGTATGTTCTCTAGACATATTAATCATCTCACAAGAATGGGCTTCTTGGTGTATGTGATTCCTACCTTTTATATATATTATATTATAATATTATATTATATATGTATATTACTGCTAAAGCATTTAAACACCATGGTAATTTAATAAAGAATTCACCTTAATTTATATTTTGTTCTTTAATTATAAAATGTATAAATAATTTAAAAAAATCTCTTGTTAATATTCAAGGGCCCCTTCCATTTGTGAAACAGATGGGTAAATCCACTGCAGTTGAGTAATGGGCTATGGAAGCCTGATTGTACAGGAGGAAGAAGCAGAACTGCCTACTGAGTGCTGTGGGGGAGCTCAGGCATGCCCTGATATCTTGCATTGGGGAGCCTAGAGTCCCCTCCCACACAGGGGAGCAGCAAGTGGCTGAGCGGCCAGGGTGGGAGGGCTGGGCGGTCCCGAGGCTGGGTGTGCATGCAGACGTGTAGGCTATGGGAGGACAGGCAAGAGCGCTGCTGAAATGTTAATCTCTGCAGATCTGGAGAAGGCGCAGTCCTGAACTGGAAGCCAGGGTCAGGGACTATTGGGCTGAGTCCCTTCCGCACACTCTAACCCTAAGGGAGACATCCTAACCCCAAGGGAGGCGCTCCTGTCAGTCAAAACTCTCCGGCCAATCAGGAGCTCGACCGGACCTGCCAGTCAAGAGAGGGGCCGTGTTTTTCCGGTGCCTAGCTGCGGGTTCAGCTCCCACTGTTGAGCAGGGTCGTGTGGTTCTGGGTGAAGTGCTCTGCGCGCAGCTGCCACCACTTGGGTGCTGCGAGGGAAACTGGGGCAAGCTCCAAAGTTGCAACATGGTGAGTGCGGGGAGGAGAAGGCGGATGTGCGGCGGGAGATGATGTGTGGGGTCTCTTCCGGGACTGGCTGGTCAGCGGCGGCCACTGAGGAGGGAACTTGTGGTCCTGGGCACTTGCTGGACCCAGCAGGGGAATCTGAGTCACTTCACTGTGCGGGGGCCACATCCGCGCAGAGTGTTTGCAGCGGGGGTTTGTGTGTAGAATCATCCACGTGGCGGGATGCCAAACTCGGAGTACTTTAGTTTCTCTTCAGTGTTCCATTTTCTCTCATGTCTTATACAAGTTCTGCTCTTAGCATTTAATCTTTAGGTGTGAGATCCATTCTGGGGTACTTTTGTGGGAGTTGTAAATGGCATCTCATGTGTTGGGTAGCACTCCAATATTAAGTTGTGATGAGGAAGAGTAGAATTGATGATGTAAAGGATAGCCAATACTTAGGAAATAATAGGTGTCACTAAATAGAATTTAGCCAGGGGGAGAACTGCCTCCAAATCACCCCACAGGTAAATAGTATGCTAACCAGGCCTGTTAGAGATTAGCATGCTAGCATACACATGTTGATCAAGCTTGTCCAGAAATTTGGCCCCAACCCTAGCAAAGGAGAGAGAAAACTCTGATTTACAACCAGCTACCAGGCCGATCTTCATATCAATCAACAGGCCTCTACCAAGCTGCTCAAGGCGACCCTACAGGGTCACTACCAACATTACAGCCTGTGGAGACATAAAGGTGTTAAATTAACTTTTATTCCCCTGAAATAATTGTCCTCCAGGTGCTTAGTGCCTTCATCTGCTAACCTAGGCCTAGTCCTGCAAGCCTCTAGCCTCCATACAATGTAATCGAGAATGTTTTCATCCTTTGAGACTTAGTGCTGAATAAGCTCATCCTTTCTAGTTTTTCCTGAATCTTGCTGGCCTGTTCAACTCAGCTGTTCTGGCTCAGACTCCCCTCCAAGGTGACTGAATCAATTTGGCTTTTCTTAGTTTATGACTGAATTGTTCTGCTTGGCCTCATACTAACTTTGGCAATATGTTATAATCTTCTGGATGGTTCTCATTCTCTGGCTCTGTCTGTCTTCACCTGTGTCTACTTTATCTCTTTAACTTGTGTCTGTAAAAGTCTCCCAGTGAAAACTTTTTCTGAATTCTGCAAACTCAACTTGAGCTCACTGACTCTCACCTCACTGACTTAGCTGAACAGCTTGTGCAGAAATGTCTAGAGCTCAGTCATCTGCATGCCTGTTTCCTGAGGGCTAGGATTAAAGTTTTGTTCCACCACACCCAGACCTAAGCTTTTCTTTACCTGAAGCTTGCTCTATACCTGGCTGGCCTTGACCACAAAGACTGCTTATCTCTTTCTCCTTGGATTAAATTATGTCTGTATTCCAACCAGATCATATAGACCTAGAAAGTCTTTGGATGTGATCTCTTGCCAGAACAGCCATGTTCTGAATTAAAATTCAATTACCTAAAGGTCCAGTTTTCTTTTTGAGAAAAGAATAGTTTTTGCACAGGGGCAAGTCTATACTGGTTGACAACTCTTTGAAAAGGGAAAAACAAACAAACAAACAAACAAAAAACTTGTTTGTGTTCATGGATGACTTGATCAATAAAGGTATTCCATGAGGCCTTCATATAAGGGGAATGGCATAGTTCTTTCTTAAACCCATTAACATTCTTGGCATAGCCAGTAACAGACTGGGGCTTAGGCATTTGGAACTTTCTCTACCATCTCCATGTATTGAGAATAAAATTGAGTTTATTCTCAAAAGCCACAAAAATGTTTGGGAGAGACTGTTATGTTCTGGGCCCCAAGCCTTTGGGGAGGCATTGCTTCAGATCATGAGATTGCAGCTCTTCCCACCACATGGGGCTGTGGTTGTCAATTCCAAGGCCACTGTAGGCTTGGTTAGTAATGTTCTTGAGAGACCCTGTGTTCCTCTTAATGCAGCTCTGTTTCATTAGACTCCTCGTGAATTTGTTTCTACTTATGATATTTTCTTCTGACATCACAGAAGTTAACCATTTCCTTCCATTTCCCCTGAAAGTAGTATACCAGATGCTATTCTTGAGAAGCTAACTTGGCCATGGACCTCTCAGAGGCTAAACCACCAACTAAATAGTATTCATGGGCTGGACATAGAACCCCTCCACATATGTAGCAGATGTGCAGCTTGGTCATCATGTAGCTCCCCTAACAGTGGGAGTCCTGACTGTTTCTGACTCTGTGCCTGGGTTTGGATCACTTTCCTTCCACCTGGACTGACTTGCCTAGCTTCAGTGGGAAAGGGAACAATTGGTTCCATTTAGACTTGATGCATCAGGGTATGTTGGTACTTAAGTGGGGAAGGGGACCTGCTTCTATGAGGATAGAGGTAGGGAGGAGTGGGATGTGGGGGAGAGACAAGGAGGAAAGGAAGGTGGAGGTTTCCATCTGGCTGTTAAGTGATTAAAAAAATGAACTGAAGGACAAAAATGCTTACTCAGCTTAACACATAGCTTGCATGAGACCTCCCCGCCCCAGCTTTTATTTTTTCCAATGTTGCCTTTTTATGTCTTTTCCTCTTCTGGCATACTCACTTCAGGACCCTGTCACTGAAGAGTGACGTGCTGTTTGAGGGCACTGGTCTACTTCTGGCAATATTTTTGCTGTGTAAATCTTTCTAAGTGGCTAGACTTACAAGTCTCCAGTCCACATTTAAATTGTTAAAAACATAACCTGGGACTGAACGTAAAAGTGACTTAAGGGTTACAAGATATATGTAATGCAAAATTCTGTCCTCGACTGGCTCCTTTTAAGCATTGGCCAGAGCTGAATGTATGCTGTCATTAAATGTACTCTGTCTTAATTACTCTTTTAATTGTGTTTGCAGCAATTTCTCCTTGGGAGGGGATATTAGTTCTAGAACAGTTGCATCTTCACCCTTGTAGATAAATGTTTTCAAGGCAAGCTATTCAGACTGAGGTCACCTTCATCCCAGTCTGTTTCTCCCTAGGGCAATGACCTTGCTTTTCTCTTGATTAAAATTTCTAAATTCTTTAGTTTAATGGCTGTACCACAAAAGAGCTTTATAATTTGAGTTGGTAACAAACTATCCATTGTAGTTACAGTGAAAGGATTTGCATGTGGAGCACGGTTTGTGCCTTCTGTTCAGAACAGGAAGAACAATCTTTTATATACAATTGCTGTGTGAATCAGGGTAGGCAATAGCTAGATCAAACACTAAGGCAGTCAGCTGCAGAGACAGCTCACAACTGTCTGTAATGCCAATTCCAAGCAATCTGACACCTTCACACTAATGCACAGAAAATAAAATTAAATATCTTTTAAAAAGAATTTCATGCCTAATTAAAAATGGATTTCTCATTAGTTTCTGTATAGAGAAATGTCTCCAAAAACTCAGCGTTTCTTCATGCTATGTAGTTCAGACTTGCTTTGAACCACCTAATCCTGCCTTTGTGGCCCAGTGTCTTGCAACTCATTTCAGGCTGGACCTTAACCTGGTCAGTGAAATAGAAAAGGAACCAGTAAATGACGTCCCACAAACATCACTGGCTTTCATAGGGTGGGTAATTACAAATAAAGAGGGACCTGTGTATGAATTGAGTTCAATGACCTACTTTGAAACTGGTGTCCTGCTTGGACAGAAGTGTCAGTTATTCAGTTTAAATGGTTAGGAAAAGTCCAAACTGGCACGACTTGGAGTTCACAGACCAAGGCAATCAAGATTCTGGAAGAGGAACTAAACTTATTTCTAGAAACCAAATTTCTATAGTTACACTGGTACAACAAACACAGAAGACCTGGGCAAACTGGTGTGGCCGAGCCTAACAGGAATGTTATTACTCTAACAATAATGGTGCATCCCAAGAGAAAAGGAGTGCATAATACTTGGTGTGCTCTTCTATGAATGTCTAGTCCCAGAAAAATCTTGGGGCATGAAGCCAGTTTCAACTTTTTTTTTTACGTTTTCTTTTTTTAAATTTTTTATTAATTACACTTTATTCATTTTGTACCCCCCATAAGCCCCTCCCTCCTCCCCTCTTGATCCCCCCTCCCTCCTCTTTCTGCATTCATGCCACTCCCCAAGTTCACTGATAGGGGAAGTTCTCCTCTCCTTTCTGATCTTAATCTATCAGTTCTCATCAAAAGTGGCTGCATTGTCCTCTACTGTGGCCTGGTAAGGCTGCTCCCCCCTCAGGGGGAGGTGATCAAAGAGCAGGCCAATCAGATTATGTCAGAGGCAGTCCCTCTTCTCATTACTATGTATGTAACCCACTTGGACACTGAAGTGCCCTGGGCTACATCTGTGCAGGGGTTCTTGGTTATCTCCACGAATAGTCCTTGGTTGGAGTATGAGTCTCTGGGAAGTTCCCTGTGTTCAAATTTTCTTGTTCTGTTGCTCTCCAGTTTCAACTTTTTAAAACAAGTTTTGAGATTATAGTGAAATCATTTCAACCTCCTCATTCTTCCCTACTGTTAAGTCTCAAATCCTGGGACAAATGGCTGAGGTACCTATTTAACAAATAAAAGGAGGCTCAGCTGCTGGTTCTCCCATCATCCCTGTTTCTACCTGCCATAGGGTAATGGTTGGCATACCAGCCTTCTAGACCAGGGTCTGAGTTCCCCTTCCCCTGGGTTGTCTTCCTTATGTATTCCAACCATTTTTGTTACCTGTGCTTTTTCATCTATCATTTACTATCCAGGCCTCTTGGTCTAGCTTTCCCCTCTCCCCTCCTATTTTTCCTCATAATGCTCACAGTCATGTCCCCTCTGGACTCTCCCAGATGTCCCTGCATCTGGCTATTCTATCCCTTTTCTCTATAATAAACTTTCTATCCCACCATACCTAGAATCATCCATGACCTTTCCTTTTTATTTCTTTTTTTTTTTCATTCATTTCCCATTTACCACTCCTTTCAAATTCTTCATCATTTTTTGTTTTAATTGTTACTGTTTGACTTTGACATGTTTGGCTTCAGGATTTCTCAAGTATGAGGTAGAGATAGCTGCACTGAACATTGATTGTGTGTTGGAATGTGCACACAAAGGACCCTGTGGCTTAGAAGAGGAACTGTCTCCTTGTGTCTTGGAGACTGGAAAGTTGTAATAAAATACAGATTTCTTAGAGTAGGGCTCTGTCTGCCCCTAAGGTAGAAGGGCCCAGCTGGGAAGGTCTCAGCTGTTTGAGTCATTTGATCTGATCCTCCAGTAGAGGAGCTGCTACTGTCCTGAAGCCCAGCTAGGTGGTCAAAGGAAAGGAGGGGGCCTGGGCAGACCTACTAATCAGCAGCACCAGTGGGAGGTAGCTCATAGTTTCTTTTGAGGATTCTTTTCTAATGCAGCTGAAGAGAATTGTGAGGGGGACCACAAACCATGCAATGGGGAGTGTGTGGGCCACTGTCCCAAAACCAGGAGGAATAGGTCTGCTAAGTTCTCAGAGTCTGATATGGTGGTGCTGAGACTGGAGGTCAACTGTTGTTCTGTTGATGTATGTGGTGACTTGGGGAATGGTCCATGGTCTCTGACTCTCCGTTGAATGTGGATTGCTTGGGGGTGGTGGGTGGGGGCATGGGAGAATTCCTCTGCAGCCCTGGCAGTTTAAAGCTGTGATGATTAAAATATCACTATCCAGTGTGTACACACACACATTGCTTTTGGTGTGTGGTGGGAAGACAGAGTGGAAAACTAATGACCTTGCATTTAACATTCAGTTTTGTGTGGCAAATTTTATAAATCGTTTTGAAGTTGGTAGAAAGGGGGTGATGTGCATTCTTCAGCAATTTTGTTTGGAATCTTTTTATCTTTTCACTGCTCTCAATCACAGTGGTATGATTCCAGAAAATTTAATTTCAGGACACAAAAGGAATTTCTGAGATGCAGAGGTTTTTAAGGTGTGCATGGTGTTGGGTAGGTGGATAAGGCAGATTCCATATCTCATGGCACAATCCATGTGGGAGTAAGCAAACATGAAAACTTTAACCACATTTGTTTCTGTGTGGCTTTCAGTGGGGCTGTATATGCCTGAAACCACAAGAACTCATGAGCGGCTGGAGAATTGTAGCCTACATTTTTGATCACTTTTTTTTCCACAGAGAGCTCCAGAGCGTAGAGCATGTGGTCTCTCCTTTTAGAAGATTAATCTACAGTAGCTAGTGGGTCAGAAATGTACGTTAGCAGTCAGTTTGAGTTGCTTTTGTAAGAGTTTTGAAGTCTGTGTTTATTTAATTTCTGTACACATATAAACAAAAGTACATATGGTCAAGTACACATTTTTCTGACAGAGCTTCCTTGGGTCTTTTGAGGAAATTTGAATATATTTTTAGGCTTATGATTTTGGCTTTTTCTCTTCATCTCCTACTTTTCTCACAACTGTTGTACACATTCTTGATAGCTGTAGCTCTGAGATACGTTTTGAGGTCACAGCTGCCCATGTGTACAATCTTACTTCATTATCGCATTTGGAATTCTGTGTTGTTTTTCATGGGATATAGCTTTGGAATCAACTTTCCTCTTAGAAATTCATAGAAATTTTCTTTAGATTCTGTTCAATTCATATTGAAATAGAAAATAACCAACATCTTTGTTTTTTAAATACATCATTTCATTGGTGTTGTTTCTTAGAGTATAAAAGTGTAGATATTATCCTACATAATAATTTGTTTAGCAACCTAGAGTTAGTATATAAGATTGAAAGTGATATGAAATAATTTACACAGTCATAGAAAGAAGACTTCAGTATAAAGCTTACTGGCACAAAATACATTGTTATGATAGAAAAGCTATCCTACCAAGTATAATTTGAGAAGACAAAAAGTGAAAATAAAACATGGTCCAGAATTGAACAATAAATTTGAATGTGATATGGGATCTTCTATTAGCATACAAAATAAACTCTTGAATTTGGGATTTCCCATGTATACAAACTAAAATTAGGTAACATCAAGTTGTGTTGTTATAGTTAATGTAAAACTGCAAGTATTTAGTGTATGTAATCTGATGTATTTGCAGATATTACCTACACCCACACCCCCTCATTTGCAAAAACAGCACAATATACCATGTTTTCACACATTCTCATAGTATCCATGTTTATGTGTGCCTGCATTGCACAGAGCTCTCATAAAATGACAGAGTTGTGATTGATCCCAACAGTCTTCTCAGTAAATTTTCATGTATTTTGATTAGTTTTAAAGAAGTATCTGAATTCTCATGCTTATTGCATTTATATTTGTGGTGGCATAACTTTTAAAATAATCTAATTCCTCATTTGTTGAGGCCAGGAGGAAAGTATGATAAATGAATAAAGACAATAGCAATGGTTAAAGGATTACATACTTATAAGAGACTCTCACAGTCAGTGCTATATTGGTCATGAAACAGCATATAACTAGAGCATAAGCAGTGTCAAATCAACAAATTTCTCTCTTCCCTCTCTCTCATTTCAATGTTGCTACATTCCCATTTGTCCATTGGGTAGGAGAGCTTCAGTCATCTTGTCTGCCTTATAGTTCGTAACAGAAAATGAAGGGTAGAAACAGCACAACCTAGGTGAAGCAATCACTTTCAAAGAATTTTTGTAACATACTTTTATTTGATATGTGGAGAAGGAAAAATAAAATATCAGGCTTTTTAGAGCAAGAGTTGTTATAGAAATAAAAAGCAAATGTGATTTTATAGTATACTATGAAAATGGAAAAAGTTGGTTTATTTTGACGGTATGAGAGCTTTCTGCCAATGAGTCATGCTGCATGACGTGAAAATGAGTTAAGAAACATACTGAGTTGTTTTGATTGAATTGAAATGATGACAATAAATTACAGTTGAATAAAAATGTAATAGTCTTAGACAAGTGGCACTTTTCTTAGTTTTGTTCTGATCAGCTAACCTGCCTTAGATGGTAACACTTTTATTTGTAATGGGAAAACATGTTTAAACACTTACCATTTCAAAATATCAGTTTTATATACTTAATGTATTATATAGTTAATGTATAAATAGTGCATAACATTACATATTTATTTCTATTGTGAATATTATTCAAACTTTTATTGTTTTTATTTATTTTATTTATTTTATTAATGTTCTGTCTGCCTGTGTGCCTGCATGCCAGAAGAGGGCAACAGATCTCAATATAGATGGTTTTGAGCCACCATGTGGTTGCCAGGAATTGAACTCAGGACCTCTGAAGGAAAAGAGAGTGTTCGTGTCTGCTGAGCCACCTCTCCAGCTCCAAACTTTAGTTTTATTGTAGAGAAGAAAGAGTACTCTTTTGGAAATAAGTGAGCAGACCACATAACACCAGAAAATTACCTGATTTTTTTTTTTTTTTTTTTTACCTTTTGGAGCAGGAGGCTGAACATAAGGAGCTGCCTTGTAGGGTCCTTCCTGGTGCTGGGTAGGAGCTGTCCTTCTGGCAGCCAGAATCAGCCAACTTAATGATACCTGTCTGAGCTGTGACCACAGCTCGTTTATCTGAATATCTTTACTATAATGGGTTCCAGTTGGAAGCCAAGACACAGAAGGTTAAAATGAAAGCTGTATTTTCTGAGCTCAGGGAGGTGGCCAGTTCAGGATCTGTATGGTGCCCCATGGTAAGCTTTATTATATATTTAAAGGGTTAACTCCACAAGGTGGGGGCCCCTTGGTGGGTGTTGGGGTCATCCAATCAAATTTTAGCATTGTGGATTAAGCAAGGGCATTTCTGTTAGTGCTCTGCTGTTCTAGGATACTGGGCTCAAGGTCTTTTAACTATTTTCCAAGAAGTTTAGTCTGGAATCCAAGGACCTTAATTTATATCTCTTGACATTTGGTCCAGAGCTCAAAGTGAAAAGTGAGCAAAGAATTGTATCCTCTGTCCATAGTGAGGTAGGGCTTGGTAAGTGATATATTTTTATGATTTAGGCATTTTGGTTAAGATAACAGCAATTTTAACCAGTTAACTGATAATTAGAAAAATGTTTCAAGGGGTTGAGTGGGAAATTGCACTGCATGCTTGGGGATGTGAAGTTAGTTTAATCTTGCTAGTAAAATGGAAGCGCAAAATAGAAGACCCGCTTGCAGAAGGCTGGGCTCTTGAGTCCGCCTCCTTACACACAGTGGTACTGCATGTTCACAAAGTATTTGCATCAGGGGCTTGAACATAGAACTATCCTTGGTAGGATACAAACTCAGAGAGGCCTAGTTTCTAGTATCTTTTCCAAGTTCTGACCTTGGCATTTAACCTTCAGGTATAAGGTTCATTTGGAGTAAATTTTGTGAAGGTTGAAAATAATGTACGTGTTGAGTAGCACTTCATTGTAAAGCTGTGATGTAAAAGGGTAGAATTGTTCATGTAAGGGATTTACCAATACTTGGTGAAAGGAAGTC
Source organism: Meriones psammophilus (assembly GCA_036365155.1). NCBI lineage: Eukaryota > Metazoa > Chordata > Mammalia > Rodentia > Muridae > Meriones > Meriones psammophilus. The sequence continues at coordinate 19,906 of JAEOAE010003154.1, forward strand.
ACATCAAGTAGAATTTAGCTAAGGGCTAAGTAGATAAGTAGCATTCCAAGCAGGCCTGTTCGAGATTAGGATGCTAGAAAATACATGTTTGCTCAAGAGGACAGTCAACAAATTTGTCTCCAGTCATAACCAGGGAGACAACCCTGATTTATAGCAACCATTGGCCCATCTCCATGTCAAAGAAGACACATCTAACAACCTGCTTAATTGCCATTACAGACTCACAGCCAACATTAAAGACTGGTGTGCCAAAAAGTTGCAGTTTTCTTCTTGAGAAAAGCCTAGCTCTGTCACATGGAGAAGACATCTGGTTAAAACCAATTGAACAGGGAAAACACTGTTGTGTTGAGGGCTGCTCTAATCAAACGAGTTTCATGTATGTAGAATCACCTAACTTCTTCTCACACTCCTCAAATATGCTTGGCAGAGCTAGTAGAACCTGTGGCCTGCACTTTGGGAGATTTCCCCAAAATTCTGAGGTATTTAAAATAAAGCAGTGTTCCTTTTCTAAAACCAGAAATAGGGTGAGCTGCAGGGTTGGTGCATTTGAGGAGGGTTTTCTTCAGATTCTCAAAACCCAACTCTTTCCAACATATGGAGATACCCTCATCAGTTTCAAAGTCAATGTGGTCTCGGTAAATAATGTTCTTGAGATCCCATGTTCCCCTTGCACAGTGTTGTTTTATTATACTCATGATTTTATCCCATTTTATGAGAGTGTTTGATCAATTCATAGATATCTCCTGTTTCCTTCCATTTCTCCCCAAGAAGTAGTGTACAAGGTGCTATTCTTCTTAAGAAGCTTACTTACTGTAAGATATCGCTTGTGCAAACCCTTTCCACCCCAGCTTTTACATTTTTTACCTTCTACTTTTCCTAACATTTGAAAACTCTGAGACCTCTCACTTATACCATGTCACTGAATAATGATATACTGTAGTAGGGGAGTTGAGTACAGAAACCATCCTAAAAATATCTTTGCTGTGTAAATCTCCCAATTGACTCAGTGCCTAAACTTGAAATCTCTAATCCATATTGAAACTGTTTAATATATAACCTGGAGCCTAAAAGAGACTTAAGGAAGACTGCAGGTATGGAGTACAAAATCAGCTTTAGGCTGTCTTCTTTTACAGCATTAACTAGAACTGGACACATGATACTATTAAAGAGAACTCTCTAAATTAACCATTTAATTGTGTGTGGCATTCTTTCTTCTGGGTGGTGGGTATTAATTCCATAATAGCTGCATCTTCAGCCTTTTGGAAAAATATTTCTGAGACAAGCTTTGTAGGCTCAGGTCACATTAATCCCAGTCTATTGTTCCTCAGATGCATAACTTTGCCTTCCACTTGGTTAAAATTCCTAAACCCTTAAGTTAAAGGCTGTACACAGTAGAGTTTTAGACATTACTCATTTGAGACATATAATGAGCTGTTTATTGTGTGCAGTAGGGAGACAGTTTGGAAAAAATGAAGGTTGCATTTCTGGAAGTTTTAAACATTGTTTCCCAATTCAATTTTTTTGTGAAAAATATTTCAATTTTACAAATAGGTTACAAAGTAGTGTCAAGGAAGAAATGTGGATGAAACTTCAGAAGTATTTTATTAGCATCCTTTTACCTTTCTAATAACAGCAGCCATGATGATGTGGCTTAAGGAACTCAATTCCAGGGTTAAAAGGAGTTTCTGAGCTGCAGAGGTGTCTCAAGTGTACATGGTGTTATGCTGGTACATAGGACAGATTTCACGTTTTGTGCTGGAATAGATGTGGCAAGAACGAGACATAAAATTAATATTTAACAGTTTTGTTTATGGGGATCAGTAGGACTGGGTTTGCCTGCAATCACTAGGAGGACCTACAGCTCCATAGCCCACCTTTCTGGTGACCTCCATTTACAGAGAGAGGTCTAGAGCAGGGGGACTTAAAAAAAGATTAGTTGTTTCTAGAAAGTAATAGGAATAGTGTAAGGATAATTTTGAGTTATTTTGGGGGGTTCTGATGTTTCTGTTTATTTACTTTCTATATGTATATAATCATAGGTAACATTGGTCTACTTCACATTTTTCTTGGTTGAGTTTCCTCAGGTATCTTAATGAAATCTTGACTATATTTTTGGGTTAATGTTCTTTGTATTTTTGCTTTATTTTTTCACAAAAATTGTACAGAGTTTTCATTGTTGTGGTCATAAATTAAGTACAGAAGTCATATTTTGTCTCTGTGTGTAATACATCTTCATAATCCTGCTGAGAATTCTGAGTTATATTTTTTGCATGGTAAATTCAGTTAGTAGCATGCCATCATAGAATGCTGGTTGCCAGCATCCAAATAGCATGCCTGTGCTAGACCTAGGCACCCTACGCATATCTAACTGATGGGCAGCTTTGTCTTCATGTCGGTCACCTAGCTTTGAAATGGGGGCTGTCTGTACATGGGAACAGTTGCCTTTTTATGAATCACTTTGCCGTAGCTGAGCTGCCTTGTCTGGCCTCAGTGGAAGAAGATGATGCACTTAGTTCATATGTACCTTGGTGTGTTGAGGAGAGTTGTTATGGGGAGACTCTCCTTCACTGAAAAGAAGAGGAAGAGGAGTATGGGTAGAAGGGGGGAGGATGATACCAGGAAAAGAGGAGGTACAGAGTTGCAAGCAGGTTATAAAGTGAAAAAATAAATGAAGTAATGAGAAAATGGCTGGGTTTTATGTAAGTGAAAGATTGTATTGACATGACTCTATAGACACTCTTCAAGTGTGGGTGACAGTATCTCTGAGCAAATGGCTCAAGGCTGGATAAGAAAGCTAGCTGAGCATGAGACGATGAAGAAACAATATCAAGGCAGGAAACAATATTTGCCATTTTTTTTTTTTTTTTTTTTTTTTTGCCTAAGTTTACTTGAAACTTGAGATTCTATCCTAGGATTCCAAATTGATGGAATCTGATCAGACAGGACCAAACAAGGATGGAAGATGTACCCATAGTGTGTTCTGTTTTGTCAACATATTTTACCAATGTTAATATTAAAATGCTTAATTGTATGTATATATGGTTGGAAGTTACATGCTTCTTTATGGTCTCATTTGTTACTATATGGCACATCATGCCTTGTAAGAGAATTTTCTACAGGTTCTATATAATGCCACAACAAAGAGATTGATTTCAAAAGAGCATGTTATATATGTATAATATGACTGTGTTCTTAGACTATGACAGATATATGAAGATTTGATGATGGTTTTGGGGGTTTGACCATTCTAATTTCATGGGCAAGGTCATGTTGCCAGTTTTCCCTCTGGATATTTCAGAGAATGTATTAATATTATTCTTTTTTTTCACTTTTATTTCTTATATTTATTTTGTATCCTACCTACAGCGCCCTGTTATCCCCTCACAATCCCACTGTATCTCTCTCTGAGTATATTAATTTTTTAAAGAGATTAGTTTGTTTTTTGACTTTACATCCAAAGGGTGATCCCTCCTTCCTCTGCTCTCAGTCAACCCTCACCCTTCTTCCACCCCTCCCAGAAAAATGGAGCCCTACTTTCCCTGTATTACTCCATTGCAGCACATCAAGTCACATCAGAACTGAGCATATCCTCATCCACTAAGGCCAGTCTAGGCATGCCTGATGGGGAGAGGATCTAATAGCAGGCAGTAGTGTTAATATTAGAAACAATCCCCTCCACTTACCACTCAACCCACATGCACCAAGCCACCCATAGTACAGATAAGTTCAAGAGGCCCAGATCCAGAACATGCATGCTCCTTAGTTGATGACTCATTTTCTGTACCCTCCCACAGGTCTGGTTTACTTGTCTCTGTTAGTCTTCTTGTGGCTTTCTATCCCTTCTAGGTCCTTCCATCTCTCCCCCAGTACTTCCATAAGACCCCCAGAGATCCATCCCGTGCTTAGGTTCAAGTTCCAGCATCTGTTTCCATTGGCTGCTGGGTGGAGCCTCTGAGATAACAGACATGTTTAGGCTCTTTTCTAGAAGCTCAGCAAAGCAACATTTACAGTTTTGCTGGCTTTGTAGTGTAATGTGGAACTCAGTTTGGCCCAATTATTGGTTGGACTTTGCAGCAGTCTTTGTTCTGTCATTATCCATAAGCTTCTTATAGGCAGGGTAATTTTTGGATCGTGGGTTTTGTGGTTCAGTTGTTCCCTCTCTCCACTAGTCCTGTCTGGCTAAGAAGTGGTAACGTCATTTTCCATGTCTTTTTTCCTTTGCACCTCCATTCGGAGTCTCAGCTAGAGTCACACCCAGGTCACACCCAGCCACACCCAGGTCCTCTCAGGAACCTTCCCTGTCAAATGACTCCGAAGAGAAACCACCTCAGGTTCCCTTCTTGTTCTAAGCCCTCTCACCTCCTACTCCCAATTCTCCCCACATCTAATACCCACATTTGTTTCCCTCCCCATTCCAACTTCTGCCCAGTTCCTTCTCTTCATTTACTTCTGCTGTCTATTCTGTTTTCTATTCTGAGTGACATCTGGCAACCTCCCATGGACCCTTCTTACTTAGCCTCTTTGGGTGTGTGGATTATAGAATGTTTATGTGTACTATAGGTCTAATATCTGCTTATAAGCAATGCGTTTCTTTCTGTGTTTGGGTTACCTCTCAGGATGATGTTTTCTAGTTTGATCCATTTGCCTGCAATTTCCATGATTTATTATTTTTAATAACTGAGGAGTATTCCATTGTGTAAATGTATTAGTAGTTCTTTATCCATTCTTCACTTTCTGGCTGTTATGAATAAAACAGCTATGAACATCGTAGAACAAATGTCCTTGTTCTATAATGTAACATCTTTTGGATGTATTCTCTGGAGTGGTATAGATGGGTATTGAGGTAGAACTATGTCCAGTTTTCTGAGAATGCACCAGTTTGATTACCAGAGAAGTAGTACATGTTTGCACTCCCATCAGCCCCGGAGGAAAGTTCCCTTTTCTCCACATCTTCACCAGAATGTGTTTCACTTGAGTTTTTTATCTTAGCAATTTGAATGGTGTAAGATGGAATCTTAGAGTCATTTTGATTTCCATTTGTCTGATGGCTAAGGACTTTGATCTTTTCTTTAAGTGTTTCTCAGCCATTTGATATTCCTCTGTTATGACTTCTCAGTTTAGCTCTGAAACCCAGTTTTAAATTGGTTTATTTGATTTGTTGGTGATTAATTTCTTAAGTTCTTTGTATATTTTGGATATTACCTTTCTATCTGATGTAGGGTTGGTATAGATATTTTCCCAATCTGTTGACTGCTGTTTTGTTCTATTGACAGTGTCCTTTGATTTACAGAAGCTTTTCAATTTCTTGAGATGCCATTTATTGTTGATCTCAGAGCCTGTGCTGCTGTTGTTCTCCTGTGTTAATTACTTCCAGAATTTTCTCCACATTGTCTTCTATATGATTTAGAGTCTCTGGGTTTATGTGATGGTCTTTGATCCCCTTGGACTTGAGTTTCTGCAGGGTGATACAAAGGTTCTATTTTCATTTTTCTATGTGCAGACATCTACCACCATTTGTTTAAGATACTGTCTTTTTTCCATTGTATAATTTTGGCTTCTTTGTTGAAAGTAAAGTTCCAATAGGAGTGTGGGTTTATTTCTGTGTCATTATTCCAATTTTATAGGATTGTACTGTTATCAAGGGTATTTTATTTTTCCACTTGAATTTAATGTTTGCTCTTTCAAGGACTGTAAAGAATTGTGTTGGAATGTTGTTGGGAAATGGATTGAACCTGTAGACTCCATTTTTTAAGAATGCTGTTTTAGAGGAAGGGGATAAAGGGAACATTTGGGAGGGGGGGAGGAGGAGGGATGCAAAGTGAATAAACTAATTAATAAAATATTTAAAAAAGAATGTTGTTTTTCTATGTTAATCCTATATATCCATGAGTTTGGAAGATCTTTCCATCTTTTGATATTTTCTTCAGTTTCTTTCTTTAAAGAATTTAAATTCTAGTCATAGAGGTCTTTCACTTCATGTTGTTTGTGGCTACTGTTCAGGGTGTTGTTCCCCAAATTTTATTCTCAGCCCATTTTTTATTTGTATACAGAAGGAATAATGAAAATTTTAGTTGTGCTCCCAGCCACTTTGTGGAAAGTGTATTTCAACTGTAGGAATTGTCTGGTAGGATTTCTTGGGTCACCTAGGTATACTAGGAAATCTTCTGAGAATAGTGATACTTTGAATTCTTCCTTTCCAATTTGTATCTCCTTGCTAACCTTCAGTTGTCTTATTGCTTTGGCTAAGACTTAAGGAGTATATTGAAGAGATATGGAGAGGGGAGGCATCCTTGTCCTGTACCTCATATGAGTGGAATTTCATTAAGGGTCTCTCCAAATAATTTGATGTTGGCCCTCAGTTCGCTTTTTACTGCCTTTATTATGTTAAATGTGTGTTTGAATCCTTGTATGCTTGATTTCTCCAAGTCTTTTAACATGAAGGGTTGTTGGATTTTGTCAAATCCTTTTTTTTTTTCATCTAATGAGATGATCATTTGATCTTGGTCTTTCAGTTAGTTTATATGGTGGATTACACTGATGGATTTTCATATACTGAACTATCCCTGTATTCCTGAGATTAAGCCAATTTTTTTCATTGTGTATATCTTTGATGTGTTCTTGGATCTGTTTTACAAGTATTTTATTGAATATATTTGTGTTACAGACAGCTATTAGCTGTCATATGGGTGCTGGGAATTTAACCCATGTCCTCTGGAAGAACAGACACTGTTCTTAACTACTGAGCCATACCTCCATCCCCATGTTGCTTATTTATGATCAACATTTACATTGCTAATATTTTCATCTTTCCTTTTGTAATTTTTCAAACATACATTTCATTTTTAAAAAGATCATATTAATATTACAGTTTAAAATGAGGTACTTCAGGTTTCTAGACATTTATGCAGAACTGGAGTGAATGTGTAACTCTTTAAAGAAAGTTGAGAAAGATCTTTAAGGTTTTTTTATCTTGTTTATTTCATCAATTTTTGCATATTGTTCAGGATCTTATTATGTACCCCTGAGTGTCCTGGAACTTATTGCAAACAGCCTTCTACCATCCAGCTCTGTGAAATACACCAGCTTCTGTTTCCTGAGTTATTTTGGAATTAAAGTCATCAGATAATACACCCAGCCTGCCCATTCTTATAAGAGTCAGGAATCGTTTATACTATTTCTCTCATGTGGGCTTAGTACCGTTTTTCTCTTTACTCTCTCTCTCCCTCTTTATATGTCAATTGACATTTCTCTTGCAAGCCTATATCCTGATAAAAGGATGCAGAAATTAGAGAGGTGAACCTCACTGTTGAGTTTACTCCGAAAAAGAGTTGGTGATCACATTACAACTTGTGTGTCAGAAACTAAGTAGAAGAACCACCAGAATACATTGAAAATATTGTAAATGAAGGATACATTTCCAGTATTCTAAGTATCATACTTTCTGTTGTACACGTGTGTGGATATTTTAGACTGCATTGACCTACAATGATGTGCATGTGAACTTCACTCAAGAAGAGTGGGCTTTGCTGGATTCTTCCCAGAGGAATCTCTACAAAGATGTGATGATAGAGACCTACAGCAACCTCACTGCAATAGGTAGGGCAATGAATTTTCTTTACTTCTTAAAATATGGGAAAACACTTTATTCATTATTGATGTGCTTCTCTAATTTCTCTTGAGGATGAGGAAGAATGAGATGAATGGATCTTTGATTGACCATAGATCAAGACTTAAACTTTATATTATTTCCAATAATAAAGCATACATTTTCTGTTACTATATTTTAGGTTACAATTGGGAAAGTCATAATATAGAAGAGCATTGTCCAAATTCTAGAAGACATACAAGGTAATTTTCATTGTAAGCTGATATGGATATGGTTCTGAGAAAAATTTTAATATGTTCTGGAAGTTTGAAAGAGAAGGGACAGTGTAAATGAACTCCTTTAAGTGTATTTATTGATGATGACTATCATGTTACTAAGCCACATACCTCCATGTTAGGTATTTGATGTATGTTTACAAGGCACTCCTCTAAGAAAGAGTGCAAGGAAATCATACTTATGCAAGATCAATATTTAAATTATTTCCTCATTAGCTCTATGAGGTAAAACTGGAATTTGTTTAATCTCCTATAGCTCAGGTATTGCCAAATGTATTCACAGTAAATAGGTGATGAAAGTATATCCAAAACATTATACTAATCAACTCGTCCATAGTAAAATGGGGTTACTCATATACTTGTAGTAATGTTGCTAAGTTTTGTGAGAAGGGCAGTTTTTTTAGTCAAGAATGTTGTTGTGGAAAAACCATAATCCCTATAGCACATGTCTGTGATGAACAAAAATCAAAAGTGTGAATGCATCATGAAATCATGTCATTTATTATTATTCTTTTAATAGTTATATCATGATATATCACAATGAGTTCAAGTCATTTTAATATATGTATATTGAAAGAAACAATGTACCACCCAGAACAACTAAAAGATATAGTACTCCCCATTTTGAATAGATGTTTAAAAATTGATACCTATTATGCTTTATATGGGCTATTTAGAGCTGCCAGCAGTACAAATAATGACACAGAGGCTTTTTAATATTTTAAAGCTTAGGCAATTTACCTGGGCAGATTCTGAACCCTTTTTTTTCCCTAACACAGTGTCCAAAAGCAAGGCCAGTTCTACCTCTTTGTTCATGTTCATATCCATCTTTTAACCTCACTGTCATGCTGGTGAGTGGCCTGTCATTTGCTTTCTTCTTTCCAGCAACCCTCTCTCACTCAGGAGTTCTGTCCTCCATTTAGTGCCCTACTATCACTTATTAGCTCTTTCTTATTTCCAATAGATAAGGAAGCACAAATGTTTACAAAATATAGGACAGGTGATCGGCTATACAACTAACAATACTATTATTTTGTCAGTACTATTCACATATACTGGCACACTTTCACATAATATACACCAACATCAATTAACTGGTTATTCACCTTCATTAGGAATTCTCACAAAATCACACTGCAAAAAAATAAGTTTTAGGAATATACAAATTAGTCTTTTTCTCAGTTATCTTTACATATTTAGTATGAGACACAATATGGGGAAAGTTATTAATCCAGTCATTGTGTTAAAGCTCTGAGGTATTTCAGTTTTCTACAAATATGTGGTAAAACATCTTACAGAAGAAAGTATATAATAAATGTGAGCCAGGTACCAAATATTTTTACCATCACAGGTATTTTCAAATATGCAAAACAACCCTTAGAGAAGGAGAACACCGTGAATATAAAAATAATGATGAAAACTCAAAATCTAATTCTTCTTTACCTTTAATTCAAATTGCAAAATTAAGGCATGTGGCAAAAACGTCCATTAGTGTAATGACTGTGGAAAAGGTGTCATATGTGCCAATTATCTTTGCAGGTATGAAAACAATCATTGTGCAGACAAACTCCTTGAAGATACTCAATATGAATTCTCTGCCCATCACAGTAGTCCCCATACATGTAAAAGTATGCATACTGGTGTGGTTCACTATGAATGTAGCCTATATAGTAATGCCTTTGCAAATAAAACTCATATCCTAAGACATAAAAGGATACATATAAGAGAGAAACCTCATGAATGTAACCGATGTGGTAAAGCCTATGCATCTAACAGTGATCTGCTAAGACATAAAGGAACTCACACTGGAGAAAAACCTTATGAATGTAATCAATGTGGTAAAGCTTTTGTACGTAACAGTAATCTAATACATAAAAGAACTCACACTGGGGAGAAACCTTATGAATGTAACCAATATGGCAAAGCCTTTGCACAGAAGAGTAATCTCGTACTACATAAAAGAACTCACACTGGAGAGAAACCTTATGAATGTAACCAATGTGGTAAAGCCTTTGCAGATAACAGTAGTCTCCAAAGACATAAAAGAACTCACACTGGAGAGAAACCTTATGAATGTAACCAATGTGAAAAAGCCTTTGCATCTAACAGTAATCTACTAGTACATAAAAGAATTCACACTGGAGAGAAACCTTATGAATGTAACCAATGTGGTAAAGCCTTTGCACAGAACATTAGTCTCCAAAAACATAAAAGAATTCACACTGGAGATAAACCATATGAATGTAACCAATGTGGTAAAACCTTTTCACAGAACAGTCAACTCCTAAAACATAAAAGAACTCACACTGGAGAGAAACCTTATGAATGTAACCAATGTGGTAAAACCTTTGTAGATAACAGTGTTCTCTGAAGACATAAAAATCCATGTTGCAGAAAATCCTTATGAATAGAACTAATGTCATGAAGTCTTTTCATGTAAGACTTATCTTGAACAAGAACACTTATTGGAGTGAAACGCTATGAACATAACCAAGGTGTGAGAAAGTTTGCATGCTATAATAATCTCCATGCACATAGAAGAAGCACACTGGATAGAAACTTTATGAATGTAACCAATGTGATAAAGCATTTTGACATAATAGTAATCTCCTATAACATAAAGAACGCATACTAGAGAGAAACCTATGAATGTAACTAAGGGGTAAAGCCATTGCATGTAACAGTAGTCTAATACAAAAAAAAAGAACTAACACTGAGAGAATTCTTATGGATGTAATCAATGTGTGAAAGCCTTTGCATGCAACAGTCATCTCCTAATACATAAAAGACCTCACACTTGAGGTCACCTCATAATAAAAATTTGCTCTTCACAATCATCTTCAATGTCATGAAAGAATTCATACTGGAACAAAAGACTATGATGGTATTTACATGGTGAAGCTACTCCACATTTATATAATCTTCATCAACATAAAATAATTCATAGAAAGAGAAAATTTATGTATGTGTTAAAATGGGAGACCTTTGCACATATCTATATTCTACATCATCATAAACGTTTCAAAATGGAGAGACAATCTGAGAATATAATCAATATGGTAAGGCTTTTGTGTTCTTCTGTCCACTGAATCCAGTACAACTCAAACAAGTCAATACAGATGAAAAAAAAATTATTGTCATCCAGTTTGATTAGGAACACATAATGTTGAACTGTGATGCCTACCCATCCAATGAGCCAGAGGGTCTGAGCTTGAAAACCATGAACATCTTTACTGTTTTACAACTGAATTATTTCCATCAGTCATGGTTTAGGGATATGGGATTTGTTTACGTCATTGAGGAAGTCACCTGATGCAAAATGTAGGTTTTACAATCAATACAATCATATCCATTTGTTCTTTTGTGGTTAGGAAAATGTATTATGTTTTAGGAAAGAGAATCTGTGTTTTGGGTTAGTCATTATGTAAGGAGACCAGAAATCATGGTATGGAACAGTCATGTTTTAGGCAGCAAAAGTTAAGTAATTAAAGCTGGTCAGCTATTGGGAAGTTTACAGCTTTCCTAGGGACTATGAACTTAAACTAATGTTCACCTTATAAATCATTGAAGGCTGGTAACTAAAAGGAAATACTTAGGACAAATTGATTTTGCATGTTCCCACATACAATTTGCTTTTACATATTTTGCATATGAAAGTCATCTTCAAGTATACAAACGGTCAGATAGTAGAGAGAAACCTTATACATGTCTTCAATGTGATAAAGCCTCTTCTTAATACAGTTATCTCCAAATATATAAAAGAAAACACACTGCAGGGAAACCCTCTGAATAAGCAATGTGGTAAATCCTTTTCATAGGGTTTTCCTTGAAATCATGAGAAAAAGTCATGCTGCAGAGAAAAAACATGAATATAGTCATTATGATAAGGTTTTCTGCTTCATGCTACCATTATATAAGAGTAAAAGCTTTACTCTGTGGGCTACATCTTAAAGCCTTTGCATATCACAGTAGCCTTTGAGAACCTAAAAGAACTCATTCTGTAGAACATCTATTAGAATAAAAGATTTGTAAGGGTCTTTGACCCACTAACTTGCATTCAATTACACTAGATTAGTTTGGAGGAAAATTCTAAGAAGTGTCAACGATGTATGCATGTGTTTGTGACTTCCATCCTTATTTTGTTTCCAATTGAAATCTCATGGACCAAAGGCATATGGATTGAAACAATAAGATAATCCGTTTTATTTCACAATTCACTTCAATTACATGAAATAAATCATCCAGTTGTAAAATTTTTGTGTGCATATTAGTGCATTTTCTGTGACCAAACACAATGTCTAAGGCAACTTCCAAATGTGTTTATTTGCCTTATGACCTGAGAGGATATGGGATCACTTTAAATTGGGCAACACAAGTGTCTTACATGGCAGCTAAAGTAGGAAGCTTGGAGCTCACAACCTCCACCTGCAACATGAAGCAGCAACTGGGAACTACAGATGGTATGCAGCTGAAAACTATGAAGCCCACCCCAAGTAACATACTTTCTCCAGCAGAGATACATTTCTTCAAATTTCCCAAATGATACCACCAACTGAGGATTCATTTCTCTGACTTCAAACCTACGTGTTTGATTTCTGTTACATGAAAAAAATTCATGATGAAGAAAACATTTGTAGATAAGCCTGTAGTTGCCTGAACACCTGAGATCAGTAATGAATGATTATACAAGTAAAACATTCATGAGTAAACATATATTTAAGAATTTGTTTTAATTTCCCTTATGTGATAATAGTTTGTCTTTGTGTGTTTATGTGCCTGTCCATTCTAGTTTCCTTTTAGACTAGACTGACAGAATCATATGAAGTTATAAAGTATCAAAAACCTGACCTAGGTCCTGGGAATGAACTTGTCTGAATGAATACAAAGCCATTTATCTAGTACTATAAATATATTAAATCTTAATACATCATCTTGCTGTCAGGAAGTAGAAAAGAATTCATTGAAGAGAGCAGTCTTATTTATGCAAAAAGAGTTTATTACTTTGGACATAATAAATGTATTCATTTCCCAGAAAAGAAACTATTTTAAATCTGTTTTTATCATAGCCTTGGAGCAAGTAATTATTTTCCATGTTCACTTAATTGTAATGGATGAGGTCACCAACTCTGAATTTTGTAACGTTGGAGTAGGTATTGAATTTGCTGTGTGTGTAGCCAATCCTTTCACAGAAGTTTATTAGGTTGTTCTGATATTCCTTCTGTGGTGGCTGTTCATGTTCTAATGCATTTCCACTTGGTGAAAGGTATTTTTCTTTGCAATGTATAGAATAGGATCCCCATCATCTATGTGGTCCATTGCTTATTTATATCAGACAGTGTGTGAAAATAGTTTCCAAGGAAGAGTCTCTGAGAGTGTGTGGGATCTTTTTTGTTTTCACAAATTCATTTAAAATGTTTGTTTTTAAACCTTGCTTGGATATCAATAATTAATAAATGCTAAACAATATGTGTGTGCATATGTATGTATATATTGTTTGAAGTTCCATGTTTCTGCATGTTCCCATATATACTATATGGCACATCATCTTCCTAGAGATTTATCTAGCTTTCTTAGAGATTTATCTAGCTTTCTTAGAGATTTATCTAGAGGTGCTAGTTAATGTAACAGCAATGAGATTTATTTCAAAACATGTTGTGTGTTTATGACAGATATATGAAGACTGTGTGACACTTTGTGGGGTTTATTTTAATCATGCTTATGTGATCTTCAAGTTTATATTGTCAGTTTTGCATAACACAAAGTCTTCCCACTGAGCTCATTGAGATGCATAAAACTTAGTTGAAACATTACATCAGTACAATATTGTATTTTATTCAGATTATGAATATATTGTCATCAGAGGATGGAATAATATAAAATGATTTGAATAATAAATGCTACTTCCAAATGAAAATGATACACTCCTGTCTCATTTTGGAATCTGTTGGTTCTTTCTTAGGAGTAAAGACTTGTTCTTAAGACTTTCTCAAAACTGCAAGTGAATGTCAGAGAATTGTCTCAGTGGGTGAATTTAGTTATTGTTAATCCTGATGATTTGAGCTCAATCCCTGAGTAGTCCGTATCACTGCTACAGATTTTTCTAATGTTTCTATAGCTGGGCTGCTGTATATGCAAACTCACACACCAGCAGATACAAACATAATTTTTCAGCCTAAATAAGTGCCAGTGTGTTCACTGGCCAAAAGACACTTTTTGTTCCATGTCAAGAAATTACGTATGTACTTTAATTCATTGATTCAAGGATAGACCACTTAAAAATCATACCTTGGCTCAGAAGTGCATCCCTGTCATCCTAAACCTAGGATCCAGTGGCAGGTTGATCTCTCTGAGACTGATGTCAGATTTTTCCACAGAGTTTGTTCTCTGTTTGTTTGTTTTTGAGACATAATTTTCTTGTGCAGCTTTGGCTGTTCTGGACTCACTTTGTAGACCCAGATATCCTCAAAATCACATAAATCTGTCTGCCTCTTCCCCCTTGAGTGCTGGGATTACAGGTTTGTGCCACCATGCCCAACTCCACAGACAGTTCTAAAACAGTCATGGCTATGTAGAAATATGTATCAAAATGATTCCAAAATGGAGACTATATTTCATGTTATAGATTTTTTTTCCCTGAGGGATAGTGTACACAGGAATGTTAGAAGTTTTCTGAATTCGTGTTCTCTGTCTATTGTGTGAGAACTGTAGCATTGAAACATATACCTCATGTATCAGACGTTATGATTTAACAGATGGTATTGCCTACTGAGAAATCTAGTTTCATGGCCTCAGTTACTTCATTTTCAGTTAAGAACTTGCGGTCAGAGTTAAACAACTCAGGGGCATTTCTGTCCATTTTAAAAATTTTACACATATTTCTGCATGACTTTGAGCCAAGATTGCCTTTTTATCTGTGATTTTACAATATGATCACATTCAGAATAGGACTTAATTTAGCATGGCTCTGAGTATGGAACCCACATTTGAAGATACCCATATGCCATAAGTTAAATCCTGGTGCTTGCTTTGTTGAAGAAAACCATTGCTTTAGAAAGGACTCTTATGCTCTTCTTGCCTGTGCCAGGAAAATCTCTTTCTCAGGTCTTGTTTCTTTGCTGGTGTAACAAAACACCAAAAACACAGGCTCTAAGAGCTACAATCAATAAATGGAACTTCATGAAACTGAAAAGCTTCTGTAAAGCAAAGGATCTGTCTACAGATTGGGAAAGGATGTTCACTAACTCTATATCTGACAGAGGGTCAATATCCAGAATATATAGAGAACTCAAGAAGTTAAAGAGCAATAAATCAAACAATCCAATTTAAAAAAAATGTGGTACAAAGCTAAACAGAGAATTCTCAATAGAGGAATGGCAGAGAAACACTTAAACGCTCAGTGCCCTTAATCATCAGGGAAATGCAAATCAAAACAAAACTCAGATTTCACCTTACACCCATCAGAAAAGGTAAGATCTAAAGCTCAAGTGACAATACATGATGAAGAGGATATCAAGAAAGAGGAACCCTCCTCCACTCCTGGTGGGAATGTAAACTTGTACATCACATTGCAAATCAATCTGGCACTTTCTTAGACAATTAGGAATAGTGCTTCCTCAAGATTCAGCTATACCACTCCTAAGCATATATCCAAAAGATGCTGAAGTATACAACAAGGTCATTTGCTCAACCATGTTTCTAGCAGCTTTATTTGTAATAGAATTTGGAAACAACCCAGATGCCCCTCAACTGAGGAATGGGCACAGAAATTGTGGTACATCTACTTAATGGGATATTACTCAGCAATAAAAAAACAAGGAAATTATGAAAATTGCAGGCAAATGGTGGAAACTGGGAAAGATCATCCTGAATGAGGTATCCCAGAAGCAGAAAGACACATAGGGTATATACTACTAATAAGTGGATATTAGACATATAGGATAAGCATACTACAACTAAAGAAATTTATGAACGAGGAGGACTCTGGCTAAGATGCTGAATCCTCATTCATAAAGGCAAAGAGGATAGACATCAGAAGAGGGAGAAAATGGAACAGGACAGGAGCCTACCACAGAGGGAATCTGAAAGGCTCTACCCTGCAGGATATCAGAGAAAATGCTGAGACTTTTAACCAAATTTTGGGCAGAGTGCAGAGCACTTCATGAAAGAAGTAGGAAATAATAAGACATAGAGAGGACCCATGCTACATGAGTGCAACAGAACCAAAAAAAATCTGGGCACAGGGGTCTTTTCTGAGACTGATACACCAACAAAGGACACTGATGGAGATAAACTAGAACCGTGCACAGATGTTGCCCATGGCAGTTCAGTGTCCAAGTGGGTTCCATTGTAATGGGAATAGGGAGTGTCTCTGACATGAACTGATTGGCCTGCTCTTTGATCACCTCCCACTGAGGAGGGAGCAGCCTTACCAGGCCATAGAGGAAGACAGTGAAGCTCTTTGTGATGAGCCCTGATAGACAATGATCATAGGGAGGGAGAGGAGGACCTCCCTTATCAGTGGACTTGGGGAGGCACATGTGTGGAGTAGGGGGAGGGAGGATGGGATTGGGAGAGGAGGAGGGAGAGAGCATAGAGGGATTCAAAGTGAATAAAGTGTTATTAATAAAAATTAAGATTAAAAAATGTAAAGAAAAAAAGTCACAGAAGCCAGATTTATAAGCTCTCATTGGTCAAATGACAAAACAGTTTAAACATCATAATGATCTGCGTACCTATGTCCTCCCAAAATTCCTACGTTGAAGTTCTGAGACCCAAAGTAATAGAACTGCATGAGACCTTTGGGAGGTACTCAGGTCTGGGAGGTGAAGCCCTTATAAATAGGTTCATAACCTTATTGAAGAGACTTTATAAAATCATGTGGCCCTTTTGAACACTGAGTTTAAAGTGAAAACAGGACTGTAGTCAAGCATGCCCCCAACTAGATCTTATAATTTAACTTTAGACTTTCCAGAGTTCACAACTGTGAAAAGTAAAACCTTTGTTTATAAATCATTTGTCACTTAGCCCCAGCAGACTAAATCAAACAGTAACAGTCCAGTCCACTACAGAAGGCACATAAATCATGAATCCATATTGATGTAAGTGTATGGCAAATGCATTAACATTCTGATGGGGACGAAGACACAGAGTGTCAAGGTACTCATGGAGGTGCAGGGTATTAACTCTGCGGTAGAAAAGCCTGGCAGACAGTGAAAGTATGTACCACTTGACAAAACACAGTGTGCACCACTGTTGTGAAACCCTTGCCCAAGCATACGTATCCATACATGAGAGCACAGAGAGCTGAGACAGTCTACAAAAATAACTAACCTGGGTTACTAACCCTATAGTGCAGGATAAGCATGATACAACCCACAGACCCAAATAAGCAGAGGGATCAAGAGGCGATACTTGAATCCCACTATGAAGGGGAAATAAAATAGACATCACAGACATGAGAAGTGGAGGGAGAGAGGAACTGGGTGGGAATGGGGGATGAAGAGAGGAACAGGAGAGGGGATCAGGTGTGGGTAAAAGGACTTAGGGAGAGGGAAAATGGTGTTGGGGCATCTCTGAGACCAGATGAAGACCTGGAATTTTGGAGGCGCCTGAGAAGATATGGGGGTGGCCCTGGCTGAGACTCCTAACAGCAGGGATATTAAGACTGAAGTAGATACATCCTGTAGCCAGAGTATGGAAGGGGACACCAACCAATGCAGAAAACTTTAGATGCAAATTTGTCTCCCTACAGGATATGCAAGGATAAAAGATGGAACAGAAATTGAGGAAATTGCCATCCAAGGACTGGCACAACTTGAGACCCAACTCATGGGAGAGACCCAACTTCTGAGACTATTAATACTACTCTGCTATACTTGTAGACAGGAGACCAGCATTATCTGTCATCTGAGAGGCTTCATCCAGCAGATAATGAAAGCAGATGCAGAGACCCACAGCTAAATAATTCAGCAGAACTCAGGGAGTCTTGTGGAAGACTCACAGGAAGGATTGAGAATTTGGAGGGGTAGGACACCACAAGAACTAGACAGCCTGCTCCCTTGGGACAGTGGGGCCTCATAGAGACTGAACCACCAACAAAATAACATACCTGGACAAGTCCTAGGCCCCCTACACATATGAAACTGATGGGCTGCTTATCCTCAAGTGGGTCTCCTAAAAACAAAAGCAGGGACTGTCTCTACCTTGGACTCTGTTGACCCCTTCTGGATTCCATTCCTAGCAGGGCTGCCTTGTCTTGCCTCAGTGAAAGAGAAGGTACTTAAACCTGATGTAACTTGATGTGCCAGGGCAGATTGTTTAGGGGAGTATGTAGGGAAAGTGGGTGAAAGGGTAGGACTGGGAAAAGAACAGGGAGTGAGGGTGTGAGTGGGATGTAAAATGAACAAATAAGTTAATGAAGAAAAAATATAACTGCCCCGCAGTCATCAAAAGTGACAAGATCATGAAAAAATGAGAGAACTCTTCCATATTCAATGAGACTAAAGAGATAAAAAAATAATGCAACACTGAAATGTACCAACTTCTTTCAACATTTATGTGAGTAATAACATAGTCAACAAAACCCAAATTAAATGAAATACTGTGTCAGTGTGAATTTCCTGTTTTGATAACTGAATTGTCATTATGTAGGACAACGTTCTTGTTTGCATAAAATTGACACTAAACCATTCAGAGTGACAGGGCATAAGGTCAGCAGCTTCCTCTCAAAATATCCAAAGTAAAACAGCAATTAACTGTGTACCATACTTGGAACTTTTTTCAAGTTTGTTATTGTTTTAAAATTGTTGTGGGGGAAGCTGGGCATTGTCTTTAACCCCAGCACTTGGGAGGCAGAGGAAGGTGGATCTCTGTAGGTTCAAGACCAGCCTGTACTACATAGGGAATCCCAGGACAGCCAGCCAGAGTTCTGTAGAGAGAATTTGTCTCAAAAAAAAAAAAAAAAAAAAAAAAAAAAAAAACTAAATAAAATTATTGTAGGGGGAAGAACAATGTAACTGAAAACTGAACAAGATTAAAAACAAAACTGATTCTCCACACTAGCAGTCTGGGTAAGATTATGTCTGTAAGAGACTGACAAGTGAAATGACATGACATTTTGGAGCAGCAAGAATATTCTCTAAATACAGCCCAATGTGTGTGTGTGTGTGTGTGTGTTCATGATGCTGGTGAAGCATGCATACTAGGGAACACATAGGAAGGTTAGAAGACAACAATGTGCAATCGCTTCTTGCCTTCCACCTTTTCATAAATTCAGGGATCGAACTCAGGTCTCCAGGCTTGCCCAGAAAGAGCTTTTATCTGCTGAGCCATCTCATCGACCTGCAAGCGGTTTTTTAAGTGACCTCAATTAAGCAGTAGTGAGAAAAAATTAGGAAGAATCCCTTCTCTTAAACAAATTCTTAGGAATGAATAAATAATGAACAGGGGTACCCTAGTGCTACCAGTGACTAACAATCAGCAAAACACAACCTAAGTACCTCCAGAGACAAGGGGCTACAGGGCTGGTAGCTAAAATTCCTTGCAAATGTAAAACTGGAATTACCCTGAAATAAAAGTTTTCCAGGCTCTACAGTAAACTTGTGATTACATCTTGTTTATCTATACATAACAACCCAAAGAGATAAAAATAAGAAAATAAGCCTGCGTGAACCGTGTATACACCTGGGTGTACAAGTCCATCAAAGTATAAACAGTAGTGTATCTACCAAACTGTTCCTTATGAAGAATTCTCTGATGAATAAAGAGAACAATCAAATCATGTGAAAGCTAAGAGAGAGAGAGCACCTGCAGTGGCTTGTCTTTACTTAAGAAGAGTCACTTCATTCTGGAATGCTGCCACATATGTCTGGAAACAGTGTTCCTAGATATGTGCAAGGATCCTATGGCCTTTCCAAGTACTCAGGAGGGCAGGAGGGAGGCAGCACCGGACTCTCTTTACTTCCTTTCTGGGAGGACTAGCCCCAGCATCACTCTTCCTCAGGATGCAGGGCACAAGTGTATCCCTAGGAACTCCTCACACTGTGCTCCTTCCCTCCTAACCCTGGCGGCCCAAGAGCGGAGTCCCGGTACCGGCAGCCTCCACAGAAGCTCTTGGCAGAACCTGAGCAGGATCTCCCGACCCGTCCAGACCGCCAGCCCCCGGCTGTAACTCCGCAGCCATCCTGTGGGTTCCTCACACACGCCTGCAGCCAGCCAGGCTCCGCCGCTCTGGGATGGCCGACAACACGTGGACCCTGCACTACTCCACCGCGCGACCCAACCCTCTCTCCTCCCAGACTCCCACCCATGAAGCCCCGCCCCGCAGAGCTCACTGGACTGTTGCCTGGGGCAGAAGCGGAGCCCGGGGCGGGAGAAGGGGGTCAGGGAGGAGCCCGGGGGCATGGGCGGAGCCCGGGGAAGGGGCGGAGCAGAGTCCGGGGAGACCATGGGCAGAGCCCGGGGAAGGAAGGGCGGAGGCGGAGTCCGGGCGGAGCAGAGGCGGAGTGCTCAGAAGGAGCAAAGGCAGAGCCTAGCGGCGGAGGCGGAGACCAGGGATGTGGGGGCGGAGCCTGCAGGTGTGGGGCGGAGCCCGGGAATGTGAGTTAGGAGCCCCGGGGCGTTGGCATAGCTCGTGAAAGGATGGAGGCGGAGCCCCGAGGCGGAGGGAGCCCAGAGTTGCGGAGACAGAGCCTGGGGGTGGATGTGGAGCCCGGGAAGGGCGGAGGCGGAGACCGGGGGTAGAAGGAGGAACCCGGGGGTAGAAGGAGGAACCCAGGGGTGGAGGCGGACCCCAGGGAGATGGAGGCGGAGCCAGGGGAGGATGGAGGCGGAGCCCAGGAGATGGAGGCTGAGCCCAGGGGAGGAGGCGGAGACCGCGGATGGAGCAGGAGCGCGGGGGTAGGGGCGGAGACCGAGCCTAGGAAGGGCGGAGGCGGGGCCGGTGGGGAGGAGAGGAGGAGCCTGGTTGGGCGGAGGCGGTGCCCAGGCGGTGCCCGCCCCACATCCTTACCAGGCTTCTCCGGGTCCCTGCCTACCATGAAGAAGTAGTTCACTAGCCAAGCCATGACCGCTGCCACCGCGCCTCGGAAGCGGGTTCCCGTCGCTGCCCCCGCCCACTATGCCTGGGAGGAGCTCAGCGGTTTCTCTTCAGGGTCTGTAGCCATAGCAACGGCGCTAGACAATGGAGGCGCTCACTGCGCCTGCGCCGCGCCACGCGCAAGCCCCTCCCCCGCCCCACCCGGTAGGTTCTGCCTTCTGGGTCAGGGTGCTGTGAGGCCTGAAATTTCTGAAATCTTACTATTAAATTTACAGGACAAAAGGATCTTTGAGATAAGTGTACCTCAAAGCATTTCTCTCCTGTTTTCAAACCCCTTGTCTTAGTTACTTTTCTATCACTGTGCTAAGATATCATGACCAAGGCTGCTTATAGAAGAAACGGTTGGTTGGGTACCTAGAGTTTCAGAGGGTAAGTCCATGACCATCACAGAAGGGACCATGGTGGCAGACAGGAATGGCAGGCAGAGCACCCGAGAGAACAGTGGCTGAGAGCCTACATCCTGATCTACAAGTATGAGGCAAAGAGCTGAGAATGGTGTGGGATTTAAAAAAACCCCAAAGCCCACCCACAGGAACACACCTCTTCAACAAGATCACACTTCCTAATTTTTCCAAAACAGTTCCACCAACTGGGGACCAGATTTTCAAATATATGAGATTGTAAGGGTCATTTTCATTCAAACAGCTCACTCCTCAATAGCTTCCTATGTAGCCAAGAATTAAGATAAAAAATTTTCAATGTCCCAAAGCATCCCAGACACTCAGCTTCTTGTGTGGTTTTGTTGTTGCTGCTGTTTTGTTTTTAAGACAGAGTTTCATATAGTCCAGGTTGACCTTCTTTCCTGACCTTCCTGATGCTCCATTTACAGGCATGTGTCACTACACTTAATTTATGATCTTGTTTGTTTTGCTTTGCTTTTTAAGACGGGGTTTCCCTGTATAACATTGGCTCTGTAGATCAGGATGGCCTCAAACTCACAGAGATCCGGTGTGTCTGACCTTTTTTTTTTTTAGGGAGGTATTTTTATCTTTTGAGTAGATGAGTAATAAGAGTATTTTACTTGCATGCATATTAGCATACCACATGAGTGCCTTATATTCCAGGAAGTCATATGGCATCAAATTTCATAAACAGGAGCTACAGAAGATTGTCAGCTACCATGTACACGCTAGGAACTCTGGAAAAAAGGAGAGAATGTTTTCTTTTAAGATTTATTATTTATTATGTATACAATGTTGTGTTTGCATGTACAACTGCATGACAGAAGAGGGCACCAGATTTCATTATAGACAGTTGTGAGCCACCATGTGGTTGCTAGAAATTGAACTCATGAACTCTGGAAAAGCAGCCAGTGCTCTTAAACTCTAAGCCATCTCTCCAGCCCCACAGAAAGTATTTTTCATCACTAAATCATGTCTTCAGCCCCTCTGGCTTCCTTTTTAATCTTTATTATTTTATTATTATTATTATTATTATTATTATTAATTTCTTCTTCCCTATTATATTCCAAACAAATTCACCTTCTTTCATTTCCCCTACTGAACTAAAATATTCTCAACTTTGAGCCCTTGAATACATGTTTTCTTTATAGCTTCTAAGGTGTTAGGTCACCCATGCTTTTCTTTAGGTTTCATAGTGGATTTTATAGTGATGTATATGTTTCTATGCATGGTCTATGGTGGATTACCCCACAAGACTGTAAACTTATAGAGAAAGGATAGTGTTTGCATGAATCATTTTTTGTGTGTTCAGGACTTAGTACAGTATTGGTTACCTAATTCACAAACAGTAACTATCTGTGGAAGGACAAATAATCTTTTAAACAGTAAATGCCTTTAACAAAGTCTTCATAATCTGATAGTAATAAAGAATTCCTACCTAGAGCATGGGAACATGTAACATTTTATTTGCTAATGCCAGCCATTGTATCACCTGTAACAAACTTCTCCTGAAGTCTTTTTATCTTGTTCTGTTACTGCTGTTACTAGGACAGCCTTCTCCATGCCTGTTCCCTTCTCTGTGTTCTCTTTCATTTATCCCATAATAAATTACTTCCTTTAAGCTTTAGTGAGGTTTAGCATCTGGCTTTATCATATGCAAAGACTATCTGTATCTACCTGTTTTGTACAGAAGCTAGGAATACAGCTCAGAGATAGAACATTTGTTCCACAAATACGAGGTAAAAAAGGAGGAGGAAGAGGAGGAGAAAGAAAAGGATAGGAGAGACAAAGCATTGCTTTTCTTTATGCAGATGCTCTGCCTTAAATACAGGTGTTAACAGTCTTTCTGTCTCTGCCTTCCAAACAAGATAGAAATTCCAGATACAGCAACAGTGCTACTTATTTGGTGTTAGTTTTTAACCTGGTCTCTCTCCTGACATTCACTGTGTACCTGCTATATGCATAGTTGGTTTTATGTACATGTTCATTTTCTGGGAAGAATTTATGTTTTCATTAGGTTTTATGGTTTATGGGAGGTTAGATCCTAAGAAAAAGGCCTGAGCTTTGCACCCTGCCATAACTATTTCTAGGAGACCATATCTCCAAAGCTGATTATGTCCTCTTTGTATATCATTTGATGTTGTGACTTCAGGATTCATCTTGAACCTTGTTTTCAACAAAATGTTGTAAACATGCCCTAAGCTTAACAGGTATTTTGTGGCTCATGAAAAAAAAAAATCATCATAAAATGTCTTGTCTGAAAAGAGCATCTGAGATCATTATACAAAGCACTCAGTTACTTTAATTTTGGTCATTAACACTATTAGTACTTCTTATTGTTTTTCATTAGTTTTTTTTTTTAGTGATCCAAGTATGACAACCCTCATGTAAGGGTACTGTGTACACACTATTAACGTAGAAAATAAAACCACACATTCAAAACAAGGAAAACCTCCAAATATTGATCAGAATTAGGTTTAGATTTAGGGCCCAAAAATAATTCAGTTGAAATGTGAGGAAGACATTAACACACCATTATCCAGCAAGCATTTAGTGTATGTATATGCATGTAAATATGATGAAAGGATGTACACATAAACACAACTTAAGAATTCTTGGACATACACACAAAAGGTGGAACTTAATTAAGCAGGATTTTTTTTTCTTTTTTGTTTTCTTGCCAGGAAATTTTTGAACATGTTCCTCCCCTCCCCTTCTGTTCCTTCCTTATTCAATGTGAATTTATAAACATTTGTCTTGAATGGATGCAGTTCTGTGAAAGCATTGCCCAAAGGATCCTGCTGACTCATGTCTAGACCTTGAACTCCAAATGCATTCTAACTATTTTTTTTCTTGCACTGGTGATTAGGTAAAGGAACTCATTTTCGGGGGGAAGGGGAGCTATCCAGACATGTTTAATTCCTCGTCTATCCCCCCTTATGTTCTTTAGCACTTTGGGGAGCACATTGACAAAGGTTACCCACCCATGCAAACCACAATCATACCTGTGCATTCTAAGATTTTCTAACAAAATTCTTATAGTTACCAGTCTGGGACCTTGCCTGAAAAAATAATTGGCTTGGTTCTCAGGTGACAATCTCTTAAGTGCCAATGCATGGAAGAGCACCCCGGCTAATAAGGCATGTGCCAAGGGGCTTAGGTGGGTATTCTTGGAACAGTGCCAGTACACTGGCACAGACCCAGGAGCTCAGTGGAGCCAAGCCTTCTCTTTTGGGTTCTGTCCACTTTATAGTTGAAGTCACCTATGGCTCAAAAAGTTTGAGGGATTAGGGATGTATCTCAGTTGATAAGTGGTGGAGCAGAAAAATCAGAAATTCAAGGTTATCTTATAGCTGTTTAGTTTCAGGCCAGGCTTGGTTACAGGGTACCCTAACAAAATAATAAGAATAGTAATAACTACAATATGTTTCATCTAAGAGCATTATTTGGCGGTCATTGTTCCAAGCCAGAGCTAACCTCAGGCCACCGACCTTCCTCATAGAGATAGCAAGGAGGAAAAAGGTCGAGCCCACCAAGATTTTCTGCACACAGTCCCCTCTCCAACCGAGCCTTCCTAGCCAAATATGTGGAAATATGTGTTCCCACTGATGACCAGATGTGCCCCAGCTTGTAGTGTTGGGAGTATGGGGAAGGCAAAGTCACAATGGAGCACAGCTGTTTGATCACCAGCCCACTGAGACCATCACAAGCAAACAAAATCACAAAAGAACAACAAAGGAAAAATGTACTGGGTATGATACGCTCAAAGAGAATGGAAGAAGAAAATACCAAAACTCAAAACAGTGGCCTGTCTCTCTATGGGCCGTCTATCCTGTTCCATTAGTGGTGACCTATCCCCAAATCAGGCTCCACCCAACTACACCCGAGTTTGGAATGGTGACCTGAATTCAACCAGACCAGAGAATGGAGCAGTAACATATCTGTTGATCTCTACCAGACCAGAGGCCAAAGCACCAGCCAAACTCTGCCCGACCAGAGACCACAGCAGCAGCAAATCTCTGCCAGATCAGAGTCCAGAGCAGTGACCAAGCTCTGCCAGACCGAAGGTCAGACTAATGGCTAAGTTCTGCCAGACCAGAGACCAGAGAACATTGGCAGAGGTGCCAAGCCTGGGGCTCCACATACTGTATCCATCCCTTGGCACCTCCTTGCCACTCTCAATGGAGCCAGTGGAGCATGGATCAAGCTTCCCTGAAGTGGGAAAGAATCAAGTCTAGAGGGATAGAAGGATTCTGTCCGATGTCCTCAGTCAGTCCCAAAGACAAAAAACAAACAAACAAACAAACAAAAAACCTGGCAGCGACAGACAAAACAGTTAAACAAGACACAAACAGCTAGATCCCATTGCTTGTGCAGCAGAAAAATACAGAGAGCCAGACAGCAGATCCTACCACAACTGCAGTGGAAAAAATGAAAGTAGGATATCAGCGAATCTCTGATGCAGGAGCTACCTGCATTGTCCTTGTCCAAAGATCCAGAAATCACAGAAAACTGGGTACTCTACCACCCTTTACAGATAGGGGCACATTCGTCATCTCTGAGGTCTAGAGAACACAGAAAACTCGGTGCTCAACCCTTTACAGATTTGCCCCTTCGAGTGGGGGTTCTACAAAGTCTTCCAGGCCCCCTCTGGCCCAAAGTTGTCCATAGCATCAGCTCTAACCTTTCTGACCACACAGATTACAAATTTTGCCCCAAGCCCCTAAAAAGGAAACTAGAGAAACACAGAGAAAGACCTAAACAGAGTGCTCACTTACTGGCTGTTGTTCACCCCATGTGCCAGGGTTGCTTGGAAGACTTGGGGATCCAATATGAGACCCCAAATGTTATGCCTAGATCTTAGGGTCCCCAAAGATCATAAGGAGCTGGACCACATATGTAAGAGCAAAGATTTTTATTTGAACTTAAGCTGGGTTTCTCCATCATCACCAACACAGTGGATCAGAGAGGAGAGCCCTGAGCAGCTGCATGGCAGGGTTTTGATTGGGGTTTTAGGAAGGACCAGGAAGTTCCAGTTCAACAGTTTCAGGATAGGGTGACATTCAGCAAGGGCAAGCTTTTTACAAAGTGATTGGCTAGCTAACATAATTAACATTGAGTGAGCTATCTCTAGGCCTCAGGAATGATAGGTATTTTCCGTGTCATTAATGTTCTACTACAAGGTTGGTAGGCTGCTCAGCACAAATGCCCCATTTTGCTATAAGATATTTCCCATCCTTGTGGTTATCCTCAGGCTGTTCCTTGGATAGGGAAGCTTACGACATTGTTTTTGGAATTGGTGACCCATGGCCCAATTCCTGGTGACCTTGGGGCAGACTCACTACTCTGGTGACCTTAAGGTGACCTTTTTCAGGCCTGCTTCCTGGTGACCTTGGGG
The DNA here is from genome assembly GCA_036365155.1 of Meriones psammophilus. Lineage (NCBI taxonomy): Eukaryota > Metazoa > Chordata > Mammalia > Rodentia > Muridae > Meriones > Meriones psammophilus. Next base: position 46,682 of record JAEOAE010003154.1, read on the forward strand.
GTGACAGATAGGTTCTCTCAGTTCTAAAAGATACATTTGAATTTTGTGGGGGTTGTAAATGGTATGTCCTGTGTCAGGGAGTACTCCAATATTAAGCTGTGATATAGAAGAGTAGAACCAATGATATAAAGGATTTACTATTGCTGAGAAACTAGTGGTCCCAGATAGAATTTAGCTGAGGGAAGAATGTCTGTAAAATACTCCACAGATAAGTAATATGCTAACCAGGCCTGTTAGAGATTAGGATTCCGGGAAACTCATGTTTGCTCACCAGGATTATCTAGAAATGTAGCAGGGTGAGGTTTTTTAATTTGTAACTTCCCAACATATATTTATTAATTTATGAATGTGAATGAAAAACAGACCAGATTGATGGGTGTACAGTTTAGGTAAGGTAACTTGCTCCAGTGAATATTGAATTTTGAATTAAGGGACTGTCCTATGCCCATATGTACAATCCTCATTGACACAGTTCTGCCAGTTCAAATTTGAGAAACAGGCTATTGACTAATGCTTTGTCAGGTTACAGGTCTCAGCAGCTAATATTGTACACAGGGACAACATCGAACAGTATCTTATTAATCGATTTCCCTCTACAAGAGAATAGCCTGTGTTTTTCAAAGTCAGTATGCCTATGTGTTTTCTTTTTCAACTCTGAGGTTAAGAGCACTGGGTGCTCTTCCAGAGGTCAGGAGTTCAATTCCCACCAACCACATGGTGGCTCACAACATCTATAATGAGATCTGGTGTTCTCTTATGGTGTGCAAGTGTACATGCATGCAGAACACTGTATACATAATAAATAAATAAATAAGTCAGTTGTTGGTATTATTAAATTTTATTTTGTTGATGCATCACTGCTCTACTCTCTTATTCGTTAAGATTCTCTGATAATCCCCAGTCATTAAGAATTCCATTCCTTTTTCTCTAGTACTTTGATTTTTGTTTTTTTTTTAAAGCAATGTCTCCTGCAGATCATGTTATGTAGCTTACACTTTATTTAAACACTGAATGCTACCTCTACTGCTCAGTGCCTAGAACATAATCCTGCAACTCTTTTCAGGTGAGCCCTGACTGGTCAGTGTGAGGTAAAAGAGAGCAGCAAATGAGTGTCCACTGACCTCCCTGGGTTTTGTTTGTTTGTTTGTTTGGAGGTGGGTGATTACAAATAAAGGGAGACCTGTGTAAGAATTGAGTTCACTGACCTACTTTGAAGCTGGTGTTTTCACAACACAGAAAGGGAGGGGGAGGAGGGAAGATGGCAATGATAATGGTAATCAATTTTAGATGGTCAGTAAATGTGAAAAGCATATACTTAGGGCTGGGAGTTATACACAAAGAGAATCAAGAATATGGATTAGTTGCTGAACTTGTTTCTGGAAAGCAAATTTTTACAGTTACACTAGTTCAAACACACAGAAGATCTGGAAAAAGTGGGGTGGTAGTGCCTAACAGGAATGCTTTCCCCTTCCCCCATTTGAAAATGTACAACCTGAGAGAGAAAAGGTGTGAGTAATACTTTGTGTGCTCAAATATATACTTGAATTCCCTGAAGAATATTGGACCATAAAGCCATTTTCAACTTTTAAAAATAATTTTTAAGATTATAATCAAATCGTTTCAACCTTCTCATTCCTCTCTACTCTTATGTCTCAAAAGATGGGATAAATCCTTAATGTGGCTACTTAGCAATCAAAGCAGATGTGGCTGTCAGGTTCTCCCAGCATCCCTCAGTCCTTACCTGTTACAAGATATGGGTGTCAATCACAATTTTCTAGCCCAGGAGATGAGCTGCCCTCCTCCCAGCTGTCCTTCCTTATGTATTCCAACCATTTCGGTTACCTGGTATTTTTAATTTATCATTTATCCTCCTGGCCCTTTGTTCTGGCTCTCCACTTCCCTCTCTCCTCTCATCTCACATATCTCAGGGTCATGTCAACTTTAGACTGTCCCAGATGTCCCTGTGTCTGACTATGTTCTCTCGTCTATCTATAATAAACATTCTACTCCAACATTCAAAGGTACAGCCATATCCTTTTTGTTTTATTTCTCATTTTCATTGAGCTCCCATTAACTACTCCTTGCTTTCAAATTCATGGCCATTTGTTTCTTTAACGGTTGTTACTATTTGGCTTTGACTGAAGTTTGTCTGAAGGACTTCCCATCTATGAGGTAGAGGTGACTGCACTGGACACTGTTCGTGTAATGGAATGTGCAACATAAATGGCTTGTATCTGGGAAGATGAGCAGGTGCCCTGGTACAGTGGAAGATCGTATTTTAAAACATTTCCAAGATGAGGATGTTGCAGGATATTTGATCCCAGTGTGATCCCTCAGATTGTGAACTGTAAAAACCATTGCTCTGTTTGGTGTGGTTGAGCCCTAACACAAACCTTAATTCCAAGAACTTTCTGTTTATTGTAAACAGGTGATTGTGGTATGGTTCCCTCATCCCTAGAACATACCTTTAATTCAAAAGTTCTCTGTGCATAGGATTTAATAATGTTAACCCTAGGTCAAGAGGCAAAGCAAGAAACCAGCTGACAGGGATTAAAGAGTAATTGGAACTTTCAGCTGAAATGTATTTAAGACAGAGTGTAAAGGTGGAAGAAGTTTTAGCATGGTAGCTTTTGGGCTCTTGGAGCTTTGAGCTAGAAAGCCTTTCGCCTTGGGTTTCTTTGGCCTATCCCTCCTGAGCTGTCATCTGAGCTGGTGAGCTTTTGGGGCTTTTTCCTCTTGGAGGTGAGGTGAGTAGCAGGGTCACATTGGTGCTTTCTTTGCCTCTCTGTGCTAGCAGGTTTTAAAATTGAATAATTGGGATTTTTATTATTTTATAACAACACTAGGGTTCTGTGTGCCCACAGGGGTTAGGGCAAAGCTAGAATGCCTCTGCTATTTGCATTATTTGATTGTTGATCCACTGGTAGAGGAACTACTATTGTCTTGAGACTCAGCTCCATTGTTCAAGCTAATGAGGGACTCTGGGCAGGCCTAGCCGTCAGGAGCAACAGTGGGAAGTAGTTTATGGGTTTGTTCTGGGATTTTCCTCTGATGTAGCTCTAAAGATCTGTGAATGAGACCAGAGGCCATGTCATGCTGAGTGTGGGGCCATTGTCCCCAGGCCAGGAATAGCAGGCTGCTGAGCTATCACCGCGTCATCTGCTTTGAATGAGATGGACTCTGGTTCAGACTGTGGTTCAGGCTATAGTTCTGTTGGTCTCCATGTGGTGATCTCGGCAGAGACCCTTGGTCTCCAACCCTTCCTGAGTGTTGATTGTGAAGAGAAGTGAGGATTTTGTAGCCTGGGAATTAGAAAGTTGTGGTGCTTATAATATAAATATCTAGGGTGCACACACAGATATTGGTTTTGCAGTGAACAAATTGGAAAACTGAAGGTCTCATTTCTAGAAATGATGAATGTTGTATTCCACATACAGCTTTGTGTAACAAATTTTACAAATCATTTTGAAACTGGAAGAAAAGAGGTGGTGGTGATCATCTTTCAGCAATACTTGATTATGTTTTTTAACCTTTCAACTACCACCAGCCACAATGGTGTGATTTAGGAACTTCAATTCCAGGGTACAAAAGGAATTTCTGAGATGCATAATTTTTTGTCAGGTGTGCCTGGTTTTAGGTAAGTAGATAGGGCAGATTCCACATCTTGTGACATAATTCATGCAGCAAGAAAAAGATACTAAATTAGTCTCCAACATTTTTTGTGTGTGAGTGTCGGCAAGGGCTGGGCTGTGCCTGAACCCACAAGGGGACATGAGGGACTGCAAGCCATAGCCCAGCTTTATGATCACCTCCATTTTCCAAGAGACTTCCAGAGCAAAAGGACTCTCTGTAAAGGAGATTAGTAGTAGCTGGAGTGTCAGAAATATAACAGTTTAGGTGTTGCTTTGTGATTGTCTTGTAGCAGTTGTGAAATCTCTGTTTATTTAATTTGTATTAATTACAAAATAAAAGTTATCTCTGGTCCAGTGCACATTTTTCATACTAGAGTTTCCTTAGGTCTTTTCACGTAAACTTGGCTATATTTTAGGCTTATGTTTTTGGCTTTTTCTCTCACCCCCTCATTCTTTCACAAACACTGTAAACATTCTTCTTGATTATTGAAGTTTGTGGTAAGTACAGAAATCACATCTTGCCAGAAGATTATGAGATTCATGACAATAGAATCATCCCTTATTTTTCTGTTTTCCTCTGTTTCTTACCAGGTGGCTTTTCTGATATGAGATTGAGATTTTGAATTCTCCTTTAACAAGCACATAAAGATCATTTGCACTTATGTCTGTAGAAGGCAGAAGAGACAACATGGAGGTAGGTGATACCACTTGGCCAGTTTACTCCTTTTCTTTGGACATTTTCTTTAGGTGATCTATCCTTTTCCTTCCAAAGTTTTATTTGTCCAGTGGTCTCCATATTCCTTAGTCTTTCAGAGGCCCTCTGTGGTAGAATCCTGCCCTGTTCCCTGTTTTCTCCCTCTTCTGATGTCCATCCCATTGGCTTTTCTGAGTGAGGATTGATTATCTTACCCAGGGTCCTCCTTCTTCCTTAGCTTCCTTAGATATACAGATTTCAGTATGATTATCCTATATTATATGTCTAATATCCACCATATGTGTCCTTCTCCTTCTGGGATACCTCACTCAGGATAATCTTTTCTAGATCCCACCAATGGCCTGCAAATTTCATGATTTCCTTGTTTTTAATTACTAAGTAGTTTTCCATTGTGTAAATGTGCAATTTCTGTATCCATTCCTCAATTAAGGGACATCTGGGTTGTTTCCAGCTTCTGGCTATTATGAATAAAGCTGCTTTGAACATGGTGGAGCAAATTTCAATGTTATGTACTTGAGCATCATTTGGATATATGCCTAGGAGTGGTATAGCTGGATCTTGAGGAAGCACTATTCCTGATTGTCTGAGAAAGAGCCAGATTGATTTCCAAAGTGGTTGTACAAGTTTATATTCACACCAACAATGGAGGAGGGTTCCCCTTTCTCCACATCCACACCAGCATGTGTTGTCAATTGAGTTTTTTATCCTAGGCATTCTGATGGGTGTAAGGTAAAATCTCAGGGTCGTTTTGATTTGCATTTCCCTGATGACTAAGGACTTTGAGCATTGCTTTAAATGTTTCTCTGCCATTCAATATTCCTCTGTAAGATTTAGGGTTGGAGAAGATACTTTCCTAGTCTATAGGATGTTGTTTTGATCTGATGACAGTCTTCTGCTTTACAGAAGTTTTTCAGTTTCATGAGGTCCCATTTATTGATTGTTGATTTTAGAGCCTGTGCTGTTGGTGTTCTTTTCAGGAAGTTGTCTCCTGTACCAATGAGTTCAAGGCTCTTCCCCACTTTTTCTATTAACAGGTTTGGTGTGTCTTGTTTTATGTTGAAATATTTGATCCACTTGTGCTTTAATTTGGTTCAGGGTGATAAATATGGATCTATTTGCATTTTCTACATGTAGACATCCAGTTAGACCAGCACCATTTATTGAAGATTCTGTCATTTTTCCATTGTATGGTTTTGGATTCTTTGTCAAAATAAATAAATAAAGTATCGGTAGCTGTGTTGCTTTATTTCTGAGTCTTCTGTTTGATTCCATTGATCCACCATTATGTTCCTATGGCAGTAGCATGCAATTTTATTATTATTATTGCTCTGTGGGACAGTTTGAGATCCAGAAGATCTGTTGTTGTACAAGATTGTTTTAGCAATTCTGGATTTTTTGTTTCCTATATGAAATTGACAATTTTTTTCTTTCAAGTTCTGTAATGAATGTTGTGGGTATGTGATGGGAATTGCATTGGATCTGTAGATTGCCTTTGGCAGAATGGCCATTTTCATTATTTTAATTCTACCAATCCATGAGCATGGGGGATCTTTCTTTCTTCTGATATGCATTTCAATTACTTCCTTTAGAAAGTGAATTGTTTTTCAAACAGGTCTTTCAGTTGTTTAGGTATAGTCACACCAAGGTGCTTTATGTTAGTAGTGGCTATTTTGAAGGGTGTTTTTACCCTAATTTCTTTCTTGGCCCTTTTGTCTTTTGTATATAAGGGGGCTACGGATTTTTTTGTTAATTTTGTAACCAGCCCTTTTGCTGAAAGTGTTTACCAGCTGAAAGAGTTCTCTGGTTAAATTTTGGGATCACTCATGTATATCATCATATGCATGGGACAACTACTGTCACCTCTGCTGAGCAGGGAGACCCATGCTTGGGGCAAGGGGAAATACAGGGGGATTGAATATTCGCCACTCTCAATCCTCGGAGATTTCCATGGGTGACCTGGCTACAATCTCTCCAAGCTCACAAGTTGTCCCCTCTCACCCAGGATACCTCAATGTGGATGTTCTGGCTTCAGCAGCCCAACCATTCACAAATTTCGGAGTTTTAGAACCTGTTCCCTTCAGAAACATTGCACACTGATTGTTGCCATGCTGGACCACCCTCCTTTTCTTAGATTTTTAGAAAGTTGTTCTCCTATATGGTTAGCATCATAAACCTGAGTTCAAATATTCACCGTATTTCTAATCCATTCCTGTCTTGGTGCTAATCTTGCTTTTAAAAGTCTAATCACCCTTTTGCATTTTAAATAAGCATTTTCAAAAGCCAAAAATTCAATTGGTATTTTTCTGGTTCTGAGTCTGATATGTTCACTAGGCTGGGGTATCAAAAGAATTTTCTATGGACTGTTATAGCTAGAATGAGATCACCAGTGGTAGTGGAAATTTGGGTGTTCCAGAGCCTATGGCAATACCAAAGTGTTACCATTCTTGGTTAAGCTGCTGTGCTAAACACCTCAGAATTGCAGGTGAAAGTCCATGCCTGGTTGGTTGCAACCAAGACTCATGCCTGGTGAGACACAGACCCAGTGAGTCCTAGGCCCAGTGGGCCAGAGAGCAGGCCCAAAAGGGGGATAAATGATGACTCTCAGGGGCCATGATGGAAGGCTGATGGTATCAAGTGGCATACAACCAACCACATGGATTCACACCCAGCATGTTTATTTGAAGTCAGGGATTTATAAACCTTGGGCAGAGAGAAGGATTTTGAGGATGAATGTTTGATTTACTGGGGTCTAGGGGTCAAGGATACTTGGCTTATGTATGCATGAAAATGTATACTCATTTTCCATGCAGTATCATGGTCCTATTGCAAGAAGGAGAACACAGTACTTAATTATCCTATTTGTAGGGGGAAAATCTCTGAGTACAGTTGAAAGTCACTGCTAAAGAATAAGATCCTTAGCAGGGTGATGGATTTCTAGGAATTTAGAGATGCTTGTTGGAGCAGTTTTCTTATCAGGAAAGGGTTTGGCTAATAATCTGCCCTAAGGCTCTTTACCAGACCTGGGGTCATACAGATCATGGAGTGGATTTTTAGGCCCTTCCCTGAGAAAACAGAGTTCACCTTCATAGACTGAGTGCAAATAAATGGCTATCCAAAGATGTCAGACTTTACCCTAATCCAGCAAAGCCTCACATCCCTCAAATGTTTATTGGCTTTATTTAAGGAATTTATTGGTTTCCTCCAATAGTTTGATTATGTTTTGCCTGGATTTTCTTATGAAATTTATTCATATCACATACCACAACACATCCTGAATATACAAACATAGCTGAAAGCACAAGAAAAGATCTTAAAACAAACTACATGAAGATGATATTGGTTGTTAAGGCAATTAGTGCAAAAAAAAGATGTTTAAGCATATAATACAAACACACTGTTTCTTAAAATTCTGCTTTCTTCCACTTGGCTTAGAAGTTTACATTTTCTTACACCAATGCATACATATATCCCATCATCACTCAGAAAATAATATGGTTTCCAAGTGATTCTAACAGATATCTTTTTCTTTATCCTAAGAGTATGAGATAATTTTAGTAGTCAAAATCATTTATCTAATATTGAAACATTGTATGTTTTAATGGAATCTCTTCAATTGGAATAGCCCTCCACCTCCAATACATATTTTATTGTTGCCAAAAGAAATAGCCATATTGCACAAGTTGAGTAATGGCCAGTGATTTCTTTGATTTTGATTTTGACTATAAGCCTATTATATTGGCTTAAATAGGACTATGTTATATTTATAGGCCTATCTTTGTGTTTGCTTTTGACAGGGGTGCTATGTATATTGTGTGATTTGATTAGTTATAATCTAACTATATTGTTTCTCTTGAAAGTCATAGACCTTCACATATTTTTGCCTTCTGAAAATTTATTATATTATGCTATAATTCCTTTAGTTTTTGTTGATTTGGAGACCATTTAGAGAAAAAGTTTTACTTTTCTCTTCTTGATCTTAAAGGCTTGCCTCTCCTCATTTCTTGGTATATCTGTGTTTTCAAGTTGTTGCAATCATCATTGTCTCAGTTTTTGCTTCTTAAGTGACTGATAGAATTGACACATTGTTTTTGGGTGTTTAAAACTTTCTTCTATATTGTTGTCTCTTTGTCCACATTAGGTTCTGTTGTCAACATTTCAAAGCCTGCAGTCATCTGAGGGAGCCTCAATAAATTTCATGCCCTCATCAGAGAAGCTGGTTGCTATATCTGTGAGAGATTGTGTTGATAGATGATTGATGTGGGAAGGCTCTTCCACTGAGAGATGCAATATCACTAAGCAAGTGGGCCTGGGCTGCATAAGATAACTACCTGAGCATGAGACAGTGATGAAGCAAGAGACCAACCCAGGAAACATTTGCTCATGGCTTTTGCCTTAATTTTCTTCAAGATTTACTTTCTATGTTAAACTCCCAAAATGATGGACTGTGATCTGACAGTACCAAACTAAGCGTGTAAATCCATTCATCACCTGAGATCCTTTTAGTTAGGGAATTTAATCATAACATCAAAGTAGCAAATTAGAACAAAAAGTTATATGCAAAGAGTGATTTTACTGCTGGACAGAATCTTGGAATATTTTCTTTTAAAGGACTGTGGAAAACATCAGGACTTAAGATGGCAAAAGCATTACAAAGGTGTAAACAGAGCTTCATTGGCTGTTTTGGTAGAAGATCCAGGTATTGAGAGTAATGCAGACAGAGGATTTCATAGGAAATCATAGGATTTCGGTGCACAATAGACTCTATGGAAAATTAAGCTAGAGGTCATTTGTGTGATATTTTAGCTGTAAATCATACTTATTCTGCCCATGCCTTGAAATTGAGTAAGGCAGAATTTAAAAAAATGATGGAAAGGATTTCTTAGATAGAATATTGAATCTGTTGTATGGTTATTATTAGAGAGACATTCAGGACCACAGGGAAAGAAAGAGACAAGTGGAGCAGAAATAAGTGTACTTTGGTTTGTAGAGAAAAACATTACTAGGTAGTTTCAAATGGCAGTCATGTGATGAAACAGAGGCAGAATTTTTCAAGGAGATTATCACCATCAAAGAAAAGGTCCTAGCTCTAGATTTGAAGCCTAAAATGATATTCATAGAGTAAATGCCTTCCTGTTAATTCTTCTGTTAATGAAAGGAGGACTCAAATTGATTCCTAGTGCCAGGAATAAACTTCATATAAAGCCTGCTCCAATTGGTTCAAGTGTGGCACAGTCCATCCCAATTTTGAATCCAAATTGACAGGCTCACCTATGTTGTGCTTTTTCTGGAAACAAGAAAGATGTAAAATTTAATGTAATAGATTCTTTGTGGTTTCTATTCAGCACTGTGCCAGCCTTCTGTGTTTGGCAAAATCAGATCACCAGTAAAGATACTGTAAAAGTTCATTGCATGAAGCCGTGAGGGTGAAGCCTGAGTTGCATCTTGACACTACATGTTGAGATACCTAAGTTATGAGATACCTGTCATAGTGTGCTGCCTATAGGGAGTGGAAGTAACCAATATGAGAGATGTATGAGACTTTGCATAGATAGGACCCTCTAAGCCTTTTGAAACAGCAACAAAATTTGCTGTTTTCCTTGATGGTCTTCTTTTCTTGGTACAGTTTTCCCTCACTATGTATACATTCCTTTCTACTGGAATGGGAAGGAGTATGCTGTGCATCTATGTTGGAATGATGTAACTTGCTTCTGATGTGGCAGTCAAGAGATTTTCTTATATGTCAGAAGAGACTTTGGACATTTAAACAGTGTATGAGTTATTGCCAAATTTTAGGATCACTGAAGTTAGACTACATTTTCATCATTGGATGGCCACAAGCCAATAGCGAATTTTCTCAGAAATTATTTGATTGGATCAAAAAAGCTCCCAGAGAAGATGATGTTTCTGGTTTTGACATTGAATGACAAAGTTTCTGTGTACCCAGGCTGTCCTGAAAGTCAGCATGTACACCAGGCAGGTTTTGCAATTACTGGTCTAACTCCAGGTGAGTTTTGGGATAAAATTTAGGCCAACATCATCATTGGCTGCTGAGTCTGGAATGTAGGGTTTTGGGTTTTTATTTAGATTTGTTTTGTTTTGTCTATGTAAGCATAGGTTTTTGTGGTGATCTTCATCCACATCTTGTATTTGAAATTTGGCAGAGAGTATATTTCATATTTAGGGGGCATGTATTCATGACATTAACACTGTCTGAGCTTTCTGAGTCATTGAATTGCAGGGGTGTGACATTCTTCCAACCTGTTGTTTTTTTTTTTTTTAAACTTTATTCATTCATTTTTATTCACATTTAATTTATTTTTTATTTAAATTTGTTTTTTTCTAATTTATTCTCTGACATGAACTTGGCTTTTTAATCACTCCTCTTGGAGGTGAAGCCTTGCAAGGCCACCGAGAATGATGATGCAGCCATCCTTGATGAGACCTGATAAGCTAGGGTCAGATAGAAGGGAAGGAGTTCTCCCCTATCAGATTAGGAAAGGGCATAGGAGAAAAGACAGAGGGTGGGTGAGTCTGGGAATAGATGACGGAGGGGGCTACAGTTGGTATACAAAGTGAATAATTTGTAATAAATAAAGTTTAAAAATAATTTAACGTCTCAATTGTAGCCTCCTTCCTCATCTCATCCTCCATTCCTCTTTCCACCTTGTCCCATTTTATCAGATAGGAGGAGCTCTTCTTTCCTACCGGCTGACCCCAACTTATCAAATCTCAGTAGGACTGTCTACATCCTCTTCCTTTGTGGTATACCAATGTCTCCTCCACCATGGGGAAGTGATCAAAGATCAAGCAACAGAGTCCATGTCAGAGACAGCCCTTGCTTCCCTTACTATGGATCCCACATGGAGACTGAGCTGCCTATTGGCTACATCGGAGCAAGGGTATGAGTCCTCTTCATGAACGGTCTTTGGTGGCTGCATCAGTCTCTGCATGTCCACATGGTCCCAGATTTGTTGGCCTTGTTGGTCTTCTTATGGAGCTCCTGTCAACTCTGAGTTTTTCTATCCCCCCACTCTTTCCTATGACTCCCTGTGCTCTGCCCAAAGTTTGGTTGTGAGTCTCAACATCTGCTTTGATCCCCTACTGGGTTGAGTCTTTCAGAGGACAAATATGATAGGCTCTCATCCTGTTCCCTCTCTTCAGTCACATCTGGTATCAATTCTATTTGCCCTTTTAAATGAGAATTGAGCATCCTTCATAGGGTCCTCCTTTTTATTTAACTTCTTTAGGACTGTGGATTGTAGTGTGTTTGTCTTGTATTATGGCTATTATCCACTTATAAATAAGTGTATACCATGCATGTCTTTCTGGTTCTGTGATACCTCACTCAAGATGATCTTTTCTAGTTCCATCCATTTCCCTGAAAATTTCATGATTTCCCTGTTTTTAACATGTGAGTAGCATTCCACTGTGTAAATGTACCACAATTTCTGTAACCGTTGTTCCATTGAGAGGCATGTAGGTTGTTTCCAGATTCTGGCTTTTATGAATATGGATGCTGTGAACATAATTGAACAAATGTATTTATTGAATGGTGGAGCATCTTTTGGAAATATGCCTAGGAATAATATTTCTGAGACTTGAAGTAGCACTATTTCCAATTGTCTGAGAAAGCATCAGAATGATTTCTAATGTGGTCGTATAAGTTTGCACTCTCACCAGCAGTGAGGGAGTGTTTCCCTTTCTCCACATCCTCACTAGCATGTGCTGTCTCTTCAGGTTTTGATCTTAGCCATTCTGATGGAATATCAAAGTCATTTTGATTTTCATTTCCATTTGATTTGCATTGATAACTATTGATATTTAGCATTTATTTAAATGTTTTTCCACCATTTGATATACCTCCGTGGAGAATTCTCCGTTGAATTCTGTACCCCATTTTTAAATTGAATTATTTGGTTTTTTGGAGTTTAATTTCTTGAGCTCTTTATATATTTTGTTTATTAGCCCTCTCTGCTGTATATAGGGTTGGTGAAAAACTTTTCTCAGGCTGTAGGCTGTTGATTTGTTCTATTGACAGAGTTCTTTGATTCATAAAAGGTTTTAATTTCATAAGATCCTATTTATTAATTGTTGATCTTAGAGCCAGTGCTCTTGGTGTTCTGTTCAGGGAATTATCGTCTATGCCAATGTGATCACGGCTTTTTCCCACTTTTTCTTCTAACTGATTTAGTGTGTCTGTTTTTATTTTGGAAGTCTTTGATCAACTTGGACTTTAGTTTAGTGCAGGATGATAAATATGGATCTATTTTCATTTTTCCACATGTAGACTTCCAGTTAGACCAGCACCATTTGTTGAAGATGTTGCCATTTTTTCATTGCATGGTTTTGGCTTCTTTGTCAAAAATCAAGTGTCCCTAGGTTTGTGGGTTTATTTATGAGCCTTCGCTTCAATTCCATGGATTCACCAGTCTGTTTCTGTAATAGTACCATGCTGTTTTTATTACTGTTGCTTTATAGTATAGTTTGAAATAAGGGATGGAGAAACTTCCTGAAGATCTGTTATTTTACAGTATTGTTTTAGCAATTCTGTTTTTTTTATTATTATTCATAAAGCTGAGAATTGTTCTTTCAAGGTCTGTAAGGAATTGTGTTGATATTTTGATGAGGATATCATTGAATATGTAGCTTGTTTTTGGTAATATGACAATTTTTACTATGTTGATCCTACTGATCCATGAGCATGAGAGATCTTTCTATCTTTTGGTATCTTCTTCAATTTCTTCTTTCAAAGGCTTTAAGGTTTTATTAATTTTCATACAGGTTTTAAACTTGCTTGGTTAGGGTAACACCAAGATACTTTATGTTTTTTTTTTTTTTCTGGCTATTGTGAGGGGTGTTGTTTCCCTAATTCTTTCTCAGGCAGTTTGTCTTTTGTATATAGGAGTGCTACTGAATTTTTGTTAAATTTGTATCCAGCCAGTTCGTTGAAGTATTTTTCAATTGTAGGCATTCCCTGGTAGAACTTTTGGGGACACATATGTATACTGTCATTTCATCTGTGAATAGTGATTCTTTGACTTCTTCCTTTTCAATTTGTATCCCCTTAAACTCCTTTAGTTGTCTTATTGCTCTAGATATGACTTCAGGTACTATACTGAAGAGATTTGGAGAGAGTGGATAGCCTTGCCTTGTCTCTGAGTTCAGTAAAATTGATTTAACTTTCTTTCCATTTAGTTTGATGTTAGCTATAGGATTGCTGTGTATTGCCTTCACTGTTTTTATGTATGTGCCTTATATCCTCGGTCTCTTTGAGACTTTAAACAAGAGTAAGTGTTGGATATTGTCAAATGCTTTTGCAGCATCTAAGGAAATCATTGTGTGGTTGTTATTTTCTTCAATTTATTTATATGATGGATTACATTGATGGATTCCATGTATTTAATCACCGCTCCATGCACTGGATGGAGCCTATTTGGTCATGGTGAATGATATCTTTGATATGTTCTTGGATTTGGTTTGTGAGTATTTTATTGAGTATTTTTGCATTATTGTTCATAAGAGTGATTGGTCTGAAATTCTTTCTTTTTTGGGTCTCTGATGGTTTATCAAGGTGACTTCAGTCTTACAAAGGAGTTTGGTCATGTTGCTTCCATTTATATTTTATGAAATAGTTTGAAGAATATCTGTACTCTCTCTTCTTTGAAGCTCTGGTAGAATTCTGCTCTGAAATCATTTGTCCCTTGGTTGGGAGTCTTTTGATGTTTGCTTCTATTCACTGAGGGGATGTAAGACTTTTAAATTTCTTTACCTGATCTTGATTAAACTTTGGTAAGTGGAAACAATAAAAAACTGTGTATTTCATTTTGATTTTTAAATTTTGTGGCATATAGGCTTTTGATATAAGAGCTAATGGTTCTTTGGATTTTCTCAGTGTCTGTTATGTCTCTCTTTTTATCAGACTTGGTTGATTTGGATAGTGTTTCTCTGCCATTTTCTTAGTTTGACTAAGAATTTGTTTTTTATTTTCTCAAAGAACTAGCTCCTGGTTTTCTTGATTGTTTGAATTGTTGTCTTTATTGCTAATTTATTGATTTCAGCCCTGAGTTTGGTTATCTAGTGGTCTACTCCTGTTGGGTGTGTCTGTTTCTTTTTTCCTAGAGTATTCATTTGTGCCATTAAGTTGCTTGTATGGGAAGTCTCCAATAGCTTATGAAGGCACTTAGTGCTATTAAATCTCTTCTTAAGACTGCTTTCATTGCATCTCATAAGTTTGGGTATGATGTGCCTTCATTTTCATTGAACTGTAGGAAGTTCTTTATTTCTTCCCTGACCCAGATTTCATTGAGTTAGGGAGTTGTTCAGGTTACATGTATGTGAAGGCTTTTTGCTATTTCTGTTATTGTCAAGATCCATCTTTAGTCCATCATGGTCTGATAGGATACAAGATATTACTTCAATCTTGTATCTGTTGAGGCCTGGTTTGTGACCTACTAGATGGTAAGTTTTAGAGAAGGGTCCATGAGGTGCTGAAAAGAAGATATATTCTTTTTTGATTAGGTGAACATTTCTCTAGATATCTTTCAGGTCCATTTGATTAATGACATCCATTAGTGTCATTATATCTCATTTTAGGTTCTGTTTCACTGCTCTGTCCTTTGATGATAGTGAGTTCTTGTGGTCTCACACTATTAATGTGTACAGATTGAAATGTTCTTTAAACTTTATTAATGTTTCTTTTACAAAAGTGGGTGCCCTTGAATTTGGGGCATAGTTGCCCAGAATTGAGACACCATCTTGGTAGAATTTTCCTTTTATGAGTTTGAAGTATCCTTCCTCATCTCTTTCAATTAATTTTGATTGCATGTCTGTTTTATTAGGTATTAGAATTGCTACTCCTGCTTGTTTCCTGGGTCCATTTGCTTGAAAACCTCATTCCTGCTTCAACATCCCAGGAACTTTTCCAGAGATTAGCTCAGTGCTCTGAAGTTGGAAGCAATTTTTTTCCTCACCAGTGGGTTTCCTTTCACCTGGGAAACACAGTCCTTGGTGTTTTGTGGCCTACTGTTCCAACTATTGGTCACTGTGCAGTTTCTGCTACCCTGCTGATCAGACACAGTGTGCAATCAGCTCTGAAATCTGGGATCTGTTTTTTTTTTAATTTTTATCGAATATGTGTATTTTGCTTGTATGCATGACTATGCACCTCTGTGTCACTGCTCCTCATAGTCAGAAGATCGCCTCAGATCTCATGAACCTAGAACAATGGATAGTAGTGGGTTCCATGTAAACACTGACATTTGAGCCCAATTATTTGCAAGAGCAGCTAGAGCTCCTCACTCCTGAGCCATCTCTCCTGGCTTATGTTGCTTATCTATGACCAGCATTTACATTGCT
Source organism: Meriones psammophilus (assembly GCA_036365155.1). Lineage (NCBI taxonomy): Eukaryota > Metazoa > Chordata > Mammalia > Rodentia > Muridae > Meriones > Meriones psammophilus. Next base: position 62,384 of record JAEOAE010003154.1, read on the forward strand.
AATATTTTTATCTTTCTATTTTTACCTGTTTAAACATGCTTTCCCTTTTAGTAAGATCTTATTAATGTTACAGTTTAATCTGTGGCACTGCTGGTTTCTGGAAGAGTATTACAGAATTGGATTGAATATATAATTCCTTATTTGAGCTTCAGTAAAGATCTCTGAGTTTTTTCTAACCATTATATTTGTTTGATTTACATTTAGGGGAGGATCTGTCTTACAATATAGGTCTGGATGTCCTGAAACTCTTTTCATAGATCATGCTGGCATCCAACTCAATGAGATTCACCTGCCTCTGCCTCCTGAGTGATGGAATTAGAGGCATAACTGAATACACCCAGCTAGTCCATCATTTTTTGTAGTTAATAAATGTTCATAAATTTCTCTGATATGTACTCAGTACTGTTCATCTGTTCATTTCTCTCTGTGTCTTTGTCTCTATCTTTCTCTTTCTATTTTATTCTCTTCTCTCTGTTTGTCTTTGTCCACATTAATTGGCATTTCTATTCCAAGGCTATATCCTATTATAAAAGTTCAGATATGACACAGTTATTCAGTATTCTTCTAAGAATGACTTATGGATAACATTAGCACTTCCTTTTTAATATAAAAGCTTTAATATTTTTATTTTCAACTATAGACTATACATGAGTTGGAAAGGAGAATATACAAAACAATTATCAAATAAAAATCATGTGTTCTATGTCTTTCTTTTCTCTGGTCACTCACAAATATGATCTTATCAGCTATGATTGTTTTTGTTTGCCACCTCACATTATTTTTATCCATGTATTCACTGTACTCCACTTTCCATTTTACAAATATATGAGCCCCCTTTTCACATACTGATATGCCACTTCCCTGAGGCATGGTTAGAACATGATATTCAGTGCCTTGTTATCTATTGACTGACACCACCCATCTGTTCACTGTCTCCTGATAGCCACATCTCATTTGTTGCTAGATAAAATATCATGACTGTGTTTTTTTCCTTCCACCTTTCTCATGACAGGGTCCTGACTTACTCGCATAAGTAACTGAAGAAAATTCATAGATCACTCAAGAACCCAACTAATGGCTAATTCATATTCATGTCTTACAAACTAATGAAACTTCTTTAACACAAGTTTTCAAAGCACGCCTTTGGTTTCCCTTACAATTTAACCTTTAGGCTTTTTCTTCTCTCCTCCTTCACCTGATACACAGCACCCAACTGTCTAACACTAGCACTTCTGTGTCAGAATATAAATGGAAGCAGCACTAGAATTATATGATTATATTGCCAATGAAATATAAATTTATATTGTTGCCACTGTTACTGTTGTACAAATGTATGGCATATTTTAGAATTCAGTGACCTTCAATGATGTGCATGTGAAATTCAGCCAAGAAGAGTGGGTTTTGCTGGAATCTTCCCAGAAGCAACTCTACAAAGACGTGATGCTAGAGACTTGCAAAAACCTCACTGCTGTAGGTAAGACTGGGAATTTTCTTCCACTTTTAAGATAAGGGGACAATTCTTACTTTGTTATTGATCCTATTCTGTAATTCTAATTGAAAATGAGGAGGAATGAGGTTAATTAATCAGGCATGGTTCTCAGGGTCACAGAAGATAGTGATTTAAGGTTTTCCTAAATAATAATGTGATATTTCCAATAATATATATTTTCTGGTACTATATTTTAGGCTACGATTGGGAAGACCATAATATTGAAGAACATTTTCAAAGTTATACAAGTAATAAAAGGTAACTTTATGTGCAAGCTGATACGTATATGAATCTTAAGAAATTTTAATGTGTCCTGGAAGTTTGTTTTTTTGGTTTGTTGGCTGCTTTTTATTTTCTGTTTTTGAAATAGTTTATTTTTTCTGTGTAGGTGTGGCTTAACTTAGAATTGCTTGTTAGACCAGCCTGACCTCAAAATCACACAGATCTGCCTGATTCTGCCTCCACAAGACTGGGATTAAGGGCATGTACCAGCACACCTGGCTCCCTCCTGGAATTTTTAAATAAATGCAACAGTGTATAAACAGCACTGCTTTAAGTGTACTGATGATCATTAAAATCTCACAATCCCATGTACTTCAATGTCAGTTATCTGATTTGTGTTTGCAAGGCACTCCCCTCAGATAGAAAAAAATAAAATAATGTTGTAACAGAAAATACCAATTGAATCATATGGACATTACAGCTACTGAGTTGATCTGCCAATCTGTTTAGTCTCATCCTATCTACTCAGATATTGTAAGATGTATATACATTGAATAGGTGATCAATATGTGTCCAAAACATTCTAATAAGCAAATATGTCATATACAACCAGTGTTACTCATATTCATACAGTAACATTGTAAAGTTTACTGAAAGGAGCAGCTTATGAGAGTCAAGATTATTGTTGTGGAGAAACCTTAATCCCTATATGACATGTCTATGATGAACAAAAAACAAACTGTGTTAATTCAGTGTGGGAATCTTTTATTATTCTTGTAATTTAATAGGTATATCATATCTCACAATGTTTCTAAGGCACAAGAGCATAGGGATATTGAAATAAGCAGTGTACTTGTCTTTTTCCAAGAACAATTGATTTTGTATTAGTCCCCACTTTGAGTAGATTTTCTGAATGTGACAAATGGTTACTGTTGATTGGTTTTGCAACTTCACTGAGAATTCATCAGCAAACTCATACTGCTGAAAAAAACCTATGAATACTATGAATTTGGAACTTTTTCTGCTTGTCCTGGCTCACTTTGTAAATGAAGTATCATTCATACAGTACAAAAATTTGTGAATGGGATTGCTGTGGTAAAACTCTGAGTTCTTACAATACTCTTCATATATAGGAGAAACCTCTTATAGAAAAATGATGCTGTAAAAGTGAACCACATAACAAATGCCCTTACCATCACAGGGATTTTCAAAAATAGCGATAATGAAGGGGCATACCATGAATGTAAATAAAGTGATAAAACTTTAAAATTTGATTCTTCTTTACCATTAGACCAAATTATGAAATTAATTCATATAGATAAATATATTTATTAGTGTAATGAAATGAGTGCGGTAAATCTTTCACATGTGCCAATTTTCTTTGCAGGCATGAAAGCAATAATACTGGAGAGAAACTCTTTAAATGCACTCTATGTGGTAAAGCCTTCCCCTATATCACTGTTCTCATACAGCATAAAGGAACACACATAGGAGAGAAGTCTTACAAATGTAATCAATGTGATAAAGCCTTTGCACGAAACTGTCATCTCATAAGACATAAAAGAACACACACTGGAGAGAAACCTTATGAATGTAAGCATTGTGGTAAAACCTTTGCAGAAAACAGTACTCTCTTAAGGCATAAAAGAACACACACTGGAGAGAAACGTTATGAATGTAACCAGTGTGGTAAAGCCTTTGCATGAAACAGTCATCTCATAAGACATAAAAGAACACACACTGGAGAGAAACCTTACAAATGTAACCAGTATGGTAAAGCCTTTGCACGAAACAGTCATCTCATAAGCCATAAAAGAACACATACTGGAAAGAAACCTTATAAATATACCCAACGTGATAAAGCATTTGCATAGCAGAGTAGTCTCCGAAAACATGAAAAAAACGCACAGTGGCGAGAAGCCTGGTGAGGATAATTAGTGTGATAAAACCTTTGCATATAACAGTCATCTCCTAAGACAAGAACACATTCTGGAGGGAAACCATATGAATTAACTGTGTGGCAAAGCCTTTGCACATAGCATCTCCTAATACATAAAAGAAAACATACTGGAAAGAAGCTATCTGACTGTAACCAATGTGAAAAAACTTTTGTACTTCAGAATCATCTTCACACTCATGAAAGAAATCCTAATGGATAGTGCTTTTAACATGGTGAAACCATTCCATATTTGTATAATCTTCATCATCATGAAAGCATTCATACTGGAGAGAACTGATGAATGTGTTAAAATGGTGAGGCCTTGCACAAATCTAGAGTCATCATCATCATAAAAGTATCCTTACTGGAGAAGAATTCTGTGACTATAAGCAATATGGAAAGGCCTTTGTGTTTTTTGGTCTACTGAGATCCAACAGAACTGAAAAAGTAGCTCAGTGGAAATGACTTCCCTTTTCTGAAGGGGAAGGGGAAAGGGAATAGGTGCAATAGGAATGGAGGGTAGTACTGGAGGAGAGAAGGGAGAGGGGATTATGATTGGAATTTAAAGTAAATAAACTTATTTTTAAAAAGAATACAATGAATGGTAAATATCAATTACATGCAAAAGTATTATATAATGTGTTTAGGGAAGACTTATTGATAAACCTAATTCTCAACATTTACTGTTTTCAGTTGCCTCACTTTACACAAGACACTTTCAGTCCGGTGGATGAATATGTAGAGAATGGTGAACTAACCACAGCCAGGAAATTCTCTGAGAGTAACACAACAGTGGCAGCCTGTAGAAGTTTCTTTGTGTACACATACCTATTGTTCCAGGGGTTCTATTGAAAACCATCACAACTCAGACTGAATTTTGAGATGTGAGGGAGGAGGCTTTCTCTTCCATGTATGACCCTGCTTCTGGCCTAGATGGGTAACCATGTCAAGGGTGAGTTTTCTCTGCCTGACTTCATCTAGAGAGTGTCTTTAGACATTGAAACCACCAATCAAATTTGATAGATAGCCTTTGACATAGATCCCTGATAACTCTCCCCTCCCTTCAAATATAGGATAATTTGGTTCTGTGTTCTTGATGTTCTTATTCATATAATAGGAATGTGCTGTTTAATGCAAATTGAGCAGTCTAGAATTGCCTAGTATTAAACAATTATCTATACCTATGCTTGGAGCATCCCAGGAACTCTCCAAGGGCTATAAGCCTCTGTTTTCTGTTTTCTAGATATAAAGTTGAACTTACTTTCTGAGGTGGTTCCCAGAGTGGCTGACCACTGTTATGCTTGTGGGCTTTCCAAGCATTATACTATTCATCTTCTGCCCCTGATGCCTTCCTTAGCTGGTGGGAAACAACCCTCCAGGCAGCAAGAGAACCACATTCTCTGAAATGTCTGTGATAAAATGTTTCAGAGTTCATAGCATTTCAAATTTCACATGTTTCTGGATGTGAAATGGTCAGTCAAACAGTGTCTTGGGGTGGGACTCATTAAAATGAGTTATACTTAGTGTTTAGTTCACGGTAAGGTTGCAGGCAAGTTTCACGGTATGAAATCTTCTGAGATGAGTACAGTGGCCCATGGAAAAGAAATAAGAGCAGAAATTTTATTTCTCTGTTTTTAATAGCTGAGTACTGTTCTGATAACGTATGGGTGGATGGCAGAGGAGAGGAACTCCTCTTTTGAGTGGTCTCGGGAGAGGGGATGGGGGAAGATGGAGGGAGGTGGGACCAGTAGAAGTTGAGGGAATGACCTTCAATCAGCATATATGATGAATAAATTGTGAAAAATAAAAACAATTAATAAAATAAAATATAGTAAGAAAAAACAAAATAAGAAAGCAAAAATTTGGGTCTAGTTTGGGTAACCGCCCTCCTTCAAAGAGAATAAAGAAGATATATAGATAGAAAAGAAAAACAGAATCTTTGTCACCTTTATTCCCTGTGGGCTCACTTGAAGATTACTATCCAGTGGAGACCATGCTTCTCTCTCTGAAGTTTATGCTACCATAGAAGTAGGACTAAAACCTGGAACTAATGGCAGAGGTTCCTAGTTAACATATCAAATCAAATCTACCTGCCATTTTCTCCCAGCAATCCTTAACTCCTTCCATATTATCTAGTCCTCCAGGCTAGTACAGCTCATGCAATACCCTGAATCCTCCTTCCCATGGCCTGAGCTAACCTCACTCCCCCCTCACCCATATATAGGCAAACTATTTTGGCTACCTGGTCCTGTCAAAAGCCATGCAGGAGCAACAGCAGAACAGCTGTAGAATTCATGAAATGTGGCTCCCCTGTTAGCATAGTCATGATGAGTTTGTCTTGGAGAAGCATAATCCCAAGAACTGCTTTTCCTGAGGACTTTGTGCTCTTATGGAGTATATCCCTTCTTGTTGCCCTTATGATGTCCACATACCTTATAACATGACTTGTATGAAAACTCTAAGAAGGCTTCTATCTCATCACTGGGCAATATCACTGGCATTTAAAATTAACAATGCTTGATCTCTTTTCACATGTTCACTGGAGCAGATTAATGAATTAGCCACTGTCCTTGAAAGGAGCCATAGATGTAAATTGTTAGCAATGACCATTATACTTAGAAACAGTTTGGAAAAATAGATTGTTTAACAAGGTCAGGGAAGATGTTTTTGCTAATGGCTCTGATGTAAAAAATCTTAGAGAACAATTTAAAGTTAAGAAAAGTACACTATTAATAGTAAAGCCATGGATGTTTTAAGGTTGATGAGCTGAAACAATAGTCCAAGGTAGCATTGGCTGTCTGGGCACCTGCAAACTGGGTCTAAACCTGAGAAAGCAGTTGATTCCCTTATATTTGTTTTTTCCCTCAGCTTCTTGAAATGATTTAATAAAAATGATTAATGAGTAGATGTACACCCCTTTAAGATTTAAAGTACAGGTACCAGTACCATGCCATTTTTTTTATTACTGTTGCCCTATAGTACTACTTGAGATCTTAGATGAAGATACCTCCAGAAAATATTTATTGTGAAGGCATTTTTTTTTAAATCAATTCTCGGTTTTTTGTTTTTCCATATGAAACTGAGAATTGTTCTTTCAAGGTCTGTAATGAGTTGTGCTGGTATTTTGATTGGAATTGCATTGAGTCTTTAGATTTCTTTTGGTAGAGTGGCCATTTTTACTATGTTAATCCTCCAATTCTGGTGTATGGGAGATCTTCTGATATCTTTCTGAAGTTCTTTTTTTTTCATACAAGTCATTCACTTGCTTGATTAGAGTCACCAAGGTACTTTATGTTATTTGTGGCTTTGGTAAAGGGGTTTTGTTTCCCTAATTTCTTTCTGAGTCCATTTGTCTTCTGTATACAGGAGGGCTTCAGAATTTTTAAATTTAATTCTGTATCCAGTCATTTTGCTGAAGTTGTTTATCAGCTGTAGGAGTTCCCTGGTTGAATTTTTTAGTGTTATTCATGTGTACTATCCCATCATCTGCAACACAAGCTGGACTGGATGTGGAAAAAAGGGAACCCTTCTCCATTGCTGGTAGGAATATAAACTTGTACAACCACTTTGGTAATCAATCTGGTGCTTTATCAGAAAATTATGAATAGCGCTACTAGAATATTCAGTTATACCAACTCTGGGCATATATTAAGAAGATTATCAACCATACAACAAGGACATTTGCTCAACTATACTCATAACAGCTTTATTGACAATAGCCAGAATCTGGAAACAACTTAGATGTCCCCAAACCGAGGAATAGACACAGAAATTTATACACACATTTATACAATGCAATAGTATTCAGCAATTAAAAACAAAGAAATCAGCAGGCAAACGGATGAAACTAGAAAAGACCACTCTCTCTGAGTGAGGTATCCAGAAGCAGAAAGACACTTATGGTATATACTCACTTATATGTGCATATTAGTCATATAATGTAGGATTAAAATACTAATATATATAGTCATAAAGGATATAAACAACAGGAAGAACCCTAGGGAAGATGCTTAATCCTCACTTAGAAGAGAAAACGGGATAGACATCAGTAATGGGAGGAGACAGGGAACAAGGCAGGAACCTACCACAGAGGGCCTCTGAAAGAATCTACATAGCAGGGTATTGAAGCAGATGGTTAGACTCATAGCCAAATTTTGGGCAGAAAGCATGGATTAATATGGAAGATTCAGGAGGTAGAAAGATATGGATGTGAGAGGCCCTCCACAAGGAGGCCAATTGAGCCAAAAAATATGGGCCCAGGGGGTCCTATTCCAACCAAGGACCATGCATGAAGAACACCTAGAACCCCTGCTCAGATGTAGCACATAAATATCTAAATTTCCATGTGAGTTCCCTATTAAGTGTAACAAGGGCTGTCTCTGACATGAACTCAGTGACAGGCTCCTTGATCACCTACTCCTGGAATGTGCAGCCATTCTTGGTAAGACTTGATAAGAGAGGTTAGGCTAAGATAGTAGAGAAGGAGGACTTCCCCTATCAGTGGACTAGGAGAGGGGCATTGCGGGAGAAGAGGAAGATAGGTTGTAACTGGTGAAAGATGAGGGAGGGGCTTACAGCAAGAAAACAAAGTGAATAAATTGTAATAATCAATAAAAAAGAAAAAATAAGTTTTTTTTTCCTGAGATGGCTGGACTCAGGCAACTATCTCTTAAAAACAACTAGGAAGAATAGTATTTCATCTCTACAATTTTCTTTTTCCTGTAATACTATATATAATAAATACCCTTGATGAAATCCAGGGTTTTGTTACATATTCCTGGCATTGTAATACAGTATAATGTATTATAAATCAAATTTTGACATGTTAAGTATGTAAAAATAGTTTATGAAAAAGTGGCTTGAATTTTCAAAAGATCAAAGAGTGTTTACTCAAAATTCTGGAGAGTGAAAATGGAAGAAAAATGATGGAAGAATAAAATAATATATAAATAAATTAATGTCACTTTCACATAAACTACATTTGGTTATTGAGATTTTAAAAATATACACAGAATACTTTTCAAGTAAACAATGTATGTTACTGTTACTAGCCATTCTGTACTTATCCTGAAGTATTTCTTTATATTATTCCTCTCTTGTCACTGAAATGTGTTGTTTTGACAAGTCATGCCACAACACCCTGACACTCAGGCTCTAATACTGACCATTTAATTCTTATTTCAGGGTACTGACTGCTTATAGCCCATTAGGAGTGAAGTCAGACAATGTTTGATTTCTGTGTCTAACTAAGGTCACAATTTTTGATGATACATTTTTAGTTCATCCACAATTTCAAAGTAAAATGATTGACTTTCTTGAAATGTTAAATGTTCTCTCTCACACACATGCATACACACACGCATACATAATGCATGATACATATAATAGCAGTTATTGGCAACACAAGACTTGAAATTGAAAGAACCAAACGAGGGCTGTATGGGAGATTTTGTAGGGAGGACAAAGAAATGAGAAAAAATGTGATTATATTAAAATCTCAAAAAACAAATATACATGTTTTCCATGAATGAAAAAATTGAATACTATAATATTTTGCACTGATGTGATTCAGGACAATCAAGTCTATTCTATCTTAGCACACAGTCAGCTGTGTTTCAGTAAACATGAGTATATATGTGGGCTGGACCTGTGCAAGTCATCTGTTGTTTTCATATGGATAATGGTGGAACTCCTCATTCAGTATGTACAATATATTTTCTCTTTTAAATTGACTCAAAAATTTTAGATATTTTTTGTGTGAACTGTATAAAATAAAGTTCCCCTGAACATCTTTCTTAGTCCACTTTCTTCTACTGTCTCCTTCCATCCTTTTACACAGAGGTGCTATCTAACCTGGATGGTAAAGAGTGTTCAGTAGATGCAGCAGAAGAATGGATATTTTTTGTCTAGTCCATTCTGTTAGTTCCTGTCTTTCTATTGGAGAGTTAAACATCCATGTTGAGAGTTTTCAATGAACAATGTTTATTATTTCCCTTTATTTTGTAGTTATGGTGTGGGGGGGTTGCCTCTTTTTATTTGATGCTTGGGATTATTCATTTTTTGTCTTTTATTGGATGTGATTAACATTTTTAGATAGGAGTTTTGCTTTGATTGGCTTCTGTAGTGAAGGAGTTTTACAGGAATACTGCTCATATTTCAGTTTATTGTACAATATATTTTTGTTCACCATTTATTATTGAAAGTTTACTGGATATAGTAATAAGGATCCCTTAAAGATAATATACAATCGGTCTCAGCCATTCTAGGTTTAGAATCTCTCTTGATCAGGAGTTACTCTAATGAGCCTGAATGTATATGCAACTTAGTCTTTTCAACTTGCAACTTTTAATATACCTTCTTTGTTTAATATATTTTTCTTTACATTTAGGGTTTTGAATTCATGTGATGAGCACAATTTCTTTTCTGGTATGCTTTGTTGTTCTATATACTTTTTGTACTTTTATAGGCTACCTCTTCTTCATTAGGTTAAGGATACATTCTATTATTTTGCTGAAAATATTTTCTAGGATTTTGATGTGAGTTTTGTCTTCTTTTTCCATTTCTATTATTCATAAGTTACTTTTTTTTTTTTACACTTTTTAGATTTTCTGGATCTTCTGTGCATGGCTATTTAACATTTCTTTTGACACCATTGTTTTTCTTCTTTTTCTTCTTCTTTTTCTTTTGCTTCTTCCTCTTCTTCATCTTCTTATCCTTCTCCTCCTCCTGCTTCTCTTCTTTCTCCAACTCCTCCTTCTATTATTTTTTTAATAATTTATTTAATTTTATTTTATGTGCATTGGTGTTAAGGAGTCAGACCACCTGGAATGCTTATGGACAGTTGTTAGCTGCCATGTGGGTGTTGGAAGTTAAACCTGGATCCAATGGAAGAAGAGACAGTGCTCTTAACCACTGAACCATCTCTCAAGTTCCCATATTCTATTATTTTGCTGAAAATATTTCTGGGATATTGATGTGAGTTTTGACTTCTTCCTCTATTTGTATTATTCATAAATTACTTTTTTGCACTTTTTAGATATTCTGGATCTTTTGTATGGCTATTTAACATTTCTTTTGATGAAATTATCCAGTTGTTTTGTTTTTCTTCTTGTTGTTCATAATCATCTTCATCTTCATTTCCTCATCCTTCTTATTCTCCTGCTTTTCTTCTTCCTCCTCCTTTTTTTTCTTTCTCTTCATTCTCCTCATTCTCCTTCTCCTATTTTTCTTTTCAAATAAGTCAATTTAGTCATATATTCACTCTGATTAAAGTTTTCCCTTCCTCTAATCCTGGCAACTCTTTTCCATCTTCCCTTCTCTCCTGTCTAAATTCACCATCATATAAAACAAGGAGGGCTATAATACATAATAAGAAAATAAAATAGCAAAAAGACAAAAGCAAACACATCTGAGTAGGAAAACAAACAAAAGAAAAAGAGCCCAAGGTGGGAAAAGATGTAGACTTGTTCACATATGCAGGAATCTCATAAAATATTATACTTGAAACAATGGTATACACACAGAGGACAAATAGCTTTAAAAATAGGAAAAAAAATATTCAGCAAATTAAAATAAAAATATGATAAAAAATTTTAAATGCATTCCAGAATTATAGGACATGAGAATCCAAACATGCCAGTGAGTGAAATTTTTGCCATCTACCTTTTGGAATGTACTATTAAAAGTACAATTAAGAGTAGTCCCTTGGATAAAATGAGTGTCCCTTGGAAAAACTACATTTTCATTTGCAAGCACTTATCAGTTAGAGATAGGGCTAGGGACAGAACATTAAAGGCTTTTGCATGCTGCCTCAGTCTCTCACAGTTTATCTATTCTTCAGTCCTCTTAATTTATAGTGCTTTGTTCTTTGATATCCTCTTTCCTTTCTGGTTCTTACACTCTTCTGGCTGAATTACTGAAGAGCCTAGAGGGCATATTCTGAGGTCTCTCACTGACTGTCTATTTTCTCTATGGGTCCCTGAATTTGTCTCCATCAAATGCAGGATGACATTTTTTGATGATCTGAACAAGATACTGGTCTGTGAGTATAGCAGAATGGTGTCAATGGTCATTTTATTACTTTTAGTAGAACATAGTATTTGCTTTTTTCTAGAACCCTGGGCTATGTAATTTCTTTTTCTTGATCAATAAACCAGTTTCAGGTGTGGATTCCATCATGTGAAGTGGGCCTTAAGTCAAACTATAGATTGTTATTTACTCCTACAACTCTTGCACTAATATGTCTTACAGGTAAGACTATTGTTATAGTTCAAAATGTTTGGTAGCTGGGTTAGTGTTTATATTTCTCCTCTTGTAGTTGCAGAGTACTTCCCATATCAAAGTTCCTAGAATGTAAGTGTGAAGGTTCTATGTAGGCACAAGCTCTATTTATCTATGTTCAATGTAAGTATAAGTGTTGTCTCCAGCAATAGGGCATTGCAGTCAATTTGTGGAGAGCAGCCTATAGTCTTGGCAAAAGCCTGTATTATTTTGGCATTACAATCACACTACTTTGGCCAATACCTCAGTTAAATATAAACCATTATCAGTACTGGATGCTTTATTTAATGACAAGAGATTTCCAGTTTGGACTTTCTTCTGTTGTGTGGTGATTTCATTTATATTGGCTTCTTATATGTATATATTTTAGAAAGTTTCTATTGCATTAAGTTTCCACTGTACTAAACAAATGACCCTTAATTTTACCTGTCCTTTCCTCATGTTACCTTTTCATTGCCCTCTTCCTTTCCCAATGCCCTTCAATTCTATCTTTTTAGCCCACCTTCCATTCTTTCGAAGTATTTTATTTCTCTTTCCTATGGAAAAATCTCTGCCTCCCCTAACCTCCAGTTCTTAATCTGTATGTATCCCCTGTGGTATTATGTTCAGTTGCTTGGATATTATACATCTTGCAACTAATATATATGTAAAATCAAATACATACCCTATTTGTCTTTGGGGGTCTAGGTTCTCTCACTCTCAGTTACCTGCAAAGGTGCATTTACCTTCACATTTCATTATTATATTTTTTAAATGTCTGAGTAATATTTGATTATGTAAATAGACTAGTACTATAAGCAGTATAACAAAAATAGAAATACACACTGGAAAAACAGATAAAATCTTCACAAATGGTGCTGACCAAACTAGATGTCTATATGTAGAAACATGAAATAGATGCTTATTTTCACTCAAAAGTCACCTCCAAATGAATTAAAACCTCACCAAAGTTCATATACAGTTAAAGTCTTGAAGTCAACACAGCTATTTGACAAAGATCCAGCATAGCTGAGTTGCATGTTACAATAGCCTTCATGCTATCTTTCAGGCTTGGTCTTGATCTCCACTTGTTACATGCTTAGAGGGCTTTCAATACATGTACAACCTGGGGACATTGGAGCAATGGGAATTTTTTTAATGAATCATTTATGCCTTTACCCTGTGGTACTGCTTCTAAGCTTCCCCAGAAAAATCCTGAGCATACTGCCTCTCTTGGAAATATCAATTATCTGGTCCTACATGAATGTCTTCCTTGTGGAAATTGTAACTCACATAAAAATGGCAGAGAATTCTTTATGAGACTTCAGCTCCAAGATAGTCTTGCAAAATCTATCCCTGTGCTTCCTCAAGAAGAAAATAATCAGAACAACATACTCTTACAAAGGCAAACAAAGTCTGTAGTGCTAGGAGAGTTGATAGCATTTGAGATTAAATACCTTGTACTCCTGTATCCTCAGATGATTACTTGGCATATAAGATTAGTAGTTACATATGATATGCCCCTCAATGACTAGATGGAGATGTAAATGAATGGCTGGAGACATCTTCACCTTAAACTAGGGTCTATAATGATGGACAAAGAATGTTTTGTAAAAATGATTTTTAAAGTGAGGTATTATGACCTCCTTTTCCTAGAAATATCATCTTGCACAGTATCACTGTGGTGTTGTATGACCAAAATAATGAAAGAATATTTAGATTTATCACATAAATAAATTCTACAAAGATATGAGTTATAGACATTGCATTATGCCAGGAATTTAATAATAACTGTTGCTGCTTTGGCCTAAATTGTTTTTCTTGAGGCTGAACATTAAAATTTGATAATATACTTCTTGGGACAAAGCAATATGCCCAAGCTGGCTTGAAGATTTTCTATCTATTGCCATTGAATCTGAGAATGCTTCCAACCTGAGAATGGGCTTTCAGGCTGTGGCAAATATGCCTCCAGATTCTCAAAAATGTCAGGTTATGGGATTGTTGAAGAAAAATGATAGTAAAAGATAAGGTTTATCAATGATGACTAAATTTATGACCAAGAGACAGTTAAAACACCTGTCTGGGGACAAAAGGATATCATCTATGTTTTAGAACAATGTAAATCTATCTTTTATTATTGAAATCTGTCTAAATAAAGAAGTACTCTGACTGCCAGTCAGTCAAGACTCTAAGTTTCTTTGGACAACCATGTCTGACTTATTTCTGCCCCACCTTATCCTTCCCTCCTCTCTGGAAACTATCAACTGCTGGGGCTGGTCCCCAGTCTTTGCCACCACACTCTTTCTTTTCTTTCACACTAGGGTGAATACTCACAACTGAAGATCTAGAGCTACATGCTTCAGAGTATATAGGACATGTGATATCTGTTTTCTGGATCTGAGTTACCTAAATCAATATAGCCATTTATATTTCTATCTACTTATGAGCATACCATTTCACTTATCTATATCAGTTGAAGGATATTTAGGTGTTCCCATTTTGTACAGATTGTTGAAAGAATAGCAATGAGTATGGTTGAGAAAATATTTTTGAAGGAGTATGTTGAGTCCATTGTGCATATGTCAAGGAAAGTTACAAGTGGTTCATATGGTAGATTTATTTTCATCATGTTGAGAATTCTGCACACTGATTTCCACTGTGGATGTACAATTGTGCAAGCTCCCTTTGCTAGAGAATGAGATTTTGCCTGTCCAACAGAAGATGTCAATTGTCAACCTAATTACTGTTTCCTCCAGAAAAATGAAATACTAGGGGAAAATATATAATACCTGTATTATTTATCTAAATTACTATTATGTAATTAAAATTTGAATACTTATATTGTCCACAAATTAAAAAGTAACATGTATAACTTACTAAAATATGTTTTCAGAAGTAGTTTCTATTCTAAAATAGAGTGTATCTATATAACAATGCTTAAATGAAGGGCTCTTTTAATTATGGTTAGATATACATTTTATATAAACTTACTAAAAGTAGGGATAAATAATTTCATTTGAAGACACTAATGTATTTTATTGTAGTCCAGTTATTGAACTTAATGATGGGTGAGTCATGGTGCTTGAGAAAGATCCCCAAAACTATAGCTGTGCTGACAGATAAGCACAAAGCCATGCAGGCCAGGACCAAGCACAGAGGATCCTCAAAGACAGGAAGGTCACTGCCATGGGCAGGTCAGTGGTTTCTCTCTAGGTTTGGGTACTCTTGAATTCAACAAGGGATACATTCCTGCTAATCTGTGGGGAGAAAGTAAATCAACATATCAATCTCAAGTCACTCCATGTTCAGTCCATGAAGAAAGATTTCCAATGATATTGTCTGCATCCTATCACATTCTCTTTTACTATAGTACCAAGAAGGACACTAAACATACATTATTTGTCATTTGAGGTATTGGTTGCCTAAGTTTTTCTTTTTCTAGATAGATCTATTATTAAAGATGATGAGTATTTTTTGTGTTTCTCAGTAAATTGTGTCTTATTTATGCTTCATTCTGTCACCCATGTTTATCATTAATTTTTACAATTTATTCACTTTGTATCCCAATTGTAGTCCCCTCCCTTATCTACTCTATGTCCCACTATCCCTTCCTCCTCCTCCCCCATCCTTCTCCTGTAGTCCTTTGATAGGGAAGGTCCTATCAGACCCTAGGTTATCAGGTTCCATTAAGATTCCCTGTATCCTATTCATTTGTGGGCTGACTAGGAGTCCCCACCAGGGAGAATTGATGAAGAAGCAGGCAACTGAGTTCAGAGACTGTCTCTTTCCCCTTACTAGGAAGCCCATATGGAGACTGAGCTGTCTATGGGCTACATCTGAGCAGGGGTTCTAAGTCCTCTCATGCTCTTTGGTTGATGCATCAGTCTCTGCAGGGCCCCAGGACCCAGATTTTTTTTTTTTTTTTTTTTTTTTTTTTTTTTGCTTTGTTGGTCTCCTTGTGTGACTCCTGACCCCTTTAGGTCCTTTCATCTCCCACTTATTCAATAAGACTTTTTGTGCTCTATACAAAATTTTGCTGTGGGTCTCTCTATCTGCTTCAATCACCTGTTGAGTGGAGTCATTTAGTGTACATCTGTGGAAGGCTCCTATCCTGTTCTCTCTCTTCTATGTGTTCTGGCATCTATCCTATTTTCTTTTCTGAATGAGAATTAAGCATCTTCCCTATGTTTCTCCTTGTACTTTAGCTTTCAAAAGTCTGTAGATTTTAGTATGTACAATCTATATTGTATGGGTACTGTCCACTTATAAGTGAATATATACCATACATGTATTTCTGCTTCTGGGATACATCACTCAGGGTGATCTTTTTAGTTCCATCCATTTGCCTGCAAATTTAATGATTTTCTTGTTTTTAATACCTGGGTAGTATTTCCTTGTGTAAATGTACCACAATTTCTGTATCCATTCCCCATTGAGGGACATCTAGTTTGATTCCAGATTCTGGCTATTATGAATAAAGCTGTTATTATCATATTTGAGCAATGCCCTTGTTGTATGGTTGAGCATATTTCTGATATATGCCTAGGAGTTTTTTAGCTGAGTCTTGGGGTAGCAGTATTCCCAGTTTTTGAGAAAGCACCAGACTGATTTCTGAAGCATCTGTAGATGTTTAGATTCTCACCAGCAATGGAGGAGGGTTCTCCTTTCTGCACATCTTTCTCCAGCATGTGTTGTCCCCTGAGTTTTTGATCTTAGCCATTCTGATGGGTGTGAGGTGGAATCTCAGAGTCTTTTTGATTTTCATTTCTCGGATTTTTAAGGACATTGAGCATTTTTAAGTGTTTCTACACCATTCAATATTCCTCTTTTGAGAATTTCTCTTTAGCTCTGTACCCAATTTTTAATTGGATTATTTGATTTGTTAGGTTCTTTATATATTCTGGTATTAGCCTTCTGTCAGATGCAGAATGGTGAAGATCCTTTCCCAGTCTGTAAGCCATCATTTTGTTCTGTTGACAGTGTCCTTTGCTTTAGAGAAGCTTTTAAGTTTTATGAGATCCCATTTTTTGTTTGTTGATCTTAGAGCCTGTGCTGCTGCTGTTCTGTTCAGGAAGTTGTCTCCTGTGCCAATGTGTTCAAGCCTCTTCCTCACTTTTTTTAAATAACAGACTAAGAGTGTTAGTTTTATGTTGAGATATTTTATCCACAAGGACTTTACTTTTGTGCAGGGTGATAGGTATAGATCTATTTGTATCTTTCTATATATGGACATCCAGTTAGACAAACACCACTGGTTGAAAATGTTCTTTTTTCCATTGAATGGTTTTGGCTTCTTTGTCAAAAATCAGGTGTTTTATTTGTGGGGTTCATTTCTGGGTCTTTGATTGAATTCCACTGATCCACCAGTATGTTTCTATGCCAATACCACACCATTTTTACTGTTTCTCTGTAGTACAGCTTGAGATACAGGATGGAGATACCTTCAGAAAGTTTTTTTGTTTTGTTTTTTGTTTGTTTGTTTGTTTTTAACAGAGAAGATCCGGGTATATTTTATTTAACTCGATATTACCAAAATATAATTCAATGTATAGTCAATCTATAAAGACATTATTCAGAAGATATTTTAAATTATGTATTTGACACTGACTGTGTTTATTTGGATGCCAAATTTGGTTTTAAAATATTTCTCTTTGTGTTGAGATTTCACAACAGCCATATCTGAAAAAGTAGATCCACCCGCCCAAGCCTTTACAGCTACACTGAACAGTTTTCCTCAGTAACTGGACTGAAATATGTATTTAAATGAAAATTTGGTTCTTCTGCGGTGCCAGTGACATTTTGATGTAGAGGGCCATTGTGAACCACAGCTGCACTTCAGGGCAGTTCTTACAGGAATGGCATTGAGGGCGGCCTGACCACTGGATTATTTTAACTATTCTGGCTTTTTTGTGTTTTTATGTGATGTTGAGAATTGTTCTTTCAAGGTCTGTAAAGAATTGTGTTGGTATTTTGATGGGAATTGCATTGAATCTTTACATTTCTTTTGGTAGAGTGGTCATTTTGCAGTTATTCCTACTGATCCATGAGTATGGGAGATCGTTCCATCTTATGATATCTTCTTCAATTTGTTTCTTCAAAGACTTGAAGTCTTTTATACAGATTTTTCACTTGCTTGGTTAGTCACACCAGTGCACCTTATGTTATTTGTGGCTATTGCAAGGTTGTTATTTTTTACTAATTTCTTTCTCAGCCCTCTCTTCTTTTATATACAAGAGGGCTTCAGATATTTTTTAGTAACTTTGTATTAAGGTGTTTATCAGCTGTAGCAGTTCTCTGGTAGAATTTTTAGGGTCACTCATGTATACTATCATATCATCTGTGAATAATGATACTTTGACTTCTTCCTTTCTGCTTTATATTCCCTTGGTTTCCTTTAGTTGTTTTACTGCTCTAGCTAGAACTTCCAGTACTATGTTGAAGAGAAAGGAGAGAGTGAGCAAACTTGACTTGTCTCTGATTTCAGTGGGATTGATTTAATTGCTTTCCATTTAGTTTGATATGTGCTTTACACTTGTATATTATCTTTACTGTATTTAGGCATGTGCCTTTTATCTCTGATATCTCCAAGACTTTAAACATTAATTGAGCTTGGATTTTATTAAATGCTTTTCAGCATCTATTGAGATGATCATGTGGTTTTTATTTTTCAGTTTGTTTATGTGGTGGATTGCACTGATGGATTTCTGTATATTGTACCTCCCCTGCATGCCTAGAATGAAGCCTACTTGGTCATGGTAGATGAGATTTTTTATGTTTTCTTGGATTCATTTTGTGAGTATTTTATTGAGTATTTTTGTTTCAATATTCATAATAAGAGTGGTCTGAAATTATCTTTCTTAGTATATCCCTGCCTTTTAGTTAGCTTTTGTGAGGTTTAGGTATCAAGGTGAATGTGGCCTCATAGAATGAATTTGGTAATGTTCATTCTTTTTCTGTTTGTGAAATTATTTGAAGAGTATTGGCGTTACTTCTTTTTTGAAGGTCTGGTAGAATCCTGTGCTGAAACCATGAGCCTCTGGGCTTTTTCTGGCAGGGAGACTTTTGATGACTACTTCTATTTCATTAGGGCATATAAGTCTATTCATTTAGTTACCTGATCTAGATTCAACTTTGATTAGTGGAATCTATCAAGAAAATATTTCATTTCATTTAGATTTTCAAATTTTGTGGCATATAGACTTTTAACGTAAAAACTAATGATTCTTTGAATTTCCACACTGTCTGTAATTATACCCCCTTTTATTTTCTGATTTTGCTGATTTGTATAGTGTCTCCCTGTGTTTTAGTTAGGCTAAAGATTTGTCATCTTTGTCATTTTCTCCAAGAACCAGCTCTTTCTTTTGTTTATTCTTTGAAATATTTTTTTTTGTTTCTAATTTATTGATTTCTGCCCTAGGTTTTATTATTTCTAGCCATCTACTCCTCTTGTGTATGTCTGCTTCCTTTTGACTAGGTCTTTCACATGTGTTGTTATGTTGATTTGAGATGTCTCAGATTTCTTTATGAAGGCACTTACTTCTATGAACTTTCCTCTTAGAATTTCTTTCATTATGTCTCATTAGTTTGGGGAAGTTGTTCCTTCATTTTTGTTAAATTCTAGAAAGTCTACTTATTTTATTTCTTCCATAATCCAGCTGTCATTGAGTAGAATTCAGTTTCCATGCATATACAGGCTGTTTACCTTTTTTTTTTTTTTTTTTTTTTTTTTTTTTTTTTTTACTATTGAGCTCTAGTTTTAGACCATGCCATTCTAATAT
This sequence comes from Meriones psammophilus, assembly GCA_036365155.1. NCBI lineage: Eukaryota > Metazoa > Chordata > Mammalia > Rodentia > Muridae > Meriones > Meriones psammophilus. Next base: position 82,071 of record JAEOAE010003154.1, read on the forward strand.
GATACAAGGGATTATATTGGTATGATGTTTTTTTTTTTTTTTTTATGTATACAATTTACGCTTGTTCATTCAAATGCTGATTTCTCTTATCCACTGCCTGGTTTCAATGCAGATATTGCATTGTGATGCTTTTTCTAAGCATCACCTGTCTCAACTTTGCATAAAACATGCCACCATTTGTTCTCTATATTGTCAGTTAAAACAACCAGCTCCAATACTGAGTACTGGAGAGGATAAGGTGAGACATCCTGGTCCAGAGTGGGAAGAAGAGGAAGGAGACAGGAGAGGAGAGGAGGAGAATCTGCAAGAGAGGTCTTGGCACCACATGTAGAAATGAACTGGAACTAAGATATCATTAAAAGGCATATGATGGGTGAATCTGAATGGTAGGAAATTATGTGGGCTTAGAGGTTTAGGATGGAGTAACTGTTGGCCAACAAGTGTGCTCTAGGTTAATTAAATAAATCCTAGTCTCTGTGTGGTGATTTGTACAGCCGTTTAGGAATAACCACTGATTAACTAAAATATTTATCAATAGTAAATATTAATAATCTACAACAAATGGCACCTAACTTGTCTAAGTATCCACACCCTTTAAATCTTACTTTAATATAATTGGGTGGGGGAGAGGAACAAGCTCCCAGTGATACAACCCAAACTTTAAACCTAAAAATTCCCAGATAAATTACTGGCTCTTTAAAGGAGACTCTTAAACAAGCCTCAGAACAAAAGACAGCCTACTTTGGGCAGAACTGAGACTGAACAAAACTGGCTGCCACTACATTCTAACCAGATGAAAGAAACATTAAAACAGACTTCTCAGAGCTTGGATGAAAATCTCTTCTATGGTTTTAAGACAGAAATAAAGGAAAATTTAGAAATTATGACTATGGTTACATTCATATTCCTCAATTTAACTTTAATAATTGATTTAGCCTTTTATGTGTTCTCAAAGGCAAAGGCTTTAGAAAAGATACTGGAACAATACAAAAAACAAGTAGAACAATATAAAGAAAAAAAATGAAGGTTGGAAACAGGACATAAAACAAGAGATACACAAACTTACAGAACATAAGAAAGAACAGGAAAATAGGGCAGAGGTTTTAGAAAAGATACTGGAAAACACAAACAACTAGAACACTATAAAGAAAAAAAATTAACTTAGAAGAGAGGCATAAAACAAGAGATTGAAGAGATTATTGAAGAAAACAGAGAGATAGGTGTGAAATATGGGCACAGACCTTAAAGAGTTTAGAATACTAAATAAAGAAAATACTCAGGCAGAGGCAAAAGATAATAATAAAGAAAGTCAAACAAAGGCGGGTAGAAAACAAACATTAGCTTATCCAGTCAGTGTACAACAGAGACCAGTAGAGGATGATCCCCACAGGATTACCATGAGGCTGAATGGCACCCTGTGGAAGTGCCAGACCTGAGAAAATTTAAAGAAAGTGTCACCAATTTTGGAATGCATTCACCATTTGTAAAACAAATGCTCACTTCCTGGCCAATCAGTAGAGTAATCCCAAAGGACTGGGAGGATATGGCAAAGGCAATACAAAAAACCTGAGCCATATTTACAATGGCTATCATGATGAGGAGAAGAGGCTAGAGAGATAGCATACAAAAATAGAGCCAGGGCTGTTGGTGTTTCTAAAGAACAACTGCTTGGTGATGGCCAATAGGCTGACACAGAGATACAAGCTGTATATAATGAAGAAACCTTAGCATTATGTCACCTAACAGCCTTAAATATCTGGGACAAGGTTGAGGAATCAAGAAAAAAGGCTTGACCCGTTCTCTCAGGTAATACAAGCTCCAAGTGAAACATTTATTAATGTTTTGCGAAGATTGACTTCAGCTGGGGATACAAGTATATCAGATCCACTAGCTAGAAAAGCTTTTGAAAATGCAAAGATTTTGAATGCAAAGAGGTAATACAGCCATTCAAAGCAAGGTATGCACAAATAGACGGATGGGTTAAAATACTATTGACATCAGACCTCAATCACCCAATTTGTCCTTGATAGGAGAAGCTACCTCTAAAGATATTGGGAAATGTCTTAACTTTGATGGACAAATGGAGTTACCAGATAAAACAAAATAATTCAAAAAGGGAGTCTATACTTTCTAGAACATGTGGAAGATGTGGCAAGGGTTGACATTGGATTAGTGTATGTAGAGTACAGATAAGTGGGGTAATCATTTATCAAAAAATGCCTGAAGGGGCCTTTCTCAGGCCCCAATACAGGACAGGGATACTCCTCCACAAGAAAGTTAAACACCACTGCTCTGGGAATAAACATTAAAAACTTCAACAGTGAGGCCGGGGTAGGCTTTAGGGTAAATAAAAATAAATCAATAAATAAATTGAAAAAAAAAAAAACAGGAAAGGATAAAAAAACCCAAATATATTGGCAAACTTCTATAAATGATCAAATGATCATAGGGCAAAGTTGAAGATAATTTTAAATAATATTAAATTGAAGGCATGGTGGGTACTGGGGCTGATGTCACAATTATCAGTCCTAAATTCTGACCCCCAAATTAGCCAATTCAAGAGGTGGATATCCAATTCCAATGAGTTGGAACTTTATCTAAAGTAAAACAACATGTCAGATGGCTTAAATGTATAGGACCAGAAGGTCAAAAAGGAAAACTAAGGCCATATGTGGCTGAGATAACCATAAACTTATGGGGAAGAGATCTGTTACAGCAATGGGAGACCCAGATTAACAACACCCAAATTCAAAGGCAAAACAGGTAATACTCCTGATAAACAAGTTAAAATTATTTAAAAATACCATCAAAAAGAGTTACAGGCTGCCCAGGCTGTCCATAAACCAAATACAACACAGGCATTCTTTTCAACTTCATGTTGGGAAACCACTGCTAATAAAACCTCCACAACCTTACCAAGGTGGTTGGCTGACCAACCTATTTGGATTGAACAATGGTCTATGAGTAAAGACAAATTACTGGCACTAGAACAGTTAGTCCTGGAACAGCTGGAGGCTCAACATATAGAGGAGTCCAACAGCACTTGGAATTCTCCTGTGTTTGTCATCAAAAAGAAATCCGGCAAATGGAGGACGTTAACAGATCTCAGAGCCATTAACAAAATTATTCCGGCAATGGGGTCATTACAATTCAGAATCCCATTGCCTTCCTTGTTAGCTAAGGAATGGCCTATTATAGTGATTGATTGAAAGGATTGCTTTTTCACAATTCCTTTACATGAGCATGATAGGGAAAGGTTTGCTTTCTCAGGACCCACTTTGAATAGAAACTGTCCAATAAAGAGATATCACTCAAGGGTCTTAGCACAGGGGATGTTGAACAGTCCTACTTTGTGCCAATATTTTGTTCAACAGCTGTTGGAGATAATTCATAAGCAGTTTCCTCAATCCATAATTTACCACTATATAGATGCTACCTTATTACCTGATTCAGATACAAAAACATTAGAAAATATTTTTGATGATATAAATAGAAATTTGCCTTGTTGGGGTTTAGAGATTGTTCCCAAAAAAAAAGTACAAAGAGGAGATTCTATTAATTACCTAGGACTCAAAATAGGTCTATAGAAAACTCCACCACAAAAAGTACAAATTAGAAGAAACCAATTAAAAACTCTCAATGATTTTCAAAAATTGCTGTGAGATGTTAACTGGCTATAGCCTACATTTGGTTTAGCTACCAAGAGCTAAATAAATTATTTCAAAACTTAGAGGATGATAAGGATTTTAAAAGTCCAAGAACATTATCAACTGAAGATGAAAGTGAATTGGCTCTGGTAAAAGGAAATTACAAGATGCATATATAGACCATATTGATCCAAAGAGGGCCTGTATTTTGGTTATCTTGCTTTCCACTCATTCTCCCACAGGAATTCTTATGCAGAAGGTCAACTGTGTCTTAGAATGAATATTTTTGGCACACAAACAAAATTAAAAATTAAAAACCTATATAGAAAAGTTACTGAATTGATCCTAAAAGGAAAATGAGAATTCATCAGTAGGCTGGAATAGATCCAGCTGAAATTGTGATGCCCTTTACCAATGCTGAGATTGTATCATTATGGGCAGAGAATGGATATTGACAAAGAGCTTGTTGTGAGTTTTTGGGAGAAATTAGCAACAGATACCAAAAAATCAAGTCACTTCAGTTTATAAAAAGAAACAATTGGATTCTCCCTCGTATAATAAAAAGAAACTCTAATTTTTGAGCGCCCACATTTTATATGGATGCCAATAAATCAAAAAAGGACATGTTGTAAGTCAGAAAATCTGAGTAAAGTGGTGGAGAGTCCTTATGATTCAGTTCAAAAATCAGAATTATATGCAATTATGTTGGTGTTATCAAGTTTTCAAGAATCTCTTAATATAGTCATTGACTCTCAATATGCAGAAAGTGTTGTTCTACATATAGAAACTTCTGATCTAATTCAGGATAATTTGGACTTCACTGTTTCTTCAATTACAAGGAGTAATCAGAATCATAAATAATCCATTGTATATAACATAGATCAGATCTGATATGGGTCCACTAGGCCCTCTAGCACAAGACAATGATGAAATTGATCAACTATTGACAGGAAACGTGTTAGAGGCCTCAGAATTTCATTTTAAAAACACCATGTTAACAGCAAAGGTTTAAAAGACAGTTTTCTATCACTTGGCAACAAGCCAAAGAAATTGTGTGAAAATGTTCCATTTGTTCTTTATATAACTAAACTCCACTACCTGCAGGAAGTAACTCTAATGGTAACCAAACAAATGAAATTTGGTAAATCAAACAAATGAAATTTGTTTTATTTTATAGAGTTTGATAAACTGAAATATGTGCACCATACTATAGACAAATATTCAGGGTTCCAATGAACAAAAATAAGTTCTTAGAAGGCTGATTCAGTTATTATGCATTTATTAGAACTGATGCAAGTTATGATTATTCCTATACAAATTAAGACTGATAATGCTACAGCATATTTCTCTAATAAAATGGAAAGATTTTTTTACATATTATAAGATAAAACCTGTAACAGGTATACCTCACAATTCTGCTGGTCAAGCAGTCATTGAAAAATTGAATCATACTTTAAGGGACATGCTTAACTAACAGAGAAGGTTATTAACACCCCCAGAGATAGATTACATAATGCTTTATTGACCTTAAATTTCTTAAATGTTAATAAACAACAAACAACAGCTGCAAAAAATACTGGGTTATAGAAAATAAAACTGCTGAATTATTTCAGCCTATATATTTCAAAAAATATCCTAACTTCACAATGGACAGTAGGGAATGTGTTACACACTGGGGAAGAGGTTTTTATATGTTCATACAGGAGAAGATAAATTATTGGCATTCCTTCAAAACTAATAAAAATCAGATATCACAAGGAAGACCACCTGAAAACATTGGTCACACAGAAGAAGAGAGAAATCAAGAAGACCAAACAAAACAGGTAATAAAATTGATAATCCCTTCACATGGGAACAACTCTAAAACTGACTGAGACATAAAAAATGTCTCTAGCAGAATTTCAGCAGTGCATGGCCAACAATTCCTTGGCTATAATAGCCTCAATATTTATTATGCCATTCTTTTAATTGGCATTGATAAAATTGGTTTACAGTTTAATTTCATTCTGAACATCTCATACATTTATAATTTTAGAACTGTATTATACTTGTGAGAAATTAAATGTTTGAAGAACAAAAGGAGTGAATACTGGAGATGCTGGACCAAACCTGACAGAATCCTCCTTCCAGCATGCTGAGACATTGACACATCTGTTTCTGTATCTTGCATGTTCCAGAATTCTGCTTGTCCCTGCCTCAACTGCTTCAATTGCTGTTTTTCATCATGACTTGTTCCCAAGAGAGCTTTGAAGAAAGCTACAAATCTTAATTTGTCCAGCAATTTAGACTGTCTAAATAGGACTTTTATTAACTCTTATTATTTTCTCAACATTCAAAGACTGGACCACAAATATTGCTTATTTAATTAAACATTTTCCCAGTTTTCTTTGGGTCCCCAACAGTATTTCTGCATGTCCAAAATGTCAGCTAGAAGAAATCAATGAGAATGATATCCTATATTCTTTAAGGGGATTGGGTAGTTTTTTGGTTGTTTTCTGTGGCTACAAGTGTTTATTGTCATTGGGAGATGTTTATAAATTACTAATGGTCTTATTCAGCATGAAACTCTTATGCCCAGTTTGGGAACCCTAAAAGACCAGGGATACACTCTACTGTAAATACATGAGGTTTTTAAAATTGTATACATGTTCGGACATGGGACACAAACATCCTATGGATGCAGGAGAGGAATGTAGCCCTGAGATCTAGGGAAGCAAGGTTTTTATGGGGCAAAACTGTAAGCAGGGACTTACATGTTTTGGTGTTACATGATTGTGAAATGGAAACTGAATTTTGAAATGATTGGTCCACTTTGGGCACCAAGACTACAAACAGTTCTGGCCTGGTCCTATGGGCCAGTTTCCTAGCAACTGTATAATTAGTGGGCAGTAAAGAATGCATTAAGGCTAATTTGTCCCCTCAGGGCATTAAGGCTAGTTCTTCCCTGAAGGAGGCTGGACATGTTTCCAACTAACTAGCCTTTATTCATGCTTATGCTTTAAACTTTAAAACAATACCCACTGATTTTAAGTCTTTGGTCTCTCAAATTCACAAAGAATTAATGTAATTGAGATTTTAAAAATGAAATAAAATGAAGTTTCAAATCTTTCTTCCATCTACTATTTTTCCCATAAACTCTACTGTGTGACTTCCTTGTGAAAGGAACATAGCAATGTGCCAACAGGTTTAGCTCTTTTTTTTTTTATTTCAATCTTATTATTATTATCATTATTATTATTATTAATTTGGGTTTTTGAGACAGGGTTTCACGTGTAGCCCGGGATGTCCAGGCCTCTTTGTATACAGGCTGGCCTTGGCCACAGACAAACTCACAAACATCTACAGACATCTGCCTCTGCCTCTGTCTCCCAAGTGCTGGGATTAAAGGTGTGTGCACTGTGCTTGGCAGGACTTTCTTATAGCATGGTTGAAGGTCATACTTTATGACTTAGGACATGTGAGTGTGAAGAGCTGGCAGGGGTGCAAACCCTTCCTTTTGGAGAGAGGGTTTCTCTTGTGGCCTTGCATGTCCTGAACTCATTTTGCAAACCCAGATGGCCTGGAACTCACACCAGCCTCTGCTTGCCCCACTGACAGCCACAGGCATGTGACACCACACCTGGCTTCTTGTTATAGTCTTTAAAAATGATTTATAATCTCTGTCTGCCTTCCTGGGACCAGCTCTGTTTTGACTGGGAGAGTTTGCAATCACAAAAAGAAAGGGGGCAGGGGCCCAGGATTCCTTCTGTAGTGAGCAGGGACTGGCTGGGCCCTGGCTGAGCAGGGAATTTAAACTGGACACATTTAAACTGGGAATACATAAATTTAAGCTGAAGATCTGTGCAATTAACTAGATTTACTTACTAATGGACCCTTTTGCTTTTTTTCCCTTCTTCTAAGAAGTATAAATCCCATCTATTTGTTTATTTTTACACTTATGACTGTTTTGCCTGCATGGATAGGTGTGCCTGTGTACCAGGTGGATGCCTGGTGCCTGAAGTGGCAGCATTGACAACCCACAAGTATACCCTTGAGTTTTTCTGTTGCCATCTGTTGCTTCTCATGGGACCTACACATTAGTCTGGTTTGTTGTCTCAATGAGAGTCCCTTGAGAAAAATAAGATTTTCATTTATTTATTATTATTATTATTATTGTATTATTATTAGTATTATTAAAAGGGAATAGTGTTATTTTTTGGAGGAAACTTTATTTATTTATGATTCATGGTGTAGTTCTCTTTATTATGGAAGATTTGTTTATTATTTGTACACTATTCTGTCTGCATGCCAGAGGAGGAGGGCCAGGTCTCACTATAGATTCTTATGAGCCACCATGTGGTTGCTGGGAATTGAGCTCAGGACCACTGGAAGAGCAGCCTGTGATCTTAAACTCTGTGCCATCTTTCCTGCCCCCTCATTTCTTATTTTTATTTTTAAAATTTTATTTATTCATTTTACATCCCTGTCTTACACCCCCCCCTCTTCTCCTCCAGTCCTACCCTCCCTTTTTCCCCCTATCATCCCTCACCTGGCTCCTCAGAAAAGGGGATCACCCTGTCTCTCCTGTGCACATCCACCCATCCCAGCATATCAAATGGCATCAGGACTGAGCACATACTCTTTGCCTGTGAGGCAACCCCAACAAGGGAAAGTGAAAGAAGAGCTAGTTTGTGGGTCAGGGTGCATTCATATGTGTGTTGGTCCTGCTGTGTTTACAAGGCCTTGTTACACTTGAGTCCTTCATCCACTCAGGCCCTTACACTCTGCACACAGAGTTTCTTGAGCCCTTAGGGGCTTAGGGTTTCTTGCAGACATCTCATTTAGGGTGTAATGGTCCAAGGCTTCTCACTGTTTGCATATCCACTGGATGTGGGTCTCTGTATTTATTCCCATCTGCTGCAGGAGGAATTTCCAATGATGGCCTAGCAAGGCACTAATCTGTGAGTATGGCTGTGCTCCTTTAGCACAACTGCAGCATTTAGTTTTCTCTTATGTCCTTGGCCTCTGTAGACTCAGGTTCCTGGCCACTCAAGCAGTATTGGATCAAGGTTCCTTCTCATGGAGTGGGCATCCTGAAACCCAACTAGATATTAGTTGGTCTCTTCTGTGACCTTTATACCACAAGCACACCAGCAAATCTTGTAGGCAGGTCACTGTTGGAGAGTGAAGGGTGTATGGCTGGGTTGGTGTATACTTTTCTCTTCTGGTGGCATGCAGCATATGTTCCAGTATCGCAAACAGTAATCTATAAGGGTGAAGGTTCTCGGTAGCGGCCAGCTGGGATTCGCTGTGTCCAATGACTTGTGAAGGTCTTGTCCTCAGCAACAGAATCTTACCATCAGGTTGGGGAGAGCACTGGAGGATGGACACAGGTCGGGGGCCCCAGGCCCTGCTTTGATCTAGCACAGAGACCTCCTGCGTACCGACTCCACAGGACTCTGGGAAGCCTGCTCTCAAGACACGCCTCCGTCTGTTCTTATTAAATTGAAATAAATACATAGTATTAAATGAAAACATCATATATATAAAGTTAGTTATTAATTGACACGTGTGCTTCACCAGAGGGCACCAGATTCCTTGACAGATGGTGTGAGCGCCACCGTGTGGTCCCTGGGATGGAACCTGGCACCTTGGTAAGAGAGGGATTCTCTGTGTCTGATGGCTGTTGCAATGACAAAGGTCGGTCGGCTTTTTTTTTTTTTTTTTAAGATTCATCCATCCATGTATTCATTCATCCATTCATTCATTCTGCTTGTGCACCAGAAAAGGGCACCAGATCCCATTACAGCTGGCTGTGAGCCACCATGTGGTTGCTGGGAATTGAACTCAGGAACTCTAGAAGAGCAGCCAGCCTTGTTAACCTCTAAGCCATCTCTCCTGCCTCCAGTTATTTTTTAATATTTAAAAGACATTTATTTTCCATGTGAGCGAGTTTCTGCCTTCCCAAGACTAGTCCTCCTTTGACTGGGCGACTCAAAATTAATTTTAAAAAGGGGGAGGGACCTCAGGATCCCTTCTCCAGGGACCAGTGATCAGCTGGACTTTCTCTGATCAGGAGAATTCAAAATGCTCATTTTTCCTGCACACAAGTGCAGCAGCCCTGTGTGTTTACTTCCGGTACCAGGGGGCGGGGCGATGGCATCACAAATTGGCTCCGAAAGGCTCCTGATCCTGAAGACTGCGAGGGGCACAGGGCGGGGACATTGACAGAACATCAGGGACCAGGGAAAAACGCTGTGGGCTTTGTGACGATGGGGAAAGCGCTTCCGGGGGATACTTCTGGGTCCTGACAGAGCTCCAGGCTAAGTAGGCAGAAGGAGGATAGCTTGTGAGGGTGTAGTGCAGTGCATACAGCATTCTGGGAATTGTATTTCTGCGTCTGCGACTCGGCAAAGCGGACGATATAGTGAGACCTGGCTATGTTACTACAAACAATCCCAAAAGTCCCTGCTCTGAGACAGTTTTCACTGAGGCTCCCAGCAGGCACAATGCACTCTGGGATTATTTGTAGTTCCCTGGCTATGGAGTGCTTGGCTTTAGGAAGGAGTGCTTGGCTTTAAGAATTTCCATGTCTGGGACATTTCATCATGAGTTCAGTTCTCTTTCGTAAGGATGTTCACAGTCGCACAAGATAAAACAGATTTTTTTTTTTTTTTTTTTTTTTTTTTTTTTTTTTTGTCTATGAGACACCTATAATACAATGTGAGTGGCCAGATGTGGAGCTGAAATGCGGTAGATAGATTTAAAGCCTGGACAGTTCTAAGAGGGTGGATGGGGTATTGGAGCTTTTGGACAGGACTGTGCTGAATGTTAAGTGGAACGCGAGCACCCACAAGCATACATGCCATGTCTTCAATGTGTTATGTACTGTTGAAAAAGCAGGCGCTTGAGGACAACTATAAGGTTATATTCCAAGAAGCTGGCAGTTGGTGGAAATTCAAAGTTCAAGAGTGAGCACAGCACCTCTTCATTTTCCTAGTTCCTCATTCTGCATCCTGTTATTTTCAGGTATTTCAGACCGAACAAACAGCATCTTTTCAGGCTGGAAATGGACTGTAGTTTTCAGTTCAGATAGGTAGTAGCATATGATTCTTGAGGATTCTCTTAGAAAACCCTTCCCAGTAACTCAAAAGTTGACTTCTCATGCCTGGTGTTGGAGTTTTTGTTAGATGGAGGGACAATTGTCATCACAGATGGCAAAATTTAATTTAAACTAAATTTTAGTTTTATACAACAGCTTACATGTATTATACATATCTTAAATAGTTACTAGTATTATTCCATATCACTTTTTCAGACATCCTTATTGTTATTTTACCAACTTCCCTTTTGTATTTCTTTCTGTCTTACCTCCGAAATTATTATAAGCCCTTCATGTTTTTCGCATTTCCTCTTTCATATCTCTATACCCTTCTACGTCCTACTGCCCCCACACACTTCCATTCTCACCTTGGAAATGGTCACTATTTCATTCTTGGTTTTTCAAAAACTGCCGGATATGGACTCACATATGAGTACACACATATTCAGTTTAGAGCTGGGAAACATAGAAGAGGGAATATGTGAAGTTTGTCTTTCTGTGTTTGGATTACCTCATTTAACATGATTTTTTTTCTAGCTCCATCTATCTACCTGCAAGTTTTATGTTTTTATACTACTCAATAGTGATGCATTTTAAAATCATGACCTAAAGAGAAAATACTTAATTCATTTTAAGGTTATTTCATAATTACATCATTTTGTGCCTTCTCTTTTCTTCCCTCCAAACCTTCCCACAGACCTCTCCTATTTCTCTTTCAAATTCATCTTCTTTTTTCAAATTTGTATTATGCTCTTAATATAAGTTACTCAGTTCAATAATGTTACTTCCATGCATGTTTTCAGGGTTGATTGCTTGGTATTGGATAACTAAATGATTTTATGCTCTTTCCTGGAAAGATTTTTTTCTCATACTCTCAGCATTTATTAGTTCCCTGCAGATTTTTGTGTAGGATTAAGGACAATGGTTTCTTCCTAGACCACTTTTGCATGTCTATTAGCATTTTCAATTTTTAGTTCGTTTTTATACAGGTATATTGGTAAGCCTTTTTTTTTTTCTTTATTTTTTTTTATATTGGTCCATCTTATGGGTGTAGCTTCTGGTATTATTAGGAGACACATTACCAGACCATACTCTGATCCTCTGCCATATATATATATATATATATATATATATATATATATATATATATATATATATATATATATATATATATATATATATATATATATATATTTACCTCCTGTTATGCATGATCACTGAGTCTTAGATCTGGGAATTGTTTTGTAGATGTATCAGATGTGACTGTTCTCCAGAATTCTGCCTTGTGATTGGTTGTGGTTTTCAGTCATGATTGTGGTTCAAGGAAAAGCTTCATTGGTCAGTGTTGAACTATACGTATCTATGTGCATTATTAAAAGTATTTAGGTTGCAACATGTTTATATTCATGCATGTACTTACATGTATTATAGGGATTTATGTAGATAATTCACAGTATGATTGCTTAAAACTCTTTCAAAAATTTACTGTTATTTCACCCACTTCCTTCTTTTATATTTATCCTGTAAAAGACCTGGGGTCTTACAGCTCAGGAGTTCAAGATCGCACTCTTCTCAGGAATTCCCACAGACCACAACTCAATGCAAAAGCAAGAGCATTTTTTTATTTCAATCGCGATAGGGTCACCCCTCAAAAGGCAGGAGATGGCCCCAAGCATGCAAAGCACAGGGTTTTTATACTTAAAAATCTGGCCACTTTTGCTCTATACATTGATTGGTCAGCAAGAATAGCATGAAGATAGTTTATGCCTAGTTGTTTGCAGTTTTTGGCCATTTGTGAGTTTTCTCAAAACAACTCACCCTGCCCTTCAAGAGCTACCTGACTCTGGCTTTCATTCAAGGCTATCTCAGAGCAGTTCATCTTCCCATTTGAGAGCCATATGCCTGTGGGTTTAATTCAAGGATGGGAATAGTCACAGCTCTTTTCTTTTAAGTTGTTTTCATTCTCAGGTGTGCTCTCATCCCCCCTTTTCTTTTTGCTCCAATTTTAACCCTAAATTGTGGATCAATCTCAGGGAGAGATTGATACTGCCTCTGGAGCATCAGGACCTGAACCACACTTACACATTCCCTGACGAAAGCCGGTAATCGGTTAACAATACAGGGTACTATTGTGACAAGGAGCAAAAGGGTAGCAAAAGGTCCCAGTAAAAGAAGCACATAGGGGAGCATACCATTAAACCCATTCAAAAAAGGAGATTCTATTAATTCTCATCTCCTTTTTTCAAGATCTTTTTGTAATTTTTTAATCTTTCCTTTAACACTGCATGATTTATTAGTGTAAAAACAGCATTTCTCCTGTACGGCTAAGCAGATTCCTCCTTTTTCAGCCGTAAGGAGGTCTAATCCCCTCTGGGTCTGGAGAACTACTTCTGCTAAGGAATTGAGCTGGACTTGGAGGTCATTGATGGTGCTCAAAAGCAATTGTACACCACTAATTTACTGTTAGGACAGTTTCTTGTATTTATAAATTAAAACACCCAAACCAGCTGACCCAGCGCCTATGGAAGCAGTCAGCCCAATTCCCACTAACAGAGGAATGAACTGAATGGCTTTCTTCATTCTTCCAGCCATTAAGTCAAAGCTGGGGACTGGGACTGGCTCATCCACTGGAATGATGTTGATATCAGGGAGTTGCCTGTACACAGGTCCCAGTCCAATCTGTGGGCAAGAAAGTATAGGCTTTATTATTCCTGCATAAGAAAACAGTGTTATTGTCAGGGCAGAGAGCTGTGGAGATGTCAATTGTTGAATCACAAATGGCAAAGGTAGCATCCCCTATAGGTAGATCTGAGCTATCATTTTTGTAGGGTTTTGTCAAACAGGTAACATTTTGGTTGAAGAGAGGCTGCACTCTCATAGGGGGTGCTGAGTGGCAGGACCCCTCAGCAGTGGAATAAGTGGCATTAGAGAGGGGAGCTCCAGAGGAACAGGCTGCCCTTGTCAAAGGTGGAGCCAGCAGTCACTTGTAAGCAAATGATTGGTGTCATTTAGGAGTCTATGAGTGATAGTAATAACATCTACAGTCTGGGGGTCTAAAATTACGTTTCCTCTACTATCAGAAAGAACAAAAGGGTGGTAATTGAGGGATGAGTATTCTTTTTTCAATTAACTCTCCAATGCATTGTTTAACCTGTTCTTATCTGCCCTGATCCTGCAGCCCTCTTCCATCTGAAAGGTGAATGAGAGGTACCTTTCTTCAGCATACAGGCTTCCCTACCGTCACCAAACAAGGGGCTGGGAGTAATTTATATCCATGGCCTCCTGTTGGCACATTGTGGGACCAATCGTCTATCCTCATCTCCTCCCTGACTTGGTTCAATATGGCAGTGAAATAGGTGATGTTATCTTTTCCAATATATTGTTGCACAACTCTATAGCAACTGCTGTGCACAGTGTGTTGATAGGTATCACAAGTGCAAGGCCTGGGGCACCCATTTACATAAGGAACCATTTTAGGCTTGGTTACACAATGCCATTCTAAACTTGGGGTGCTCCCTGAAGGTTATAGGGCTCTATATGCCCATGTATGGCCACACTCAACTTGAACATAGGCCTTGTTAGGGCTCCAAATCTCACCATTAAGTAAGGCTCTGCAATTCATCACCCACCCTTGCAATCACAGGGTTTAGCATGCATTGCTTTTAGGGCCTTGTGAGCCTGGTGAGGATCACCAAAGCTCCAGTCAATAGTTACCCAATTGAGTACAAACAGCACCACCCAGAGGTACCATTGTCTGTCCACTTTACAGGTCAAAGAGTTCATTGTCCCTGACGAGTTTCAGTTTTAACAGGTTGCTGGAGGCTTGGACTTTCCAGGTGTCAGCAGGTTGATGAAGAGCAGGCTTGACGTGTGACCCATGGATCCAAGCTGCAATGCCCTCTGCTTTGACAGCTGTTGTGGTTGTGAGCAGGACACAATAAGGACCCTTCCACCAAGGTTCCAGATTCTGGCTGCTTTGTCATCTCACATACACCAGATCTCCAACCTGGAACTGATGGGGCACATCCAAGGACCCAGGTGCATATGCACTGCCAAACTTGCTCCAAATTTCTTTCTGAATAAGTTGCAGTCCTTTCAGCCTGGACAACAAGTCAAAGTTACTATTAGTTATGTCAAGGGGGTCCCCAAGAAGAGTCAGGTTAGCAGGAACCCCATATAGTAGTTTGAAGGGAGTTAAGCCTAGTATGGAGGGAGTATTTCTGACTCTAAAGAGGGCCAAGGGAAGGATCACTGCCCATTCACCATCAGTCTCCATGGTCAATTTTAGTGAGAGTCTCTTTGAGAGTTCTATTCATTTTCTCTACCTATCCCAAACATTGAAGTCTATAAGGACAATGTAACTTCCAATCAAGCCCCAGAAACCTGGCCACCTCCTGGCTTACCTGAACAACAAAGGTTGGCCCATTGTCTGACCCAATTACCTTTGGAATACCAAACCAAGGAAAAAATGTCTTCCAGAATCTTTTTGGCCATGACCAGGGAGGTTTCTTTCTTTGTGGGAAAAGCTTCCACCCATCCTGAGAAAGTGTCCACAAAACCAGGAGATAATTATTGCCTTACCTGGATGGTTTACTTTCAGTGAAATTCAATTCCCAATGCATTCCAGGTCTAGTTCCTTGTCACTGGCCGGAAGTGAAACCTGAATACCACATGAGAGAGGGCTGGGAGAGAGAGAGAGAGACAGGGTGACACAGAGAAGGACACCAAGTCTCCTTGCTGATCCAGGTGTCGAATTAATGGACGTCAGGTTAACACTTAAGTAGGTAGAAAAGTACAAGAAGTTTCTCATGTAGGAGAGCTCACTCAAGGTTACACAGAGCCTGCTGTCTGGTTACTATGGTTGCACACACACACACTTTCTCAGTATCAGAACAGTCTGCTGTAGGACCACCAAGGTCAGTGTATAAGAAATGACTTTGGAAAATAGCCAAAGCCAATAGGCTGGATTCCCCTGCTCAGATGCCATTAACTCAAAATTTGCCATTAACTCCAAAACGGCTGCCACAGTTCCTCTCAGCCACTTCCCTGTGCTCTGGAACTCTTACCTATGTTTATCCTCTGGCAAGGTTCACATGCCCTAGTTACTCTCAGTCAGGGCGGTGAGGTTTAGTGTTCAGTACTTGGATTGGCGAACAACTTCAGCCAATTTATTTGCCCACAAGTGAGTCCACTTATGCATGTGAGTATTAATCTCTCAGCGTCTTCCTGTGGTAGAATGATCTTACCTTTAGAGTCAATCCATGCCCCCACGTCGGTGTCAAATATCCCCTTTTTTGCCGTATTAACTTTAAGTCACTTTCTGAGTAGTTTAGTCATTCTTCTCTGGAAAGTTCAGCAGTTAGTACCACTGGGACGGAGTTTCCTCTAGCAGCTACTTTAGCCTCCTGATCGGCCATGTTATTCGCCTTTGTTGCCTCAGAAGTCCCCTCTGCTGTCCCTGGCAATGAATAATGCTTACCTTGTTGGGCAGCAACAAGGCATTGAGCAAAGTCAGTATCTCATTTTTATTTTTTATCTCATTACTGGCTGATGTTAGCAGGCCTCTCTGAAGATAGATGGTCTCTTGCACATGGGCTGTTGCAAAGGTGTACTGACTATCAGAGTAGATGTTTCTTTTTACCCTTTCCCAGAGTTAATGGCTGGATAAAAGCAATCATTTCAGCTCGCTGAGCAGAAGTGTCCTCCAGCAATGCCTGGACCCATATTACCTTATGTCCATCTACTACTGCTGCCATTGCCTTTCTCTTCCCGTTCTCCCAAAACTGCTCCCATCCATATAGTATGTCATCACACAGTAGGGCAGAGGCTGATCTTTCATGTCCTTTAGCCATCCCTGTTCCTCTGCTAGAACCTGCAAACAATCATGCTCCAGGGGCTGGATTTCTGAATCTGGCAATAAGGTGTCAGGGATTAGCAAGAGTGCTAGGTTATAGGCATACATGGTCCTTGGTTGGAGAAACAGTCTTATAAAAGACCCCTGTGCTCTTATATATTTGGTCCTTGTAGAGTTCCTGTCCTCTCCAGGTCACACTAACTCCCCCTTCTGTCATATGATTCCCTGTGCTCTGCCCAAGGTTTAGTTGTGAGTCTCAGCATCTGCTTTGATATACTGCTAGGGAGAGTCTTTCATAGGTCCTCTGGGGTAGGCTTCTGTCCTGTTTCTTGTTTTTGCCTATATCCATCCCATTGGTCTTTCTAAGTGAGGATTGATCATCTTAACCCAGGTCCTCTTTCTCATTTATCTTCTTTAGGTGTACAGATTTTAGTATGTTTATCCTATCTTATAGGTTTAGCATCCACTTAAAAGTGAGTGTATACCATGTATGGCTTTCTGCTTCTGGGACACCTCACTGAGGATTATCTTTTCTGGATTGTTTGTTTGTTCATGTTTACATTTTATGACTTCATTGAATGGTCTAGAATTAAACCTGTCTGTTGTATAGCTGGTAAAGAGGTTTCCCATTTTATAATCTGTTTCACCACCTAAAGAATGGATTGCAAAAGCATTTTAGTTTCATGTTGTAAGACCTGGAGTCTCACTGCTAAAGAGCTCGGGATTGTGCCCTTCCCAGGAACACTCATAGACCACAACTCGATGCAAAAGCAAGAGTTTTATTCCAATTGCTATAGGGTCCCCCCTACAAAGACAGAAGATGACCCTGAATATGCAAAGCACAGGGTTTTACACCTGAAATCCAAACCACTTTTGCTCTATACATTGATTGGTCAGCAAGAATAGCATGAAGATAGTTTACACCTGGTTTTAGATAGTATACAGCTGCTTGTAGATAGTTTACAGGTGGTTGTAGATAGTAGTTCTCAGAACAGTTGCCCCTTTCCTTCAAGAGTTATCTACACCTGACTTCAATTCAAATAACCACAGGTGTTTTTCTCTTTCCCAGGTGGTCCCTCACCCCCTCCTTTTATAACTCAATTTTAACCCTAAAATTGTGGATCAACCTCATAGAGAGGTTGATATTCTTTCTGGAATATCAGGACTTGAACTGTACTTATATATTCCCAGACAAAGGGGAGTTCTGGTCAGTGAGTGTATTGTCCCTGATGAGTTTCAATTTCAGCGGGTAGTTGGAGGCTTGGACTTTCCAGGTGTTGCAGGTTGATGAAATGCATGCTTAACATGTGACATGTGGATTCAAGCTGTGATGCCCTCTACTTTGACTGCAGTTGGTGTGGTGAGGAGGATATAATAAGGACCCTTCCACCAAGGTTCCAGATTCTGGTTGCCATGTCACTGCACATATACCACATCTTCAACGTGGAACTGATGGGGCACCTAAAAGGACCCAGGCACATATGCACTGCCAACCTTGCTCCAAATCTCTTTCTGAATAAGGTGCAATTCTTTCAGCCTGTACAAGTCAGAGACACCACTAGTTATGTCAAGGGGGTCCCCAAGAAGAGTCAGGGAACAGGAAACAATATAGTAGTTCAAAGGGAGTTAAGCCTAGTATGGAGAGAGTATTTCTGACCCTAAAGTGGGCCAAGGGAAGGAGCACCACCCTGTCACCGCCAGTCTTTATGTTCAATTTGGTGAGAGTCTCTTTGAGAGCTCTATTTATTCTCTCTACCTGTCCTGAACTTTTAGGTCTATAAGCACAATGTAACTTCCAATTAAGCCCCAGAAACCTGGCCACCTCCTGGCTTACCTGAACAACAAAGGTTGTTCCATTGTCTGACCCAATTACCTTTGGAATACCAAACCAAGGAAAATGTCTTCCAGAATTTTTTTGGCCACGATCAGGGTGGTTTATTTCTTTTTGGGAAAAGCTTCCACCCATCCTGAGAAAGTGTCCACAAAAACCAGGAGATAATTATTGCCTTACCTGGATGGTTTACTTTCAGTGAAATCCACTTCCCAATGCATTCCAGGTCTAGTTCCTTGTCACAGGCCAGCAGTGTCACTTGAGAGAGGGCTGGGAGAGAGAGAGAGACAGGGTGACACAGAGAAGGACACCAAGTCTACATGCTGATCCAGGTGTCGATTTAATGGACGTCAGGTTAACAAGTAGGCAAAAAAGTACAAGCAGTTTCTCATGTAGGAGCTTTATTTGGTCAAAACATAGGAGAGCTCACTCAAGGTTACACAGAGCCTTTTGTCTGGTAACTATGGTTGCACACAGTTTCTCAGGGTCAAAGCAGTCTGCTGTAGGACCACCAAGGTCAGTTTATAAGAAACTGGACTTTGAAAAATAGCCAAAGTTAAGAGGCAGGGTTACACTGCTCAGATGCTATTAACACCAAATTTGCCATTAACTCCAAAAAGGCTGCCACAGTTCCTCTCAGCGGCTTCCCTGGGCTCTGGAAACTCTCACCTATGTTTACACACTGGCAAGGTTCACACGTCCTAGTCACTCACTCAGTCAAGGTGGTGAGGTTTAGTATTCGGTACTGGGATTGGCGGGCAACTTCAGCCAATTTCTTTGCCCTCAAGTGAGTCCATTTATACATTTGAGTTATTAATCTCTCAGCATCTTCCTGGGGTAGAATGATCTTACCTTTGGAGTTTATCCATGCCCCCAAGTCAGTGTCAAATATTCCCTTTTTTTGCCACATTAACTTTAAGTCACTTTCTGAGTCGTTTAGTCATTCTTCTCTGGGCAGTTCAGCAGTTAGTACCACTGGGACAGAGTTTCCTCTAGCAGCTGCTTTAGCCTCCTGATCAGCCACATTATTCCCCTTTGCTGCCCTGGAAGTCCCCTTCTGATGTCCTGGGCAATGAATAATGCTTACCTTGTCCAGCAGCAACTAGGCATTGAGCAAAGCCAAAATCTTGTTATTATTTTTTATCTCTTTACTGGCTGATGTTAGCAGACCTCTCTGCTGATACATATGCACTGCCAACCTTGCTCCAAATTTCTTTCTGAATAAGCTGCAATTCTTTCAGCCTGAACAAGTCAGACTTGCCACTAGTTTTATCAAGGGGGTACCCAAGAAGAGTCAGGGAACAGAAACCCATAGAGTGGTTCGAAGGGTGTTAAGCCTATATGGAGAGAGTATTTCTGACCCTAAAGAGGGCCAAGGGAAGGAGCACCGCCTTGTCACCGCCAGTCTCCATGTTCAATTTGGTGAGAATCTCTTTGAGAGTTCTATTCATTCTCTCTAAATGTCCTGAAATTTGGGGTCTATAAGCACAATGTAACTTACAGTCAAGCCCCAGAAACCTGGCCACCTCCTGGCTTACCTGAGCAATGAAGGTTGACCCATTGTCTGACCCAATTACCTTTGGAATACCAAACCGAGGAAAAATGTCTTCCAGAATCTTTTTGGCCATGACCAGCAAGGTTTCTTTCTTTGTGGGAAAAGCTTCCACCCATCCTGAGAAAGTGTCTACAAAAACCAGGAGATATTTATTGCCATACCTGGATGGTTTACTTTCAGTGAAATCTACTTCCCAATGCATTCCAAGTCTAGTTCCAAGTCACTGGCCAGCAGTGATACCTGAATACCACCTGAGAGAGGGCTGAGAGAGAGAGAGACAGGGTGACACAGAGAAGGACACCAAGTCTACCTGCTGATCCAGGTGTCGATTTAATGGACGTCAGGTTAACACTTAAGTAGGCAGAAAAGTACAAGCAGTTTCTCATGTAGGAGCTTTACTTGGTCAGAACATAGGAGAGCTCACTCAAGGTTGCACAGAGCCTGCTGTCTGGTTACTATGGTTGCACACAGTTTCTCAGGGTCAGAGCAGTCTGCTGTAGGACCACCAAGGTCAGTTTATAAGAAACTGGACTTTGGAAAATAGCCAAATCCAAGAGGCAGGGTTCCACTGCTCAGAGGCCATTAACTCAAAATTTGCCATTAACTCCAAAAAGGCTGCCACAGTTCCTCTCAGCCACTTCCCTGGGCTCTGGAAATTCTTACCTATGTTTACCCTCTGGCAAGGTTCACATGCGCTAGTCACTTACTCAGTCAGGGTTGTGAGGTTTAGTATTCAGTACTGGGATTGGCGAACAACTTCAGCCAATTTCTTTGCCCCCGAATGAGTCCATTTATGCATATAAGTTATTAATCTTTCAGAGTCTTCCTGTGGTAGAATGATCTTACCTTTGGAGTCAATCCATGCCCCCACATTGGTGTCAGATATCCCCTGTTTTTGCCATATTAACTTTAAGTCACTTTCTGAGAAGTTTAGTCATTCTTCTCTGGAAAGTTCAGCGGTTAGTACCACTGGGACGGAGTTTCCTCTAGCTGCTACTTTAGCCACCTGATTGGCCATGTTATTCCCCTTTGTTGCTTCAGAAGTCCCCTTCTGCTGTCCTGGGCAATGAATAATGCTTACCTTGTCCAGCAGCAACAAGGCATTGAGCAAGCCAAAATCTTGTTTTTATTTTTTATCTCTTTACTGGCTGATATTAGCAGGCCTCTCTGCTGATACATGGCCCCATGCTCATGGGCTGTTGGTAAGGCGTACCAACTATCAGTGTAGATGTTTATCTTTTTGTCCTTTTCCAGAGATAATGCTTGGGTTAAAGCAATCAATTCAGCTCTCTGAGTAGAAGTGCCCTCCGCCAATGCCTGGGCCCATATTACCTTATGAACATCTACTACTGCTGCCCCTGCCTTTCTCTTCCTGTTCTCAAAAAACTGCTCCAACCCATATAGTATGTGACCTTGGCATTGGGAAGAGGCTGATCTTTCAATTCCTTTTGCTATCCCTGTTCCTCTGCTAGAACCTGCAAACAATCATGCTCCAGGGGCTGGATTTCTGGATCCGGCAATTAGGTGGCAGGGTTTAGCCTTGTAGCCAGGACAAAGGTGAATCTATCATTATTCAAGAGCAAGGCCTGGTGATGTGTCATGCTGGCATTCATGAGCCAGCAATCAGGTAGCTGCCTTATGACACTCTCAAGGGAATGAAGAGAAGAGATGGTGAGGTCTTGTCCCAGAGTCAGTTTGTCTGCATGTTTTACTAGTGCCGCCACTGCTGCTATTATTCACAGGCAAGTTGGCCATCTTGCCACTACGGAATCAAGCATTTTGGATAGCTACTCTACCGGTCTCTTCCAGGGTCCAATTTTCTGTGTTAGCACCCCATTGGCCATTCCCTGATTCTCACACACATAGAGATAGAAGGGTTTGGTTACATCAGGGAGTCCCAATGCTGGGGCCAATATGAAGGCTTGTTTGATATTACCAAATGCAGCTTGTTCATCCTTTCCCCAGATGAAAGAGTCACTGCCCTTTGTAAGGGAATGCAGAAGGGCTGCCATGTTGGCAAATCCCGGAATCCACAGCCGGCAAAACCCTGCTGTACCTAAAATTTCCCCCAGTTGTTCAGTCGTATGTGGAGGGGGAATATGAAATACAGTCTCTTTTCTAGCCTCCGACAGCCATCTCTTTCCCTCTTTTAATATATATATCCCAGATAACTGACCTGCAGGATGGGAGTTTTTCACTGTAGCTGAGCTCACCCATCTCTTGCAACAGCTGGCATCAAAACAACTTTCTTTACAATCTGCTTCTAATAGTATATCATCCACATATTGGAGATGAGTTACCTGGGGATTGGTGGCCTGGAGGTGCGCCAGGTCTAGGTGTAGGGCTTCATCTTCCTTTTGGGACTATCCTGGAACCAGTGTCCTTTCTCCTTGCAATAGGCACACTGATCCTTAGACAGAGGGCCCCTCTGATTTCCAGGAACTCTCTCCCTATCATTATGACTGCTCTGTGGTGGCCAGGATCTTAGTCAACTTTCTGTCTTGCCTCTTATCCTTTCTCTTTCTCTCACTTGCTGCTCTTTTTGCTTTCTTTCCTCTTTCTCTTCTTTCATCTCCCGGCTGTAAAAAAAAACCTTTTCTGCTACCTGCACTAAATCCTTTAACGACTTTTCCTGTAAACCCTCTATTTTCTGGAGTTTTCTACAAATATCTGTGGCTGACTGGTCTATAAAGATTATAGTCACCATTGCTTATGCTCATCTGAGGTAGGGTCATAAGGTGTAAACCAACTATATGCCTCCATCAGCCATTGAAGAAAGGCTATGGGAGATTCATTTGGCTCCTGAACCATCTCTCTTACCCTCATCAAATTGGTGGGTTTTGAGCGGCCCCATGGACACATGATATTAGAGTCTGGCGGTAGACCTGCAGGCATTCCCTACCTCCGGATACGTTGTAATCCCAGTTGGGGTGGGTGAGGGGAAAGCCATCATCAATCTCATTAGGGAGGATGGAAGGCCTCCTGTCCATTCCTGGCACAGTCTTTCTTGCCTAAAGGAGGACCCGTCTCCTTCCTCACTACTCAAAAGGGCCTGCAAGAGTTGCTGCCAATCATCCCAAGTGGGCTGGTGTGAGAATAGGACATATTCAAAGATATATGTGCCTTGTATCTCACCTCCAAGACATGATAGTCACAGCCAGTCCTATAATAAAGTCATCCATCAAGAAAGTCAAAGAAGCAACAATGATAGAGACAAAAAGAACGAGACAGGCAATTTGGCAAGGACACCCTTATGGGTGGTACCACAGAATTCTGATTGAGAGGCTGCTTCATGGCAGCTGTCTCTGAAGAGAAACAGATGGGAGGAAGACCATGCAAGACCTAGCCTCCCCAAATGGAATCTGGAATGTCCTCCAGTTCCCAGTCAATCGATATTCTGACAAATATGTCTGTTGCAGTGACTGAGCAGATGAACAAAAAGGTCCAGATAGGTGACTAAAGAGAAACAGTGGTATACCAGAAATCAGACTAACCTGTTCCGAGCTCGACCTCTGAGCCCATTCTGTTGAGGTTTAAGGAAGGGCATGCTGTTTTCCTGGCAACGCACCAAAATGTAAGACCTGGAGTCTCACTGCTCAGGAGCTCAGGATTGCGCCCTTCACAGGAACACTCACAGACCACAACTCAATGCAATAGCAAAAGGTTTTATTGCTGTCGAGATAGGTCGCACCTCCAAAGACAGGACATGACCCTGAACATGCAAAGCACAGGGTTTTTATGCCTGAAAATCAGATCACTTTTGCTCTATACTTTACAGCTGGTTGTTTCTCAGAACAGTTCACCTTGCCCTTCAAGAGCTATCAGCACCTGGCTTCAATTCAAATAATCACAGTTGTTTTTCTCATTCCCAGGTGGTCCCTCATTTGTTCTGATGATGAAGTCACTGAATAATGTCATGTTGCAGTGTTAAGGGTGCAGGGATCTGTTTAGGAGCCTGTGCAAAAAACAACCACCTCATTCAGTAAGGTAATTCAAGGCCCTGAGAAGACTGTTCACCAACTTCATACAGAGATTGGGTTCAGCTCTAAAGAGGGCAGTACCAGACTGACACCAGATAAGCATTGATGCCATTCATGGCACATGATACTGCAAATACCACATGCATTTAGATTATGAAAAGGAGGAGCGGCCCAAGAAATGAATTATTAAGAGAGACAACTGCTATTGGCTCTCAGGAGCATCATGCAGACCTTACAGGACAAGTTACAGCTAGAATACCCAGTTCTCAAAACATCCGGTGTGCTATTTTGGGTGAATCCAGGAATTTACCAAAAGAACTGTGAGGTTAAAATCTCTAGAATGCAAAATAGGAGGTGTGTTAACACAGAGGCAAGTTGTGCCTTTACTCACAGAAGGGAACAAGCAGATTTTGGCTCCAAGGGAATGCAAAGGTTCCCGGGGTTTCATGGCAGCTGTGGCAAGGGAAAGCACAGGTCTAGGGATGACTGCTCCGAGAGGGACCTACAGGCTAACCTCTTGCCATCAGGAAACCAACAGAGGGGCCTGTCAGGGTTAGACCCCTCATGCAACAATACGAGCTGTCTCCCATCAGGCAGCCATGAGGTACTAGGCAGGTAGGAAAATATCAACTGAGGATTTTAGACTTGATACACACCACTGCATGCAGCAGCGCATCTTTGCATCTGGCTGCAGATAAACCTCTGACCCTATCGGCAAGAGTTCTATGTCACAAAGGAAATACAGATGTTTATGGACCTGTGTATTCAGGGATGGTTAAGCGGATCTCTGGAAGAAGCAGAATAACTTCTAAAGGATCTATTGTACACCCAGGTACTGTTGATGGGGACTGCAAGGAAAAAGTTAAAATTATGGCACATGTAAAACATGAGATGCAAAAATAAGGCAGGGTTAGAACTGCTCAGCTGTTACTGTTCTCCTCCATCTAGGGCAAAGCCACACCCTGAAGAACAACAGGCACATTTGGCAGTACCGGAAATTGTGTGTTCTGGAAAACAGTGCCTAATGATCAGAGATCCAAATTAATGGCAGCAACAAATGTTGTTCCTTGAAATGCAGGAAATGACTTCAGTATCCTCTCCCAAAAGTCTTGGGATCCACAATGTGTGCTTCTGAAGGTTCATACAGTTTCTAGGAATCTGTAAAATTTCTCCAGTAGGACAAAGTGTATGGGGGATTAAATAGGTGGAACCAGAGGAACCAAGAGGGAACTTGACACCTTCTGTGGCCTGCCAATGAAGGAGAAATTCAGAAATAATTCCAGGAGTCTTTCTGCAGGATAAGTCTACTCTTTGCCCAAATGCTTAGACTTGCAGGGTCCTAACCATATTTAGATTGTTGAAATCATACACCCCGAGACTGATGCTCAAAGGAACTTAAGGCAGACAGCACACGCAGAGTGCAAGATCTGTTCTAGCCACGTTCCTCCTTGAGCATCAGCCAGAGCTGAATGAATGACCTTGTTAAAGTAGGCAAAGACTGCTCCTGGCTTATGCCTCTTCTCCTTGCCTGATCATCAGAAGCCGTGCCTTAGACTCTCCCCTCAAACTCCTTGTGTTCCAACACAGGTGCGTACTGTGAGCTAAGCAGTGGAATTTGGGTAGAACGCAAGGTCAACTGTTTCTGGAAAGGCTGCTTAAGGGTGGGATATGGGAAAACTCGCAGGAGGAAGGAAGGGTTGCACAGTTTGGAAGCAGAAGAGCGTTCCACGGTTTGGCCTGTAATTGGAGGCCTCGAGGGAGTGGGTGGGGCCTCAGGTCGGTATTTAAGCGTGAGCAGTGGACCACTTTATGCATTTGCCATAGACTGCACTTTCCTGGGTGTTGTTCTCAGTACACACTGGAGAGGAAGAACTCCTGTCAAAGTGTCCTCTGCAGGATGGAAGATCAGGTAGATGTGGGTGGCTGCAGTAAGACAAAGACATCCCGGCATCAAAAGACTGTTTGGCAGGCCAAGCAGAAGGAGGTCTTGCTCTCAGTTTTCGCCAAGACACCTTACCCGAGCTTCAGGACCAGGCAGGAACTGGCCAGGGAATTCGGAGTTCCAGAGTCCTCCATCCGTGTGTGGTTTCAAAACCGCAGAACTAGAACTGGCATGTCGAGGAAGACCTCAAAGCAGACCACCGCAGGCTCCAGCCATGAAGCCTCCCAACAGCCTCCTGAAAAGCTTGTCGCCAGGGTACAACAAGCAAGAGGCCCGCCCTCAGAACGGAGAAGGCCTCGAACGCGGCTTAGTCCAGCACAGATCAGCATGCTAGTGCAAGCTTTTGAGATCTCTCCATCTCCAGACTATGCCACGAGGGTGCAACTGGCACTGAGCAGAGGTTTGCCTGAGGACACCGTCCACATATGGTTCCAGAACAGAAAGGCCAGGCAGAAAGGCCACGCTGGAGGGAACACAGCTAAAGTTGAGGACCTGCCTGCCTCTCCTGGCCCGGAAAGGGCTCCTGGAGCATCGTGTTGCATTGAGGAGGAGGCTTCCAGGGACAGCTTGTTGACAGGAGGCCAGTGTGCAGAAGCGTTGATGTCAAGACCCGAGCTCACCTTCTTTACAGAGGCCTACCCAGAATCCAGCAACTCCTGCCCTGTCCAGCTTTTCCTGGAGCAACAGGTGAGAACAGTGGAAGAGGAACAGGGACCAGCCGCTCTGGACCCAGATGTACCATGGGAGCAGATCGAACCAACACTCGAGGCTCCTCTCACGGAAGAAGAATATCAGGCTCTGTTGGACGATATTTGACCCCATTGAGAATGCCCAGAATTGGGATTGTAAAACCCCGTTGCCTGGACCCTAACCTGACCATTGTCTCAGAGACTCCAGCCAGAAATGAGCTTGGACAGATGCTCAGACTTGCACCTAAGAAAGGTGCAGAGCTCTAGGGATCCTGAGTAAGTGTTGGGGAAAAGATGGAAGGCCTTGGAGGTGCGAGGAACCTCACAAGAAGACCAACAGAAACAGCTGACCCAGCCCCCAGGGGGCTTGCAGAGACTGAGCCATCAAATAAGGAGCATGCTTGGTCTGGACCTAGGGACCCTGCACATACGTAGCAGGTGGGAGGTGAATCCTTGTGCTTAATGTTGGTTGCCCTACGAGGGAGGTGTTGTGGAGTGGCCCAGAGGCGGTGGAGAGTTGTTTCTAACCTGGACTTTGTTGTTTCTAACCTGGACGGTTTTTGAAGGACAGTTATATAATGTTAGCTTCAATTATGATCAGGATAAATATGTAATTTGTCTGCTATTGTACTCTGCGTCATTAAATTATTTTTAGGCATTGCTATGACCTGGTTATTCTTTTCATTTGGAAATTAATGTAAAGAAGAGATATGATTATCTTTCAAGCTGAAAAGAGGTGTGATCATGAGTCTTGGTTTTTAACTTGACTGCATGTGGAATTAAGCAAAACACCCAAATTAAGGACACAATTGTGAAGCTCTCTTCCTTATTTGAAGTAGTCTTCTCTACTTCTCTTCTGAATCTGTAAGGCTGAAAAACACACCTTTAATCTGTATCTTCATACTGCAAAACCAACCACTCACCTTTGCCTCATCTTACTGGAAACCTATACAAGGACATAGAAGAAGGAATGTTTTACTCTTTGCCTGTTCCCTTTTGCTTTGATAGCAATTCTATTTCTTCATTGACTATAGAACCTTCTTCTTGAGGATTTCCGTGTATATGAAGGTGAGTTGAAGCAACCAGCCTCATGGACTAAGCCACTGATAGATTCCTCAATTTTCCATTTTTTATCCCTCCACTGTTGAATTAATTGACTCACAGATTGTAAATCATTCTCATAAATCCTTTCCTATAAAGAGAGAGTTAGAGGGAAAATAAACTATGCATATAATTATCTTTCACATGGAACTACCAAATTTTCTGCTTTTAATAATGTTGTGTAATTCATTCAGAAATCACTTAAACCACAGTAATCGACATTTGAGGAGTTATAGAAAAAGTATTCATCATCATGCAAAGTCAAAATGCTACATAACTTTTTGGGTATATTGATGGACTAGGAATTAAATTTTCTGATGCAGTTATGTTCTAAATATCGTTATTGAATTACAAGTATTTTAATTTTTTGCAGCATTTATATATAGTTTATTTTTATCTCAAATTAGTCCCTTCTTTGTCTTAATTCCCTCAACACACATTAAAGTGTGTTTATTTTTCATTTTCATAGGTTACGGAGATTCTATTTTATATTGGGATGACATCATGAAAATTAACTATTCTATGCATGACACTGCTAATACCAAAACATCATTCAAATAACAAGTTGACCTATCAGAATCACACTAGAATTCACAGCAGAGATTATAAAAGCCAGAAGGGCTTGGATGGATATCATGCAAAAACGAAGAGACCACCGATGCCAACCCAGACTACTATACCCAGTGTATATGCAGCCATCCAGCCCTACAGAACATACTAGAAGGAAAACCCTAACCCAATAATATTAAATGCACTCCAGAAAACACATTGAGGCCCACACCATGAGGGGAAGTCCATGCCTGACACTCCCTGGATGACCATGAACCATAGTCAAGATAGCCTAGAGACACACGATATCTGTAAACATGACAGGCAAAAAAATGTCAATAAAAGATACTCTGCCATAATCTTAGATGAGTGCCTAGCCCAGTTGTCATCAGAGAGACATCACCCGGCATCTGATGGGAGCAGATGCAGAGAGCCACAGCCAAACACAATGATGTATCCAGGGGAACCCCAGAAATGAGGAAATACGTATTGTAGGAACCAGAGATATCAATGACACAACAAGAGCATGGCCCACTGAGTCAATTGGGCTCATAGGGGATCACAGAGTCTGAAGGACAAAAACATAAACATTCTATGAGTCTTGTGACCTAGGTTGTTGGCATATACCTTATGATTATTATCCTCATGTCGCTGAGGGACTTCCAACAGTGAGAATGGGGGTGTCTCTAACTCTTTTTCCTGCTCTCCCTATACTTTCTCTCCTCGTGTATTGCTTTGACCAACTCTGATGTGAGGGATTATTCCTAGTCTTTTTGTAACTTTTTAGGCCATCAGATTTTTTTTTCATTGAAAATAAAGAAGCAGTGGATCTGAAGGAGATGTGAGGTGGGCAGAGTAGAGGTGGATAGATTGTGGCTGGGAGGAGTGGAAGAACAGGAAACTGCAGTTGGGATGTAGTGCATGAAACAACAAGAAAAATAAAATGCTACAACAAAATAAACTATCAGCAGCTAGGCCTCATGGTGAGCACCTGCAGTCCTAGCACTCAGGAAGTTAAAGGTAGGTGGATCTCCGTGAGTTCAAGCACAGGCTGTTCTACAAAGAGAGTCCAGGACAGCCAAAATTATTCAGAAAAATCCTGTCTTCAAACAAAAGAAATCTCTCAGCATTTTGTGTTTCATCTTTAGGAACTTTGTTTTATGTCCCACTTTTTTAATTTTTATTTTTAATATTAGATACAGCTTGTTAACTTTGTATCCCAGCTGTCGCCCAGTTCCTCATCACCTCCCTATCCCACCTTCCTTCCCTCATCTCCTCCCTACCCCTTTCCAAGTCCGCTGATAGTGGAGGGCCTCCTCCTGTTCCAACTGACCCTTGCTTATCAGGTATCATCAGGACTGGCTGCAATGTCCTCCTCTGTGGCCTAGCAAGTCTGATCTTTCCTTGGGGGGGGAGAGGTCAATGAGCCAGCCATTGAGTTCATGTCCGAAATAGTCCTTGTTCCACTTAGTATGGTAACCAATTGGATGCAGAGCTAACATGAACTACATTTGAGCAGGGGTGCTAGGTTATATGCATACATGGTCCTTGGTTGGAGATGCAGTCTCATAAAAGACCCCTATGCTCTGATATATTTGGTCCTTGTGGAGTTCCTGTCCTCTCCAGGTCGTACTAACTCCGCCTTCTTTCATATGATTCCCTGTGCTCTGCCCAAGGTTTGCTTATGAGTCTCAGCATCTACTTTGATACACTGCTAAGTAGAATCTTTCACAGGTCCTCTGTGATAAGCTTCTGTCCTGTTGTTTTCTCCTATGTCCATCCCATTTGTCTTTCTAAGTGAGGATTGATCATCTTAATCCATGTCCTCTTTCTCATTTATCTTCTTTAGGTGTACAGATTTTAGTATGTTTATCCTATCTTATAGGTCTAGCATCCACTTAAAAGTGAGTGTATACCATGTATGTCTTTCTGATTCCGGGATACCTCACTCTGGATGATCTTTTCTAGACTGTTTGTTTCTTCATGTTTACATTTCATGACTTCTTTGAATGGTCTACATATAAACCTGTCTGTTGCGTAGCTGGTAAAGATGTTTCCCATTTTATAAGCTGCATGGATTTCAAAAGCTTTTTAGTTTCACGTTGTAAGACCTGGAGTCTCACTGCTCAGGAGCTCAGGATTGTGCCCTTCCAAGGAACACTTACTGACCACAACTTGATGCAAAAGCAAGAGTTTTATTCAAATCGTGATAGGGTTGCCCCTCTAAAGACAGGAGACGACCCCGAGCATGCAAAGCACAGGGTTTTATACTTAAAAATCTGGCCACTTTTGCTCTATACATTTATTGTTCAGCAAGAATAGCATGAAGATAGTTTACAGCTAGTTGTTTGCAGTTTTTGGTCGTTTGTGTGTTTTCTCAAAACAATTCACCCTGCCCTTATTTTTAAAAAACTATCTCAGAGCAGTTCATCCTGCCCTTTGAGAGCTATATGCCTCTGGCTTCAATTCAAGGCTATCTCAGAGCAGTTCATCCTACCGTTCGAGAGCTATGTGCCTCTGTCTTTAATTCAAGGATGGAAATAGTCACAGCTGTTTTACTTTTACAGTTGTTTGCATTCTCGGGTGGGCTCTCGGATAGAAATGAAGAGAGACAGAGAAGGAGAGAGCAGGGCATGATAGGGGGAAGAGAGAGAGAGAGAGGGGCACCACAACAGAGAAAGGGGGAGGGCAAGAAGGCAATAGCAAGAGGGCAAGAGAGGCCAAGAGAGAGACAAAGTGGGCAGGTATATCCTTTTAAGGAGCAAAGTAACCACACCTGCCCTCCCTGGCTGTCGACACATAATGACATCACAGGTTGCTAGGAAAGACAGAAGCAGGTGCCTAAATACTAAGTGTTGGCATAGGCCTTTAATCTCAGCACTCTGCCAGGCAGAAGCAGGCCAGTCTCTGTGAGTTCAAGGTCAGGCTGGTCTACAGATCTAGTCCAAGATAGCCAAGGCTAAAAGGAGAAACCCTCTCTCAAAATACCAAAATATTAATATGTATAATTAATATATTCTCACTAAATATAGTAATATAAACCAATATATTTAATAAATATGTTATATATTAATATATACATTTTGTTTTAATCATATGTATATGTTTCAATTTATGTTTTAATCATATAGATATATGATTGAAATAAAAAATCTGAGCCAGGCTTTGTGGCACATATCTCTAATCCCGTCTCTCAAAATACCAAAATATTCATATGTATAATTAAAATATACTCACTAAATATAGTAATATAAACCAATATATTTAATAAATATGTTATATATTTATATATTGTTTTAATCATATACATATATATCATATATATGTATATATATGATTAAAACAAAATCATGTTTTAATTTATGTTTAAATCATATATATCTGATTGAAATAAAAAATCTGAGCCAGGCCTTGTGGCACAAATCTCTAATCCCATCTCTCCAGGAGATACAAACATGCTATTGTGTAAGTTCAATGTTACCCTGGTCTACAAAACAATTCCAGGACATGCACAGCTACAGAGAGAAACCTTGTCTAAAAAAACAGGCTAGATGTGTGGCTAGATATGTCTGAAATCACATAGTGTGACTAGGCTATAATAAAGTCTTACAAGGCATGGTGACACACATCCTTAGTCCCAGCACTTGAGAGGCAGATGAAGGAAGGTCTCTATGACTTCAAGGTCAGCCTGGTTTACAAAGAGAGTACTGGACTGTCAATGATGCCCTGAGACATCATGTCGCAAAAATAAAACATTAAATTAAATTAAAAAACTCAAAGCCTGGATTGTTGGCAAATGCCTCTAAGACTAGCACTATGACTGGCAGAGAGAAATGGATCTCTGTTAGTTCAAGTCCTGCTTGGTCTAGAAAGCATGACAGGTCAGTCAAGGCCATACAGAAAATCTCTTTTCTCAAAAAAAACAACATCCTGGTATGTAAACAAAAATCTTCTAGTATCTGAAGGTTGTTTCTTTTTTTCACTTTTTAAAAATTTATGTTTTTGAGAAAAAAATTATGTTTTTGTAAATTACAGTTTATTCACATTGTATCCAAGCTGTGGCTCCATCCTTCATCTCCTCTTTTACCCAACCTCCTTACTTCCTCCCATTTCTGATCCCAAGTCCACTGATAGAGAAGGTCCTCCTCCACTTCCATCTGATCCTAGCCTATCAGATCTCATCAGAAATGTCTGCATTGTCCTCCTCTGTGGTCTGCTCCCCAATCAAGGGGAGGTGACCAAAGAGCCAGACACTGAGTTCATATCAGAGACAGTTCCTGTTCCCATTACTAGGGAACTCACTTGGAGACTGAGCTGCCATGGAATATATCTGGACAGGAGTTGAAGAAGTTCTAGGTTATTTTGATGCATGGTCTTTGGTTGGAGTATCAGTCTCAAAAAATACCCCTGTGTCCAATATTTTTTCATCTGTTGCTCTCCTTGTGGAACTCCTGTCCCCTCAAAAGTCTTCCTTGGTCATCAGGGAAATGCAAATCCAAATGACCCTGGGATATCACATTACACTTATCAGAATGGATAAGATCAAAAACTCAAGTGACAACACATGCTGGAGAAGATGTATGGAAAGGGGAACACTCCTCCACTTCTGGTGGTAATGTAGACTTGTACAACCACTTTGGAAATCAATCTGGCAATTTCTCAGAAAATTAGGAATAGTGCTACCTCAAGATCCAGCTATACTACTCCTAAGCATATATGCAAAATTTGATCAAGTATACAACAAGGACATTTGTTCAACCATGTCTGTAGCTGTTTAATTGTAACAGCTAGAAGCTGCAAACAACCCAGGTGCCACTCAGTTGAGGAATGGATACAGAAATTGTGATACATTTACACAAGGGAACACTACTCAGCATTTAAAAGTAAGGAAATCATGAAATTGGCAGGCAAATGGTGGGATCTATAAAAGATCACCCTGAGTGAGGTATCCCAGAAGCAGAAAGACACACAGGGTATATACTCTCTCATAAGTGGATATTAGACATATAATACAGGATAAACGTGCTAATATCTGTACACCCTAAGAATCTAATCATGAAAAGAAACATGTCCTTGGATGAAGTAAATTATTTACCATGTTCACTTATAATGTAATGGAGGAGGTCACCAATTGTGGTTGTGTTCTATAATTAGAAACAATGGAGTAGTTATTGAAGTTTGCTGTATGTGTATCAAATCCAATCACAGAAGTTTATTAGATCATTCTGATATTCTTTCGGTGGCTACTATTGATATAATGCATTTTCACTTGGTGATAGGTATTTTTCTGATGCAAATAATTGAATAGATTATGGTCAGCTTGGTCCACACAGTGAGCTCTCTTTTGTGTTTGTTCATTCATTTATTTGTTTGTTTTTTAGACAGAATTTCCTTGTGTAGTCTTGGCTGTTCTAGACTTACTTTGTAGACCTAGCATGCCTCAAATTCAAGTCTCTTCTTCCCTGAGTGCTGGGATTACAGGTGTGTGCCATCATGCCCAGCTCCAAAGACTGAGTTCTAAAACAGGCATGGCTATGTAGAAATATCATGTATTTAAATGATCCCCCAAAATGTACTCTGTATTTCAAATTATAGTTTTTTTCCCCCTCAGGGATAATGTCCACAGAGCTGGGTCCTAGTACTGTTCCTGGTTCTGGTCCTCAGAGCCTAGCTCTTGGCCCAGCTATGGCCCCAAAATTCTGCTGTCAAGCACTAGCCCTGTTGGGCTTTTTTTTCTGGGGCTCAATATATCCCAGTAGACCCCCTGTGCACCAACTACACACCTAGCAGCATCTTCTATAGATGGATGCACATGCCCAACTCGCAGGAAACTCGACAAAAACAGACTCCATACCCCTTGCCTCAGCCAGGACCACTGCCCAGGAATGGCCCCATCTCCGAATACATCACTTAAGATGAGTAAGCAACACCTTTTTAATAATAGTATGAAACCAACAACAATATCGCAACAGTGAAAAACAGCAATTTAAAAACATACAAAATTAATGGAACCTTTTCTCTAAGGGGAACAGGGCGCTGAGTGCAGCCCAGCCGGTGATTGTACCAACTATCTGTCCACCTCGGGCAGCTAGGACATGGGATCAGGTGCCCCAAAGTGTGCCACAGTGGAGAGAAAAAGTAGCTCAACCACCAAGTCCAAAAGGGACTGTGCATCCTCTAATGCTAAAGCCAGAGTTTGCACTGGTCCAGCTTCTGGCAAGACTGGGGATCTCGCAGCCATGGGATCCAGGAGCTCAGCATCATCTTGGGGGTTAGCATCTGCCCCCGAACCCAGGCTCCTTTTCCCCTTCGCCACCAAGGCCTCTTGCATGGGCAGCTTTGTACTTGAGGCCCCAAGTAGCTCAGGATCTGAGCACAGAAAGAGATGAGCCGTCATCTGGGATAAGGGAGCAGCCTGAAGGCACGCAGAATGGGGTGAGCTAACCCAAGATGGCCTCTCCATGCCAGGGAAGACACAGTCCCCTCTCCTACCTGCAGGACGGTCGAGTTGATAGGCGTCCTCCTCTGCTTCATTCGACAGAGCTTCAGGAAACTTCTCCTGTGGGACACGGGGCTGGAATCAGCTGCTGCCTCACCAGGCGCCGCCCCGGGTCCTCCTCCTCCTCCTAATCCTCCTCCTCCTTCTCGGGCTTCAGCTTATCCCGGGTTTATCCATTGCCCGGAGGATCCCCCACATTGGCAGTCCAGCTCTGCAGTGGGCACATGGATCCTGGCATAGTCAGCAACCGCCTGAAGGTGGCCAGGTCCGGGGCCCCAGAGAAATCCTGGAGGAATTTCTGCAGCCACTGGGACAAGAACGAGAAGATGGCACTGTGGGTGAGAGCAGGGCAGAGGGACACGGGGTCGGGAGCCTGGGCTAGCTTTGGGGCTGCGGGGGGGGGGTGGGCATTGGTATACCCTAGGGCCCTTCCTTTCCAGTCCCTCCCTCTGCTGCTCAAAACCTAGGAGCCCGGTGGGAAATCTCTGTCCTCTACTAGCAAGTATGGTCGCGGGGACAGTCCCTAGGGAGAGAACCCCAAAGGTGAGGCTCCTGGCCAAAATTGGCCCTCCACCCTGGCCCCAAATGCCCCTTCCCGCTCACCTCCCCTCCACCCCAATCCCAATCATGTCTTTGTCTGCTGGTCCGCCTGAAGGATCTATACCTGTGACTGTCCACGGGGGTGACACCCCTAAGGCCCCATGTCCCCAACCCACCCAGACATCTAGAAGAAACTATTAGAATCTTCCCAGGATGGGGTTTGGGGGTGCTAGGGGCTCCATCCATAACAAACACCGCAAATATGGTCCAGAATCCTTTACACAATCAGGGAAAGGACGATCAGGGCATAAGAAAGGATGGTGTCTGA
This sequence comes from Meriones psammophilus, assembly GCA_036365155.1. Classification (NCBI taxonomy): domain Eukaryota; kingdom Metazoa; phylum Chordata; class Mammalia; order Rodentia; family Muridae; genus Meriones; species Meriones psammophilus. The sequence continues at coordinate 117,667 of JAEOAE010003154.1, forward strand.
CATTCCCTGGGGAAGGTGAGTGGCACCTGCTAGAGCCCCACCTCTGTCCCAATCGCCCATGTATGGACATGTCACTTTAAAGGGCTAGGCCCGGCACCTAGGGTGCTGCAACTCAGTCGTCCCGGTTCTGTGTGGGCACAGGCCCTAGGAAACAGCAGGAGGAGGTCTGAGGGCTGCATCCCTGGTGGAGTCGCTCAACTGCCTTTTCAGGATCAGGTCCAGAACCACTCCTGTGGTCGCAAACTTTGGATAAAGGGCCAGAAAGAGTGGTGTGCAAATAGGGGATCATCTGCTCCACGAAGTTCATGCCATCATTGCTGAGCAATGGGGATACCATGCAGGAAGGCTCACTGCCTTTCGCTCTGAGGAAGAGCCAGGGCAGGAAGGAGGCGTGAAGTGTGCAAACCCCGAGGGGCACCAATGACCCCTTTCCCTACACCAAAGCGGGCTTGAAAAATGTTCCTCAGTGACCAAACAGGAACACTTGCCCAGGCCTCGACCGCGGTGGATGGGGGGTGGGAGTGGACCAGAAAGCTCCCCCACCACATGGCGGCCCTGATTACGTTGGTCTCCCGGTGGGGAACAGGCCAGAAACGTGACAGTGAGCGCAACACATGTCTCCAGCAGTGGCCCAGGCGACCATCGCTGGCTTCCAAGAGACCTAAGCCTTTGGAGGTCTGGAAGCAGAAGTACAGACTCCTCTCTCCAGCTCCTCTGGACCAGCTGGTCTGTCCAGGCAGCTGTTGCTGCTGCTGGCATCTGGTTACCTGGCAACCAGGGTTCCGAGTTCCACCTGGAACAATGCTGAGGAAGCATGGTCACTTCCTGGAGTCACCTGCCGAAGCCTCCCCCTCATGGGTTCTCCCTGGGGGCCACCAGCCCTGCAGGCTCTGCAATAGTTCCAGAGAGAAATGATGGAGAAGTTGTCTCCCGTCACCACTAGAGGGCAAAGAGGCACATGAGAGGGTGCAAGGATGAAAATAACAGCAGCAGCAGAGAGGAATGGCTATCATCCCTTTTTAATCTATTATTATTATTATTATTATTATTATTATTATCATTATCATTATCATTATCATTCATTTCTTCTTCCCTAGTATACTTCAAAAAATTCACCTTCTTTCATTTACCCTACTGAACTAAAATGTTCTCACCTCTCAGCCTTTGAATATGAATGTTCTTTATCCTTTCTTGCTTTCCTTTAGGTTTCATAGTGGAATTTATGTCATGTATACATTTCTATGCATGGTCTATGGGTTTGTTTATGGTAGATTACCCCACAAGGCTGTAAGCTTATAGAGAAAGAATGGTATTTGCATGAATCATTTTCTGTGTGTTCAGGACTTAGCACAGTATTGGGTACCTAATTCACAAACAGTAACCATCTGTGGAAGGACAAATAACCTTTTAAATAGTAAATGCCTTGAAAAAAATCTGATAGTAATACAGAATTCCCACCTAGAGGATGGGAGCATGTAGCATTTTATTTGTTAATGCCAGCCATTGTGCTATCTGTAATAAACTTCTCTTGAAGTCTTTTTATCTTATTCTGTTACTGTTGTTACTGCTGTTACCTTGTTCTGTTACTGCTGTTACTGTCTCCTCTATGCCTGTTGCCTTCATTGCCTTCTCTGTGTTCTCTTTAATTTATCCCATAACAAGTTACTTCCTTTAAGCTCTAGTGAGGTTTAGCATCTGGCTTTATTATATCCAAACACTATCTGTATCTGCCTGTTTTGTACAAAAGCTAGGACAACTACTCAGAGGTAGAACACACTTGCTTCACATATAGGAGGTAACGAAGGAGGAGGGAGGGGAAGGGAAAAAAGGAACAGGAAAAGCAAAACATTGCTTTTCTTTATGCCGATGCAATGCCTTAAATACAGGGGTTAACAGTCTTCCTGTCTCTGCCTTCCAAACACGATAGAAATTCCAGATACAGCAACAGTGATACTTATTTGGTGTTAGTTTTTAACCTGGTCCCTCACGTGACATTTACTCTGTACCTGCTTTATATGTGGTTGATTTTTTGTACATGTTCATTTTCTAGGAAGAATCTATATTTTCATTAGGTTTTATGAGAAGTAATATCCTCAGAAAAAGTCATATCTTCAGAAATTTTCCTGGGCTTTGCATCCTACCATATTTATCCCTAGGAGACCTTATCTGCAAAAGTGACTATGTCCTCTCTGTACATCATCTGATGTTATGACTTCAGGATGCATCTTGAACATTGTTTTCAAGAGAATGTTGTAAACAAGGCTTAAGCTTAACAGGCATTTGTGCCTCATGAAAAAAATTTCATCAGAAAATGTCCTGTCTGAAAAGAGCATCTGAGATCATTGTACAATGCACTCAGTTACTTTCATTTTAGTCATTAACATTATTAGTACTGTTTACTGTTTTTCATTACTTTGTTAGAGACCCAAATATGATGACTCTGGTGTAAGAGGCTGTGTACACACTGTTAACTAAGAAAATAAAACCACACATCAAAAACAAGTAAAACCTCCAAATATTGATAAGAATTAGGTTTAGATTTAGGGTTCAAAAATAATTCAGTTGAAATGTGGGAAATATATTGAAGCACCATTATTCAGCAAGCATTTAGAGTATGTATATACATGTAAATATGATAAATACAACTTAAGAATTCTTGGCATACGGTATATACTCACTCACATAGATATAGGATAAACCTACTAAAATCTGTACATCTAAAGAAACTAATCAAGAGGATGGATCCTGACTAAAATGCTCAATCCCTATCCCGTAAGGCAAAGAGGATGGTCATCAGAAGAAGAAAACAGGAAATAAGTTAGGAACCTGCCACAGAGGGCCTTTAAAAGGCTCTGCCCTGCAGGCTATCAAAGCAGATACTGAGACTTATGGCCAACTGCTAGGCAGAGTGCATGGAATCTTATGAAAGAAGTGGGAAATAGTAAGATCTGGAGAGGATAGGAACTCCACAAGGAGAGCAAAAAAACCAGAAAATTTGAACACAGGGGTCTTTCCAGAGACTCATACTCCAACTAAGGAGTATGAGTTCTAGGTTATGAAGGTAACCTAGAACCCCTGCACTGTAGCCCATGGCACTTCAATATCCAAGTGGGTTACATAGTAATGGGAAGAGGGACTGCCTGTGACATAAATTGATTGGCCTTCTCTGATGAGTACCTCCTCCTGAGGGGGGAGCAGCCTTAACAGGCCACAGAAGATGACAATGCAGCCACTCCTGATGAGCTCTGATAGACTAACATCAGAAGGAAAGAGAGGGGGGCCTCCCTATCAGTGGACTTGGGGAGGAACATGCATGAAGAAAGGAAAAGTTAGGTGGGATTAGGAGGGGAGGAGAGAGGTGTTTATGGGGGGATACAAAGTGAATAAAGTATAATTAATAAAAGTTAAAAAAAAATTAAAAATATTTAACACCAAAAATAAATAAATAAATAATTTAAAAAAAGAATTCTTGGGCACACACACAAAAGGTGGAACTTCATTAAACAGGATTTTTTTTCCTTTTTGTTTTTTTTGCCAGGAAAAGTTTGAACATGTTCCTCCCCTCTCCTCCTTTTTGTTCCCCTCCCCTCCCCTCTTCTTACTTGCCTTGCTTGCTCATTGTGAATTTACAAACATTGCACTTGAATAGATGCAATTCTGATTCTGTGAAAGCATTGCCAAAAGGACCCATGCAACCCCACTTCTAAACCTTGAACCCCAAATGCATTCTAGCTATTTTTTTCTTGCACTGGTGATTAAGTAATGCAACTCATTTTCTGGGGGGGGTTAGATACCCAGACATGGTGAATTCCTCATCTACACCTCCCTTTTCCCCATGCTTATGTCCTTTAGCACCTTGGGGAGCACATTGACAGAGGTTCCCCACCCATGCACACCACAATCATACATGTGCTTTCTAAGATTTTCTAACAATTTTTTTCTAGTTGCCAGTCTGAGACCTAGCCTAAAAAATAATCGGGTTGGTTCTCAGGTGACAATCTCTTAAGTGCAGCCAGGCTAACAAGCCAAGTGCCAAAGCACTCAGATGGGTATCTTTGGCACATTACCAGTACACTGACACAGACCCAGGAGCCCAGTGGAGCTAAGCCTTCCCCATTTGGATTCAGTTCACTTCCTTTTTTTATTAATCATACTTTATTCATTTTGTATCCCCCCATAAGCCCCTCCCTCCTCCCCTCATGGTCCCACTCTCCCTCCCCTTTCTGCATGCATATCCCTTCCCAAGTCCACTGATAGGGGAGGTTCTCCTCTCCTTTCTGATCTTATTCTATCAGATCACATCAGGAGTGGCTGCATTGTCATCTTCTGTAGCCTGGTAAGGCTGCTCCCCCGTCAGGGGGAGGTGATCAAAGAGCAGGCCAATCAGATTATGTCAGAGGCAGTCCCTCTTCCCATTACTATGTAACCCACTTGGACGCTGAACTGCCATGGGCTACATCTGTGCAGGGGTTCTAGGTTATCTCCATGAATAGTCCTTGGTTGGAGTACGAGTCTCTGGGAAGTTCCCTGTGTTCAAATTTTGTTGTTCTGTTGCTCTCCTTGTGGAGTCCCTGTCCTCTCCAGCTCTTACTATTTCCCACTTCTTACATAAAATTCCATTCACTCTGCCGGACAGTTGGCCATCAGTCTCACCATCTGCTTTGATAGTCTGCAGGGAAGAGGCTTTCAGAGGCCCTCTGTGGTAGGTTCCTAGGTTGTTTCCTGTTTTCTTCTTCTGGCTTTCAGAGGCCCTCTGTAGCAGGTTCCTAGGTTGTTTCCTGTTTTCTTCTTCTTCTGATGTCCATCCTCTTTGCCTTTCCGGATGTGGATTGGGCATTTTAGTTAGGGTCCTCTCTCTTGCTTAGTTTCTTTAGATGCACAGGTTTTAGTGGGTTTGTCCTATGTTGTATGTCTATATGAGTGAGTATATACCATGTGTGTCTTTTTGCTTCTGGGACAACTCACTCAGGATGATCCTTTCCAGATCCCACCATTTACCTGCAAATTTCATGATTTCCTTATTTTTCATTGCTGAGTAATATTCCATTGTGTAGATGTACCACAATTTCTGCATCCATTCTTCAGTTGAGGGGCATCTGGGTTGTTTCCAGCTTCTGGCTATTACAAATAAAGCTGCTACAAACATGGTTGAGCAAATGTCGTTTTTGTGTACTTGAGCCTCTTTTGGATATATGCCCAGTAGTGGTATGGCTGGATCTTGAGGAAGTGCTATTCCTAGTTGTCTGAGAAAACGCCAGATTGATTTCCAGAGTGGCTGTACCAGTTTACATTCCCACCAGCAGTGGAGAAGGGTTCCTCTTTCTCCACAACCTCTCCAGCATGTGTTGTCACTTGAGTTTTTGATCTTGGCCATTCTCATGGGTGTCAGGTGAAATCTCAGGGTTGTTTTGATTTGCATTTCCCTAATGGCTAGTGAGGTTGAGCATTTATTTAAGTGCTTCTCTGCCATTCGATATTCCTCTACAGAGAATTCTCTGTTTAGCTCTGTTCCCCATTTTTTAAGTGGATTACTTGGTTTGCTGCTTTTCAGCTTCTTTAGTTCTTTATATATACTGGATATGAGTCCTCTGTCAGATAAAGGGTTGGTGAAACTTCTTTCCCAATCTGTAGGTGGTCGCTTTGTTTTGATGACGGTGTCCTTTGCTTTACAGAAGCTTTTCAGTTTCATGAGGTCCCATTTATTGACAAGCCAAGTGCCAAAGCACTCAGATGGGTATCTTTGGCACATTACCAGTACACTGACACAGACCCAGGAGCCCAGTGGAGCTAAGCCTTCTTAGAGCCTGTGCTGTTGGTGTTCTGTTCAGGAAGTTTTCCCCTGTACCAATGAGTTCTAGGGTATTTCCCACTTTTTTTTCAAGCCGATTTAATATGTCTGGTTTTATGTTGAGGTCTTTGATCCACTTGGACTTCAGTTTTGTGCAGGGTGATAAGTATAGATCTATTTTCATTTTTCTACATGTAGACATACAGTTAGACCAGCACCATTTGTTGAAGATGCTATCTTTTTTCCATTGTATGGTTTTGGCGTCTTTGTCAAAGATCAGGTGTCCATAAGTGTGTGGGTTTATTTCTGGTTCCTCTGTTCGGTTCCATTGATCCACCATTCTGTTTCTATGCCAGTACCATGCAGTTTTTAAAACTGTTGCTCTATAGTACAACTTAAGATCAGGGATGGTGATACCTCCAGAAGATCTATTATTGTAGAGAATTGTTTTAGCAATTCTGGGTTTCTTGTTATTCCATATGAAGTTGAGAATTTTTCTTTCCAGGTCTGTAAAGAATTGTGTTGGTAATTTGATGGGCATTGCATTGAATCTGTAGATTGCTTTTGGTAAGATGGCCATTTTTACTATGTTAATCTTTCCAAGCCATGAGAATGGGAGATCTTTCCATCTCCTCATATCTTCTTCTAATTCTTTCTTCAGAGATTTGAAATTTTTTTCATGCAAGTCTTTGACTTCCTTGGTTAGGGTTACTCCGAGTTACCTTATGTCATTTGTGGCTATTGTGAAGGGTGCTGTTTCCCTAATTTCTTTCTCAGTCTTTTTCTCTTTTGTATACAGGAGGGCTACTGATTTTTTTGAGTTAATTTTGTATCCGGCCACTTTGCTGAAGGTGTTTATCAGCTGTAGGAGTTCCCTGGTAGAATTTTTGGGGTCACTCACATATACTATCATATCATCTGCAAATAGTGATAATTTGACTTCTTCCTTTCCAATTTGTATCCCCTTGATCTTCTTCAACTGTCTTATTGCTCTAGCAAGGACTTCCAGCACTATGTTGAAGAGATATGGAGAGAGTGGGCAGCCTTGTCTTGTCCCTGATTTCAGTGGGATTGCTTTAAGTTTCTCTCCATTCAGTTTGATGTTGGCTATAGGCTTGCTGTATATCGCCTTTACTATGTTTAGATATGTGCCTTGTATCCCTGATCTCTCCAATACTTTGAACATGAATGGATGTTGGATTTTGTCAAATGCTTTTTCAGCATCTAGGGAGATTATCATGTGGTTTTTTTTCTTTCAGTTTGTTAATATGGTGGATCACATTGATGGATTTCCGTATATTGAACCACCCCTGCATACCTGGGATGAAGCCTACTTGGTCATAGTGGATAATATCTTTGATGTGTTCTTGGATTCGGTTTGCAAGTATTTTATTAAGTATTTTTGCGTCAATGTTCATAAGGGAGATTGGCCGGAAATTCTCTTTCTTAGTTGAGTCTTTGTGAGGTTTAGGTACCAAGGTGACTGTGGCTTCATAGAATGAATTTGGTAATATTCCTTCTGTTTCTATTTTGTGGAATAGTTTGAAGAGAATTGGTATTAGCTCTTCTTTGAAGGTCTGGTAGAATTCTGCCCTGAAGCCATCTGGTCCTGGGCTTTTTTTGGATGGGAGACTTTTGATGACCGCTTCTATTTCTTTGGGGGATATAGGACTATTTAGTTGATATACCTGGTCCTGATTCAGCTTTGGTAAGTCAAATCGATCAAGAAAATTGTCCATTTCATTTAGATTTTCAAATTTTGTGGCATATAGACTTTTGAAGTAAGTCCTAATGATTGTTTGGATTTCCTCAGTGTCTGTAGTTATATCCCCCTTTTCATTTCTGATTTTGTTGATTTGGGTGGTGTCTCTCTGCCTTTTAGTTAGCCTGGCTAAGGGTTTGTCAATCTTGTTGATTTTCTCAAAGAACCAGCTCTTGGTTTCATTGATTCTTTGAATTGTTTTATTTGTTTCCAATTGATTGATTTCAGCCCTGAGTTTGATTATTTCCAGCCGTCTACTCCTTCTTGGTGTGTCTGCTTCTTCTTTTTCTAGGGTTTTTAAGTGAGCCATTAGGGTGCTTGAATGAGCTGTCTCGAATTTCTTCTTGAAGGCACTTAGTGCTATGAACTTTCCTCTTAGCACTGCTTTCATTGTGTCCCACAAGTTCGGGTATGTTGTGTCTTCATTTTCATTGATTTCTAGAAAGACTTTAATTTCTTTCTTTATTTCTTCCCTGACCCAGCTGTCATTTAGTAACAAGTTGTTCAGTTTCCATGTGTGTGTAGGCTTTTTGTTATTTCTGTTATTGTGGAGGTCCAGCTTTATTCCATGGTGATCAGACAAGATACATGGGATTATTTCAATCTTCTTGTATCTGTTGAGGCTTGCTTTGTGACCCACTATATGGTCTATTTTGGAGAAGGTTCCATGAGGTGCTGAGAAGAAGGTAAATTCTTTTGTGTTTGGGTGTAAAGTTCTGTAAATGTCTGTTAGGTCCATTTGATTCATGACCTCTGTCAGAGACATTGTTTCTTTGTTTAATTTCTGTTTTGTTGACCTGTCCTTTGTTGAGAGTGGGGTGTTGAAGTCTCCCACTATTAATGTGTGGGGATCTATATGTGCTTTAAATTTTATCAATGTTTCTTTCACAAATGTGGGTGCCCTTGTATTTGGGGCATAGATGTTCAGGATTGTGATGTCTTCCTGGTGGAATTTTCCCTTGATGAGTATGAAGTGTCCTTCCCCATCTCTTTTGATTAATTTTGGTTGAAAGTCTATTTTATCAGATATTAGAATGGCTACTCCTATTTGCTTCTTGGGTCCGTTTGCTTGGAAAGTCGTCTTCCAACCCTTTACCCTCAGGTAATGTCTATCTTTGTGTCTTAGGTGTGTTTCTTGTATGCAACAGATTGCTGGGTTTTGTTTACCTATCCATTCTGTTAATCTGTGTCTTTTTATTGGAGAGTTGAGTGCATTGATTTTGAGAGAGATTAATGACCAGTGGCTGTTAGATCTCTTGATTTTGATGTTGGCTGTGGTCATCAGTTGTGTGCTTGGTTGCTTTTTGTTTTACTGTAGTGAGGTTATTTATTTCCTGTGTTTTCTTGAATGTAGCTAGCTTTCTTGGGTTGTATTTTCCCTTCCAGTGTCTTCTGTAATGCTGGATTTGTTTGTAGGTATTGTTGAAATTTGTTTTTGTCATTGAATATCTTGTTTTCTCCATCTATGAGGACTGAGAGTTTTGCGGGGTATAGTAGCCTGGGCTGAAATCTGTGTTCTCTTAGGGTCTGCATGATATCCGTCCAGGCCCTTCTGGCTTTCATAGTCTCTGTTGAAAAGTCAGGTGTGATTCTAATGGGTTTGCCATTATATGTTACTTGGCCTTTTTCCCTTGCAGCTTTTAGTATTTTTTCTTTGTTCTGTATACTTACGGTTTTGATTATTATGTGACGGGAGGATTTTCTTTTCTGGTCAAATTTGTTGGGTGTTCTGTAGGCCTCATGTATTCTAATTGGCCTCTCCTTTAGCTTGGGGAAATTTTCTTCAATGATTTTGTTGAAAATATTTTCTGGGCCTTGGAGAAGGGAGTCTTCTTTTTCCTCTATACCTATTATTCTTAGGTTTTGTCTTTTCATATTGTCTTGCATTTCTTGGACGGTCTGTGTCAGGAATTTTTCAGATTTAACATTTTCTTTGACAGATACATCGATTTCTTCCATTGTATCTTCTACACCTGAGATTCTTTCTTCTATCTCTTGTAGTCTGTTGGTTATGCTTACCTCTGTAGTTCCTGTTTTCTTCCCTAGATTCTTCCTTTCCATTATTTCTTCCATTTGTGTTTTCTTTAATTTTTCCAATTCTATCTTCAGGTCTTGAGTTGTTTTGTTTACTTCATTCACCTGTCTGATTGTACTTTCCTGTTTTTCTTTTAGTTCCTTCAACTCTGTTTCTATCATTTCATTCAGTGTTTTAAGCATTTCCTTTCTAAGGGCCATAAACTGTTTGGCTGCAGCTTCCTCTATTTCTTTACGGGTGGCAATATTCTGTTTGAGTTTATCTTCCTCTATGTCTTTACGAATTTTATTTGTTTCCTCTGTTATCATTTTCCTGAGCATACTTGTTAGGTCATCTTCTTGGATTTCAGTTATGGTGGGGTGTCCAGGGCTACTTGCACCTGGGTAACTGGGTTCTGGTGATGCCATATTGCTCTGTCTTTTGTTGCTTGAGCTTTTACGCTGGCCTCTACCCATTGTGTTATCTTAGGTGTTTGGGGTTATTTTCTGGTGGTTCCTGGGGATCCTGTGGTGGAGAGAATCCCCTTTGCAGAAAGCTGGTTTTTTTCTGAAGGATGTCTTCTCAGCTTTTTGGGTATAGTCCCTGGATGGCTGGTGTTTTTTCAGGAGTTACTCACCTCAGGGATACAGACCTGAGTGGTAACTGTGGTCTTTGTTAGTCGAGAGGGTTCTCCTCTCACCCAGGGAAGTCCCGAGGGCAGCTGCCCTGTTTCTGGGTTTCTTGTTGTAAATTTAATGATCAGCTGCTGTGACCCATTTGGACATCAGGCACGCCTCAACTGTTTGTGCCTGTGTCTGGAGCACAGCTGAGTGCTGGCGCCTCGGCCCCACTAGACTGCTAGACTTTTTCTAGGGAAGGATTGGGTGATTTAGGTCAGTACAGTTTCCTTCCTTCCCCATGGATTCTCTGGAGACACGGACTCCCAGTGTTTTTTTTTTTCCCTGGTGCACACTGCTCAGTATCCACCAGCTGGCTGGCCGCAGAAACTGCCTGTGCCTGGAGCACAGCTGTGTGATGGCGGCTCAGTCTCTGCCAGCTGTCTGGTGCGCAGAAACTGCCTGTGTCTGCCTTTGCGGCTTTTGGGAGCCTGAATGCCTCCCTAAGCTGGGTAATTTTCCGGGGACCTTTTCAGGTTGGGGGTGAGCTGAGTGCTCTGAGATCAGACCTGCTGTTTCTATCTCCCGCGGCGAATCAGGCGCGCAGGCAGGCAGGGCTCTATGCCGGAACCTGGGTCCCTGGCTCTGGCTCCAGGCTGGCTCCTGGGGTGCCCTGGAACCTGCCCGAGTCTTTTCCAGGGGATGTCTGGGTGACCTAAGGCCGGTCCCAATTGTTTTCTGTACCCTGGGGTTATCTCTCAACTGAAAATTCCAGTCTCTGATAGTGTGGTGCACACGGTTCAGTCTGGGACCGTGACCAGAGACACTGGCTTGTGGCTCTGGGCTGGCGGCCAGCAGCCAAGCGTCTGTCGGAACCGGGATCTCTTCCGCGGTTTAGCTGGGTGAGTTAAAAGCTGATTGAATCCCCCTGTGTTTTAGGGCCGAGAGTTCTGATTGCGGTTATAAGTTAAAATGGAAAAGGGTTTTGTCACACTGTTATTGGATGTGTCTGTAATTATCTGACATGATTCTGGGACTAAGAGCACTGATTTGAAGACATTAAATTTGAATGTCTTTCAACAAATGTTTTCCTAATGTGAGATGAAATTCTCAAATATGTAAATTTAATTAATGTCAAAATATAGCAAGTTAAGTAATCAAAATTTATGTTTTCATGAAATATGTCCATTGCAGTGATATTTAGACCTAATAACCATATCCAAAGCTGCTATTTCACATAAAATGCATTCATATTTAATTACAGATGATAACATAAATAAGCCTCTCTGAGAGACATAAGTAACTGAAAAATAATTGTTTTTACAGTTTATTCATTCTTAATTACGTAACATGAAGTTAAAACCAAGACTGTACTTCCATTCTTAAATGATTGAACACATATAGTGCTCATGGCCTAGGCAATGCCTCCATGTAATAGTGATAAATGGATGTGTTCGGGTTTTAAACCAAGAAGATATAAACTTGGGATTCATTTACACAAATGAGCCTTGATGATCACATTCAAATAGAGTATCATTAATAAGATTTTTGAACACATCATTTATACTTTAAATTCATTCAACAATGAAGAAAATAGAAATTCAGATTGTATACTGTACTATATAATTTTGAGTATCATGTAAAACAATAATATTTTACATAAGCAGTGACACAAAGCAGTGAACATAGCTTTTCAGGATGTTATAATATCTAAATTAGTATGCCCTGTGTACAGATAACTGAGTACCTAAACAAACAGTTCTTTATAGCAGGAGCTCTTAATTAGGTAACACAATGCTGAATCTCAGAAGTTGAAGTGTAAATCCACTTTATTAAGTTAGATATGTAATTAACTCATGCTGGAGAATGAGTCAGCAGTTACAAGCATTTGCTGCCCCTAGAGAGGACCCAAGTGTGGTTGTTAGCATATACATGGTTGCTCACATCTGTCTTCATCTCCAATTCCACTTCCAGTTCCAGAATGCATACTATTTTGCACTCTGCAAGCATCAGGAATTGACTCTGTGTTCATACATACATGCATGTATGCATACATGCATGTAGGGAATGAACAACAATAAAAAAAATACCTCTAGGAGAAACTGTCTGTAACTGCACTTCTGGAGGATCCATCACCTTCTTCTGTCCTTCCCAGGCACCAGACAAAGGTGTAGTGCACATACATTAATGCAGGAAGAACACTCATAGGAAAACAAAGTGAAACAAATTAATCTAAAATATAAAGAAAAGTTTAAAAACTTTAGTTAAATCACAGGTCATCTGGATTTAATTTTGCCACACATTGTGTTCATATCAAAGTTGAACGGCAAATGTTGTAACCCATAATAAACCAACTCAAGGAGAAATTAAGGCACGCATTACATTTTTACATAGGGTTATACATAATTATTTTACATAGTTAATATATATATTTTATCAATGTGGAGCTTTGCACAAAAATCCTACTAATAGTATCACATCAATGTACTCCCTAAATCTACATGTATACCTATATACTTAACTAAAAATACACACATATGTTCATTGTGTGGCATAAAGATATACATATCTTTTTTAACTTTTATTAATTACACTTTATTCACTTTGTATCCCCCCATAAGACCCTCCCTCCTCCCCTCCAACCCCACCTTTTCTCCCCTTCTTCACACATGCCCCTTCCCAAGTCCACTGATAAGGGAGGCCCTCCTCTCCTTTCTTCTGATCTTAGTCTATCAGATCTTATCAGAAATGGCTGCATTGTCATCTTCTGTGGCCTGGTAAGGCTGCTCCCTCTCAGGGGAAGGTGATCAAAGAGCAGGCCAATCAGATTATGTCAGAGGCAGTTCCTCTTTCCATTACTATGTAACCCACTTGGACACTAAACTGCCATGGGCTACATCTGTGCAGGGGTTCTAGGTTATCTCCATGCATAGTAAGATTTAGAAAGGACAGGAACTCCACAAGGAAAGCAACAGAACCAGAAAATTTGAACACAGGGGTCTTCCCAGAGACTCATACTCCAACCAAGTACCATGCATGGAGACATACATATCTTAATACATATAAACCTACAGAAACAATGTTGTTTACATTTTTACTCAAATTTTCCTCTAAAAAATTTACATTTTATGTTGATATTAATTTATTTTAAATTTATATATTTACATTTCGATCATTGCTTCCTCTTTCCTCTCCTCTCAGACCCTCCTCCCCACCCTCTTCACTGTATTTCCCCTTCCTTTGTGCTTAGAAAAGCCCATACTCCACCACTAACCTGCCCCAGAAATCAAGTTGCATCATCAAGCCTGAGCTCATCATCAACAACTGCCAGGCAAAGTAGCCCAGTTACAGTAATGTGATTGAAAACATGCAGCAGAGTCCATGTCATAGACAGCACCTTCTCAACTTCCTCAGGGATCCACATAAATATCAAACTGCCCATCAGTTACATATTTGTATAAGGCTTAGTTCCACTCCGTGTATGAAGCCCCCATGTATCTAGGTCAGTTGACACTGTTTGTATTCTTGCAACATTCTAGTTCACTCTCGGTTCTTCTGTCCTTCCCGACCACTCTTTCACAGGACTCTGTAAGCTCTGTGTGATGCTTGGCTGTGAGTCTCAGCCTGTGATTTGATTAACTGCTGAGGGTTAGGGGGGCTAGCAGAGAAAAATTAAGTTAGGCTCCTGTAGGTAAACATAGCAGAGTATCATTAATGGTGTCAAGGATTGGCTCTCTCCCACGGGCTGAGTGTCAGGTTGGGACAGGCATTGATTGTTCATTCCATTAGGCTCTACTCTATCTTTGTCTCTGTCCATCTTATAGAGATGGTAAATTTTGGTTGGAAGGTTTTCTAGGTGGATTGGTGTTTCCCTCCCACCATGATAGGTCCTTCCTGGCTAGAAGGTGGCTTTCTAAAGTCTCCTTTCCACCTCTGCTAGCAGGCTCAGCTAAAGACATCCACATACCCTCCCTGTACCCTACCCTGTTGCATCTCTATACCTTTCTCAGTGATGCCCCCAACCTCTTTTTTCTTTTTCTCTCCAGGCTCTTAAACTTCCCTTTCCCACTCTCCTCACATCTGCTCTCCCTCATTTTCCTGTCCCGTTCCCGCTCTACTACCTATTCCAGTGTTTGTTGTATTTCCCCATCTGATTGAGATTTAAGAAGGGTGTACCCTGGGCCCTCCTTGTTACTTAGTTTCTTTGGGTCCATGATGAGTAGAACAATTATCCTGTGATATATGGTTAATATCCATTTATAAGGAAATACATACCGTAAGTGTCTTTCAGGCCCTGGGTTACCTCACTCACGTTGATCTTTTCTATTTCCATCCAATTGCCTGCAAATTTCATGATTTCTTTGTTTTTAATAGCTGTGTAGTATTCCAGTGTGTAAATGTATGATTTTTTTACCCATTCTTTGGTTGAGGGACATCTATGTTGTTCCCTGGTTCTTGCTAGTACAGAGTTGAGCTTAATTTACATAGTTGAGCAAATGTCCTTTTTGTATGCTGAAGCATCTTTGGGTATATGTCCAGGAATGTTATAGATGGTTCTTGAGTTAGAGCTAGTCCCAGGTTTCTGAGAAAGTACCAGACTGATTTACAAAGAGTTTGTACAAGTTTGCACTCCCACCAGCAATGAGGAGTGCATCCCTTTCTCCACATCCCTTTCCCAGCATGTGCTGTCACATTATTTTTTTTATATTAGCCATTCTGATGGCTGTAAGATGGAATCTCAGAGTCATTTTGAGCTGGATTTCTCTGAAGACTGATGACATTGAGCATTCCCTTAAGTGCTTCTCTGCCATTTGAGATTCCTTTCATGAGAATTCTCTGTTTAGCTCCCTATTGCATTCATTGAATTGGACCGTTTTGTTTGTTGGAGTTTAATTTCTTGAGTTCTTTATGTATTCTAGAAATTAGTCCTTTATCTGAGGTATTATTTGGTGAAGATCTTTTACCCCATCTGTAGGCTGTCATGTTGTTGTGTTGACAGTGTCCTTTGCCTTACATAGGCATTTCAGTTTCATGAGTCCCCATGTATTAATTATAGATCTTATAGCCTGGGGTTGTTGGTGTTCTCTTCAGGAAGTAGTCTCTTGTGCCAATGAATTCAAGGCTCTTCCTCACTTTCTCCTCTAATCAATTTAGTGTCTCTGGTTTTATGTGAAGTTCTTGATCCACTTGGAATTGAGTTTGTGCATGTTGATTAAATATTGGTCTATTGGTATTTTTCTACATGTAGACATCCAATTGGGTCAGAAATATTTGTTAAAGATGCTTTCTTTTTTTTCCATTGTATGGTTTTGACTTCTTGTAAAAAAAAAAAAAATCAAGTGACAAGTGTCCATAGGTGCCTGGATTTATTTCTGGGTCTTCAATTCAATTCCATTGATCAAACAGTCTGTGTCTATTCCAGTACCATGCATTTTTTATTATGATTACTCTGTAGCACAACTTGATGTCAGGGTTGGAGATACCTCCAGAAGTTCTTTTATAGTACAGCAATGTCATCTTAATTCTGTGTTATTCCTGTATTCCATATGAAATTGAGAATTGTTCTTTCAAGGTCTGTAAAGAACTATGTTGTTATAATGTTTTATAATATAAACCCCTGTAATACAACCCATTATAATAAAACCCCTATTTTCTTAGGAGTCATAGAACTGTTTAACCTGCTTACCTGAATTATGTTATAGCATGGAATCTATAGATTGCTTTTGGTAATATAACCATGTTTACTATGTTAATCCTGCCAAGCCATGAATATGAAAGATCTTTCCATCTTCTGACATCTTTTTCAGTTTCATTTTTCCGAGACTTGAAGTTCTTGTCATAGAAGTCTTTCTCTTACTTGGGTAGAGTTACACCAAGATATATTATTTGTGACTATTGTGAAGGATGTTGCTTCCCTAATTTCATTACCAGCTCATTTATCATTGTATTCAGGAAGATTATTGATTATTTTGAGTTAAATTAATAGCAGCCACGTTTCTTAGGGATTTATCAGCTGTAGAAGTTCTCTATTAGAATTTTAGGGGTCACATATATATATATTTCAGTATATCATCTGCGAATAGGGATATGGTGACTTCTTCCTTTCCAATTTGGATCCAATTGGTCTTCTTTAGTTGTTTTATTTCTCTGTCTTGAACTTAAAGTAGTAAATTAAAGAGATATGAAGAAAGTGGGCCACCTTCTCTTGTCCCTGACTTTAGTGTAATTGCTTTGTGTATCTCCACATTTAATTTGATATTGGCTACCAGCTTGATGTATATTATCTTTATTATGTTTATGTATGGGCCTTACATCCCTTATATTTCCAAGACTCTTATCATGAAGTGGTGTTGGATTTTTTCAAAGGCTTTTTTCTGCATGTAATGAGATGAACATGTTTACTTTTTTCTTTCATTGAATTACAGTGATGGATTTAAATATGTTGAACCATCCCTGCATCCCTGGGATGAAGCCTAATTGATTACAGAGAATGATGTATTTGGTGTGTTCTTGGATTTTTTTTTGCAAGGATCTTATTGAGTATTTTTTTTTCATCAAAGTCCAAGGAAATTTGATCTGAAATTTTCTTTTTTTCTTAGGTCTTTGTGTGACTTGTTGTTCTCCTTAGTTTCTGTCTCCATGACCTGTCTTTCCATGAGAGTGGGGTGTTGAAGTCTCCCATTATTATTATGTGGAGATCAATGTGTGATTTAAGCTTTACTAATGCTTCTTTTACATGTAGGGTCCCTTGTATTTCAGGTATAGAGGTTCAGAATTGAGACAACAACTTGTTGGATTCTGCTATGATGAGAATGAAGTGTCCTTTCCCAACTCTTTTGTTTATGTTCTGCTAAAAGGTTACTTTTATTAGATATCGGGATGGCTACTTCAGCTTGCTTGTTGCATCCCTTTGTTTGTAAAACCATTTTCAGCCCTTCCATCTGAGGTAATGTCCTCCTTTGTTGTTAAAATGTGTTTCTTATATTGAGGCCTTTGATCCACTTGGACTTTAGTTTTGTATAGGGTGATAAGTACAGGTCTATTTGCTATTTTCTACATGGAGATATCCAGTTAGACCAATACCATTTGTTGAAGATATCTTTTTTTTCACTGTATGGTGTTGGCATCTTTGTCAAAAAACAGGTGTCCATAAGTGTGTGGGTTTATTTCTGGGTCTTCTATTTGATTCCATTTATCCACCAGCCCGTTTCTATGCCAGTATCATGCAGTTTTTACTACTGTTGCTCTATAGTACAGTTTGAGATCAGGGATGGAGATACCTCTAGAAGATATTTTACTGTAGAGGAATGTTTTAGCAATTTTGGGTTTCTTGTTATTCCATATGAAGTTGAGAATTTTTCTTTCAAGGTTTGTAAAGAATTGTATTGGTAATTTAATGGGAATTGCATTGAATCTGTAGATTGTTTTTGGTAAGATATTCAATCATTGAGCATGGCAGATCTTTCCATCTTCTGATGTCTTCTCTTTCTTTAGAGACTGGAAAATTTTTTCATACGAGTTTTTTACTTGCTTGGATAAAGTCACACCAAGGTGCTTTATGTCCTTTGTGGCTATTGTGAAGGGCGTTGTTTCCCTAATTTATTCATCAGCTCATTTGTCTTTGTATACAGGATAGCTACTGATTTTATTGAGTTAATTTTCTATCCAGCCATTTCGCTGAAGATAAATATCAGCTGTAGGAGTTCCCTGGTAGAATTTTTGGGCTCACTCATGTATACTATCATATCATCTGCAAACATCTTGGGTGTTCTTTCCTTCCTTTGTTGGGGTTTTCCTTCTAGTATGTTCTGTAAAATTGTGATGCATAGACACTGGCACTTTGGAGTCCACACCATGGCATTTCACTTACTGTGGAGTCACTGCATTCCTGGCACTCAGTAACCATGTGCACTGAACACCACCATTTTAGATCCTACTCAAAATCTACATCTTTTAAATAGAAATATTTTTTTCTGGTGCTAGAGAAAGACACAAGCCCTTTTTCTAACTGAGGGCATACTACACACTACACTCTTTTCAGTAGTCAACAATATTTCTACTTGTGTTCAGGAGCCCGTGCTCTACTATCATGGGGAAAAAATAGTGATACTTTTACTTTTTCTGTTCCAGTTTATATCCCCCAATCTCCTTTAATTTTCTTATTGCTCTAGCAAGGAAGAGATATGGAGAGAGTGGGCAGCCTTGCCTTGTCCCTGATTTCAGTGGGATGGACTTAAGTTTCTCTCAGTTTAGTTTGATGTTGGCTATAGGCTTGCTGTATATTTCCTTTACTATGTTTAGGTAAATGCCTTGTGTTCCTGATCTCTCCAAGACTTTAAACAAGAATGGGTGTTGGATTTTGTCAAATCCTTTTTCAGCATCTAAGGTAGGGTGGGATTGTGAGAGGATGAGGAAGGGGGCTACAGGAGGGATACAAAGTGAATAAACTGTAATTAATAAATATAAAATATATCTGAAAAAGGATGTTTCTTATATGCAGCATAATGATGAATCCTGCTTCTGCATATGTTCCATTAGTCTGTGCCTATTTATTGAGGAATTAAGTCCATTGATGTTGAGAGATATTAATGACCAATGATTGCTAGTACCTGTTATTTTATTTTTTATGCTTGAAGTGAGTTTGTTTGTTTCTCTTCTTTTGGTTTTGCATCAGTAGTGTTATTTACTTTCTCCTTTCTTGGATGTTCTTTCCTTCCTTTGTTGGGGTTTTCCTTCTAGTATGTTCTGTAAAATTGTGATGCATAGACACTGGCACTTTGGAGTCCACATCATGGCATTTCACTTACTGTGGAGTCACTACATTCCTGGCACTCAGTAACCATGTGCACTGAACACCACCATTTTAGATCCTACTCAAAATCTACATCTTCTAAATAGAAATATTTTTTTCTGGTGCTAGAGAAAGACACAAGCCCTTTTTCTAACTAAGGACATACTACACACTACACTATTTTCAGTAGTCAACAATATTTCTACTTGTGTTCAGGAGCCATGCTCTACTATCATGGGGAACAATTTTAATCTCATTGAACATTTGGGAGACACCTAAACCAACCAAGCCTTTCAAAAAGAAAGCCATGTTAGAGGGAAAATGTATTTCTCTTAAAGATCATCAACCATTAATCTGTGTGGACCACTGATACCCAAATGATGTTTCTCTTCAGATGCATCCATTTTTGAGGAAAATTAAAGTTACAAGTGCTGCTGGAGATGAAATAAGCTTTGATGAGAACAAGAATATAATGGAAACATATGATATACAGAATTTTGTGGAAAATACTAAGCATAATTCGTTACTAGTTAAAGTGGGAGAGTTTGTCTTCAAGAGTCCACAAGATCAAGGCTTTTTCATCAATGAAGTTCTGATAAAATGGCCAAGTGACTTCAATCAGGTCTGGACATTTTCAATATTTAATATGAAGGGAATTATTTGTAAATAGTTGTGAAATTAATTATATATTTTTTCAAATTTTAAATAATTGTGAAATTTTAATTTCTTAGCTCTATTGTAATTGTGAGCTTATGTGTAGGTGTTTGTGCATGTGCTTATTAAGGCCACAGTCAATGCTGGTTATCTTCCTCAGTTGTTGTCCACTTTATTTTAAACAGGATATCTCTCTGAAACCATTACTTTTTAATTTTACTGTACTCTGTGTACTTCATTCCCTATGTACACTCTCTGTCTTCAGGATCATAAAATTTAGATTACAGGTCTATTCTTCTGCACACAACTTTTCTTTCCATTCTTTCATGATCAAATTCACGTTTTCATATTTAACATGGTTAGCATGTTAAATACTAAAACATCTCTTTAGTTTTGTTTGATGACTTTAAATCAGAAATAAACCAATATTTCAGAATTATATATGTATATATACATACACATATAAATATACATACAAATGCACAAATAATGTAATCTAATTCCTTAGATAGAGTTAGATGAATTAAAATTAAATGTTTGTGTTTGTTCATGATACAGTGAATGAATGAATGAGTGTTCATGGTTATATATAGGCATGTATGTCTGTGTTACTATGTGTAAACACACAAATTTATGTTTATGTTTACAAATGTTAATTATACAGGTAAGCTGATGTTCAATGAATCTTTTTATTTTCACAATTCATACACAAGCATATCAATAGTTTTACACAGTTGTGAGCTGGCATATATAAGAAATAAATTATGGATTTTGATACAATACGTTTCTGTAACCAATTCATATGAGCTGCCTGATATGTGTGTCAAGAAGTGAACTCAGATTTCTGTGCAAAAGCAGTATGCAGTCTTAACTGCTGAGTCAGTTATACAGAATATTACTGTTAATATATATATATTTATGAGACAGAAACTGAATGCCAATCAAGGCAAAAAGAGATCTAAGGAAAGATAAAAATGTTTCCTGTCCTACACAATTTCTAAAATATAACAAACTTAAACTGTGTTGGAAGTTTAGTAGTTACTGTGATTAATTAAGAATGTGATTGGTAAAAAAAAATCCTATGTGATGATGTCACTATCATTTAAAAGGAAAGGCACAGAACAATTCCTAGCATTGGGAGTCAAGGGTAAAAGTCAGAGTAATATATCATAATTCACCAGTGGCTGAAACAGTTTCATGAGAAAATTGAACTTCCTTTTGCAGCTGAATCAGAGTGCATGGGTATTATTATATGAATGGAAATGTAAAGGTAGAAACAGATGAGGCAAATGTGATTGGATTCCTAACAATCCAACTGTTCCATAATCTATACAATAAATGAGTTTTGACTTGCTGCCTCACAGGACAGAATATATTGATGTCCTACAAATTTCATACAGGCTAGGCAGTAGTGAGTCACAGTTTGATCTCCATAAAGGGATGTTGAACATTGAGCATTGTGAAGCATGCTAGCTTCGAATCTCCATTCTACACTCCCATATTAAAACTTCAGAATTCCTCATAAATGCATACAATTTACATAGGGTAAGTTCACATAAGTTGTTTAGCCTAAATAATTTTAAACAAATGTGCAATATTATGACGTTTTTCTGTGTTGCCTTCAGACTCCTCAATCTGTTTGTGCACAAAGCTGTGGTCCAGGATTCTGGAAAGTTCTACAAGAAGAAAGACCCGTCTGCTGTTTTTCTTGTGTATTTTGTCCAGAACAGCACATTACCAACAAGACAGGTAAAAAACTAATACCTTTCCTCACACTGTTTGGGAATGTACATGGGGAAAGTTAAAAAGTGAGCTTGGTGTCATAATCAGTGCTGTTCCCTATGGATCATTCACTCATCCATGAATTCATTAGTAACCACTGCTGATTCCACACAATATTTGAATGGGAGTTCTCATGCTATTGTGTCATATGCACTCAAAATTTAAAAACCTACCTTTATGCTTAGCATGGCCATCTCAGCTCTTGCAGTGATCCATGCTAAAGGTTGGCCATTGTACGTGAGTTTGCAAGTTTTCCAGGATTGATTTGTATTTCTGTAATTAGAAAAACCTAATGATTCTTGCCTGAAAATAACTCCAGGAAAAGTACATTTGTGGATGTTTCTTGAATGCACAAGAAATGGAACTGCATTTACAACACTTACAGTTGCCATTTTCAGTATTTACATTAGTAGAAAAAGCAGGTCTTTGTAAATTAAAATATAGCTGCCTGTTTAGGGTTAGGTTCAACCATGTGATAACAAATACAAGTACCATCATATGGAACGAGCAGGTTACATTTTGAATGCAAACACACACATACACAAAGATACAAACACAACATTTATTGAAAAAAGGGCATGAATTTGAGAGAGAATAAATATAAGGTGGGTCCAGGAGCCACCAAACAAGAAAAGGCATAGTGAAGTAATTATGTTATTTTTAAAATGAAAATTTTTACAAAAAAATGAAGTCAGAAATACATTATAATGATGAGAATCTATATTTATTTTATTCAAAAAAGGCCAACCCTTAGACAACTGCATAACAAACAGAAATTTTTATGTTTTATTGCAAACAAGCAAATGTGGAAAAATTAAATATTCTTTATATTCTTAGATTTATAGGTTAAATTCCTTGCAGTGTTCTTTATAACTTCAAGTCCTATGTTGAAGAGATATGGAGAGAGCAGGCAGTCTTGCTTTGTCCCATCCTTGATTTCAGTGGAATTGATTTGAGTTTCTGTTTAATTTTATGTTGGCTATAGGCTTGTTGTATATTGTCTTTACTATTTTTAGGTTTGTGCCTTATATCCTTGATCTCTCCAAAACGTTAAAAATGAATAGGTGTTGAATTTTTAGAAATGATCATGTGATTATTTTCCTTCTTTTTGTGTATGTGGTGAGTTACGTTGATGGATTTCCATTGAATGAGCCACCTCTACATTCCTCGGGTAAAGTCTATGTGCTTATGGTGGATAATATATTTTATGTGTTCTTGGATTTGGTTTGAACGTATTTTACTGAGTATTTTTTCATCAATGTTCATAAGATAATTCGTCTGAAGTTAATTCCTTTCTTGGGTTTTTGAGCAGTTTAGGTATCAAAGTGACTGTGGATTCATAGAATGAGTTTGGTAATGTTCCTTCTGTTTCTATTTTATGTAATAGTTTGAAGAGTATTGGTACTAGCTCTTCTTTGAAGGTTTGATAGAATTCTGAGCTGAAACCATCTGGCCCTAGAGTTTTTTAAATGAGACTTTTGATGACTACTTCTGTTTCCTTGGGGGAGTTACAAATTTTCCATTTATTTACCTGTTCTTGATTTAACTTTGGTAAGTGTAATTTATCAAGAAAATTGTCCATTTCATATACATTTTGAAATTTTGTGATGTATAGGCCTTTGAAAACCTATTCCTTGGCTTCTGTCCTTATATCTCCCTTTATTGTTGTTGTTAATTTGGATAGTGTCTTTCTGCCTTTTAGTTACCTTGGCTAAACATTTGTTTATCTGGTTGATTTTCCAAAAGAACTGCCTCTTGGGTTCTTGGTTTTTTGTCGTTTTTTGTTTGTTTGTTTTTGGTTCTTTGAATCATTTACTTTTTATTATAATGATTTTAGCACTGAATTTCATTATTTCCAGCTGTCTACTCCTCTTGGTCCTGTCAACATCTTGTGTGTTTTTTTTTTTTTTTTTTTTTTTTTTTTTTTTTTCTGGGTCTTTCAGGTGTGTCATTAAATTGCTTGTATGAAACATCTCAAATTTCTATATGAAGGCACTGAGTTCTATGTACTTTCCTCTTAGAAATGCTTTCATTGTATACCACAAGTGTGGGCATGTTCTGCCTTCATTTTCATTGAATGCTATGAAGTCTTTAATTCGTTTTTTATTTCTTCCCTCACATACCTGTCATTGAATAGAGTTGTTTGGGTTCCATCTGTGTGTGTAGGCATTGTGCTTTCTGTCATTGTTGAGGTCCAGCTTTAGAACATGGTGGTATAATTGGATACAAGGGATTATTTCAATCATCTTATGTCTGTTTATACTTGCTTTGTGTCTGACTAAATGTTCAGTTTTGGAGAGGGTTCCGTGATGTGCAGAGAAGAAGGTATATTTGTGCCTGGGAGAAAAGTTCTGTAGACGTCAATTAGGTATTTTACTCATGACCTCGGTAAGCTTCATTATTTCACTATTTAGCTTCTTTCCCAATGATCTGTCACTTGGTGAGAGTGAGGTGTTTAAGTCTCTCACTATTACTGTGCTGAGACTGATGTATGATTTAAGCTTTAATAATGTTTCTTTTACAAATGCAGGTGCCCTTGTGTTTGGGGCATAGGTGTGATATTGTTGTCCTCATGATGGAATTTTCTTTGATGCAGATTAAATATCTTTCACCATCTCTTTGGTTATTTAATTAGATATTAGGATGGTACTTCCACTTTCTCTATGGGTCCATTTGATTGGAAAACCTTCTTCCAACACTTTACTCCGAGGTGGCGTCTGTCTTTATGGCTGAAGTGTGTTTATTGTATGCAGCAGAATGTTGGATCTTGTTTCTGTAACTATTCTGCCAGCCTTTGTCTTTTTGAGTTTATTGATGTTGATAGACATTAGTCACCAATTAATTTTAGTTCTTTTTATTTAGAAGTTGGTGTGGATAATGTGTTTGTGTGCTTTTTTTCCTTTTGATTATTTTGTTCTTGAGTTATCTATATCCTGTGTTTCATGGGTGTAGTTCTCATTGGGTTGTGGTTTTCCTTCTATAAGTTTCCATAGGTCCAGAATGGTGCATTAACATTGTTCAAATTTAGTTTTGTTATGGAATATCTTGTTTCCTCCATCTCTGTTGATTGTAAATTTTGTTGGGTACAGAAATCTGGGTTGGCATATGTGGTCTCGTATTGTCTGAATGACATCCTCTGAGGCTCTCCTTGCTTTCATAGTCTTTGTTGGAAAGTCTGGTGTGATTCTGATAGGTCTGCCTTCATATGTTACTTGATCATTTTTCCTTACTGTTTTTAATATTTTTTCTTTGTTGTGCAGATTTATTGTTTTGATTATTATGTGGCAAGAGGATTTTTCTTTTCTGGTTTAGTCTATTCAGTGTACTGTAATCCTTTTGTATGTTTAAAATTATCTCTTTCTTAAGGTTGGGAAAATTTTGTTTTATGATTTTATTAAAGATATATTCTGCATCTTGGAGCCTGGAATCATGTAATCTATTCCTTATTATGCTTACGTTTCATCATTTCATGGAGTCATTGAACTTTTCCGTTTTAATGTTTTCTTTGAGATTTGAATCAGTTTCTTCAATTGTATCTTCAATGCCTGAGATTCTCTCCTCCATCTCTTATATTCTGTTGGTGATGCTTATCTCTGCAGTCCTTGATCTCTTCTCTTAAGTATGCCATCTCTTGGTTTTTCTCTGTGTTTTCTTTGTTGATTTTCTAATTCTGTATTCTAGACTTGAACAATTTTAATCATTTCCTTCACCTTTTGATTGTGGTTTCTAGTCTAAGATGACCTCTCTTTGTTTGCTTTATATTTCCCTGTATTTTTTGAGAGGTTTGTTCTTTTCCTCTTAATATGCTTCTAATAACTGCATACACATTGATTTAAAGTCTTTTTTTCTGTTTTTCAGCTGCATTAGAATATCCATTGTTTGAGGTGTGTGTTTCTGGTGAAGCCATGATGTCCTGGTTTTTGTTGACTGTGTTTTTAGGCTGGCCTTTAGCCATCTGGTTTTCTGTAGCCTTAGCTGTTTGTTCTTGAAACCCACACCAAAGACTGAATCCACCTGTCTTTGGAATGTAATGTTCAGGAAGAAGTCAAATGTGCAGTAGCTCAAGAATGGATGCTGGCAATTAAGATGCCAGTGTCTTGAAAGGCAGGGCAGAGGGCAGTGTGTGGGAAAACAAATATGCAGGGGCTGGTGAACTGAAAGTCAGAGGTCAGGATATATACTGGAACCCTGAATTTTGGGTGCTGGTGTTGGGCATAAGCCTTTTGGGTGTAGGTGACCCAAAAGGCTCCATGCCCAAGTGGCATCTGTGGGATTCCTCAGAAGAAAGTTGGACTGCAACTTACAGGCCTGCCCAAAACTTTACTCCCAGTACTCAGATTTCTCTGAGCTCTGCCATCTTGGATCAAGGAACCATCCTATGTACTTTCCTCTTAGAAATGCTTTCATTGTATACTACAAGTGTGGGCATGTTCTGCCTTCATTTTCATTGAATGCTATGAAGTCTTTAATTCGTTTTTTATTTCTTCCCTCACATACCTGTCATTGAATAGTTGTTTGGGTTCCATCTGTGTGTGTAGGCATTGTGCTTTCTGTCATTGTTGAAGTCCAGCTTTAGAACATGGTGGTATAATTGGATACAAGGGATTATTCCAATCATCTTATGTCTGTTTATACCTGCTTTGTGTCTGACTAAATGTTCAGTTTTGGAGAGGGTTCCATGATGTGCAGAGAAGAAGGTATATTTGTGCCTGGGAAAAAAAGTTCTGTAGACGTCAATTAGGTATTTTACTCATGACCTCAGTAAGCTTCATTATTTCACTATTTAGCTTCTTTCCCAATGATCTGTCACTTGGTGAGAGTGAGGTGTTTAAGTCTCTCACTATTACTGTGCTGAGACTGATGTATGATTTAAGCTTTAATAATGTTTCTTTTACAAATGCAGTTGCCCTTGTGTTTGGGGCATAGGTGTGATATTGTTGTCCTCATGATGGAATTTTCTTTGATGAGGATTAAATATCCTTCACCATCTCTTTGGTGGAAGATTATTTAATTAGATATTAGGATGGTACTTCCACTTTCTCTATGGGTCCATTTGATTGGAAAACCTTCTTCCAACACTTTACTCCGAGGTGGCATCTGTCTTTATGGCTGAAGTGTGTTTATTGTATGCAGCAGAATGTTGGATCTTGTTTCTGTAACTATTCTGCCAGCCTTTGTCTTTTTGAGTTTATTGATGTTGATAGACATTAGTCACCAATGAATTTTAGTTCCTTTTATTTAGAAGTTGGTGTGGATAATGTGTTTGTGTGCTTTTTTCCTTTTGATTATTTTGTTCTTGAGTTATCTATATCCTGTGTTTCATGGGTGTAGTTCTCATTGGGTTGTGGTTTTCCTTCTATAAGTTTCCATAGGTCCAGAATGGTGCATTAACATTGTTCAAATTTAGTTTTGTTATGGAATATCTTGTTTCTTCCATCTCTGTTGATTGTAAATTTTGTTGGGTACAGAAATCTGGGTTGGCATATGTGGTCTCGTATTGTCTGAATGACATCCTCTGAGGCTCTCCTTGCTTTCATAGTCTTTGTTGGAAAGTCTGGTGTGATTCTGATAGGTCTGCCTTCATATGTTACTTGATCATTTTTCCTTACTGTTTTTAATATTTTTTCTTTGTTGTGTAGATTTATTGTTTTGATTATTATGTGGCAAGAGGATTATTCAGTGTACTGTAATCCTTTTGTATGTTTAAAATTATCTCTTTCTTAAGGTTGGGAAAATTTTGTTTTATGATTTTATTAAAGATATATTCTGCATCTTGGAGCCTGGAATCATGTAATCTATTCCTTATTATGCTTACGTTTCATCATTTCATGGAGTCATTGAACTTTTCTGTTTTAATGTTTTCTTTGAGATTTGAATCAGTTTCTTCAATTGTATCTTCAATGCCTGAGATTCTCTCCTCCATCTCTTATATTCTGTTGGTGATGCTTATCTCTGCAGTCCTTGATCTCTTCTCTTAAGTATGACATCTCTTGGTCTTTCTCTGTGTTTTCTTTGTTGATTTTCTAATTCTGTATTCTAGACTTGAACAATTTCAATCATTTCCTTCACCTTTTGATTGTGGTTTCTAGTCTAAGATGACCTCTCTTTGTTTGCTTTATATTTCCCTGTATTTTTTGAGAGGTTTGTTCTTTTACTCTTAATATGCTTCTAATAACTGCATACACATTGATTTAAAGTCTTTTTTTTCTGTTTTTCAGCTGCATTAGAATATCCATTGTTTGAGGTGTGTGTTTCTGGTGAAGCCATGATGTCCTGGTTTTTGTTGACTGTGTTTTTAGGCTGGCCTTTAGCCATCTGGTTTTCTGTAGCCTTAGCTGTTTGTTCTTGAAACCCACACCAAAGACTGAATCCACCTGTCTTTGGAATGTAGTGTTCAGGAAGAAGTCAAATGTGCAGTAGCTCAAGAATGGATGCTGGCAATTAAGATGCCAGTGTCTTGAAAGGCAGGGCAGAGGGCAGTGTGTGGGCAAACAAATATGCAGGGGCTGGTGAACTGAAAGTCAGATGTCATGGATATACTGGAACCCTGAATTTTGGGGTGCTGGTGTTGGGCATAAGCCTTTTGGGTGTAGGTGACCCAAAAGGCTCCATGCCCAAGTGGCATCTGTGGGATTCCTCAGAAGATTGGACTGCAACTTACAGGCCTGCCCAAAACTTTACTCCCAGTACTCAGATTTCTCTGAGCTCTGCCATCTTGGATCAAGGAACCATAAGATTCTGTTATTCACCTGTTGTCCACAGGGTGAGCAACAGAACTGTGGCTTGGTAGCTGGGATGCTGTCCTAGGAATCATGATGCTGCCCTCAGGGTAATGGGAGGGATCTGGAGTCTGGCTGCGACAGCTGAGAGGCCCTGAATCTGGGGATCCAAACTCACTGGAATATGTGGAAGGGCAGGTGGCCCACAGTTTGCTACTCCTGGACCAGTGAGATGTTCAGTGGGGACCTGGATCACATAGATCCCATTTCTGAATGTCTTTTTCAGAACAGGAAGCATCAAAATTGATGCACTAGACATAGCCACATATCCACTCACTAGTCTCAGAGTCTCTGATCCTCTGCCCCTCAGATATGGTGAACACTGTTCTCCACAATCTTGGATTCTCTTTTTTTTTTCATCTTTCATCCTTCCTTTCTCTTTTGTGACTTTTTGAATTTCCTCATAGGGCAGTTTAGGTCTATCTAGATTGTTGTATTATTGTTGAATTCATGTTTGAATCATGGTTGCTAAGGCAAATCTAAAACTTATCCATCTCTTGTACATTGTTGCTCTTTTTATATTAATTAAAGTTTATTCATTTTGTATCCCAGCTGTAGCCCCCTCCATAATTCTCTCCCAATCCCACCCAGCCTTCCTCATCTCCTCCCATACCCCTCTCCAAGTCCACTGATAGGAGAGGACCTCCCCCTTCATCTAAACCTAACGTATCCGGTCTCATCAGGACTGGATGCACTGTTTTCCTTGGTGGCCTGATAAGGCTACTCCCACATCAGGGGGAAGGTGATCAAAGAGACAGTCCCTATTTCCCTTAAAATTCAGCCAGTCCTGATGACACCTGATAGGCTAGATTCAAATAACAGGGGAAGAGGAACTCCCTATCAGAGGAGTTAGAGAGTGGCATGGGTGGACATAAGGGTGGGAGGGTGAGATTGACAAGCAATGAGCAAGGAGGCTACTGTTGAGATACAAAGTAAATGAGCTGTAATTTAAAAACAAATTATGCCTAATTTAAAAAGACTCAGAAATAATTTTTCTGTAGAGAGAAATTGAATCATAGTGCAGAAAATACCCAGTAATGCAATACAGAGAAAAAAAGAATCCAAAAGTTAGAGCTAAAAGAACAATGATTTTTAACAATCTTCTTAGTTTTGCTTGAATTGCATCAAGCAGCTGTGCTGGCTTCATGACTCTCACCAATTTCACTAAAATTGGCTGTGACGATCCCCTTTCTGATTTAATATTTTAAAGATTTATGGTACTATTTTATGACATGTAGGTCATTTTTTAGTCTTCAGAAAATGACTGGAAGAACAAGAGTGAAAATTAGAACAATTCCCAGTATTATCCTGGAATTAATAATGAAAGACAAAGAGTTCTATACTGGGTCAAAGGATGTCAAAGACTGTAGTAATTTATTTGCATCTTCCACAGCTGAGATAGGTAATGGTTGGTCTGAGCTTAAAGGTGGAGTTTGTTGATGCAAGTATTGGATATTTACTGCCAAATCAGAATTATTCCATAGGCCATGGAGGTGGGATCTATCTAACTTATAGACATAGTACTACAGAAAAATTATATAGAAGAGGGGTAACAAATATCCACTGAAAATGTGAGTAACAAGAAAAATGAGAAAAACTCATGATGATAGAAAGGAAGTGTATTTTTATACACTGATGTCATTAAAATACAATGTATACATACCTAGAAACTCAAAGTATTTTTAAAAAGCATTTGAAGGATTACTTGACAGTTTTACTTTATTTCAAAAAGAGTAAGATATATTTCACTGCCCTCAAGAAACAGTGATAAACTGTTGAACAGAAAGCTTATTGTTAATGAGACAAGATGAACAGTGGAATTGGGAATAATAAAGAGTTCATGTTCTTGGCAGTGTCAGGATGCAGATTATGCTGGGATACACACATCATTGGAAAGCATTATCATGAATTAAATGTGCAATGACGAAACGACTGTAAAAGCAGAAATGTTGAATCACTTTGTCCACACAGATGAGCAGGAGTGCATCCCTTGCCCAAGTCAAGAGTACCCAAACCCTGAGAGAAACCAGTGCCTGCCCAAGGCAGTGACCTTCCTGTCCTTTGAAGATCCTCTGGGTATGGCTCTGGCTTGCACAGCTCTGTGCTTATGTGTCAGCACAACCGCAGTTTTGGGGATCTTTCTCAAACACCGAGGATCAGCCATTGTTAAGGCCAATAACCAGACTCTCAGCTACATCCTGCTCATCTCCATCCTCCTCTGCTTCCTCTGTTCCTTTCTCTTCATTGGCCACCCAAACACAATCTCCTGCATACTACAACAAATAACCTTTGCAGTTGTGTTCACCTTGGCTATTTCCACTGTTTTGGCAAAAACTATAACTGTAATTCTGGCCTTTAGAGTCATGAAACCAGGGAGAACAATGAGAAGGTTGTTTGTCTCAGGCATCTATAATGCTGTCATCCCCATCTGTGTCCTGATTCAACTTACTCTCTGTGGAGTCTGGCTGGGAACCTCACCTCCCTATATTGACACAGATGTACACTCTGAACATGCTCATATCATCATTTTATGCAACAAGGGCTCAGTTACTGCTTTCTACTGTGTGCTGGCTTACTTAGGTACCCTGGCCCTAGGGAGCTTCACTGTGGCTTTCCTGGTGAGGAATCTGCCTGACACATTCAATGAGGCCAAGTTTCTGACATTCAGCATGCTGATGTTCTGCAGTGTCTGGGTCACCTTCATCCCTGTCTACCAGAGCACCCAGGGCAAAGCCATGGTGGCTGTGGAAGTCTTCTCCATTCTGGCCTCCAGTGCAGGGCTGCTGGGGTGCATCTTTTTTCCAAAGTGCTACATTATTCTCTTAAGACCTGATAAAAACTCTTTGAGATGTTTGAAAACAAAAAAATAGCATACAAAAACTGATCATTTTGATGTATTGGTTTATCTATTAAAACCTATTAGTATACTAAAAATAAATTACTTACCTACTTTTCAGAAACTTTTTTCTGAAATGTATATTTAAAAAAAATAATCGCCCTCATTTTGTCTCACAATCACAGACATTTTATTTCACAAGAGAAGCTGCTGCTAAAATTTTAGTATGTTATTCATGTTACTTATGAATTCAATTCATAGACAATATAAATATTCCAAATGTAATTACATGACAGTAACTGAGTTAAGTAGTACAAGAACTAAATACTTCTTCTCTTTGTTATTTTGGGGGGTATAACAGGGCATTTGAGATTCTCTTTATAACAGGCAAAAAAAGTCAATCTCTGCAAAGGGGACGGACTTTTAAACAGGTTGAGTCATTCCAGATATCAGTATAGAGAATTGTGAAAAGATATAAATAAATCTACTGAATGAAATTGTTCTCTTTTCCTTTATATATGTAAAAAATGACTAGATATCTCACTTAGAAATACTTGCTCAGTCATGTTCATTATTATTCTATTCACAATAGGTAAGAAATGGAAACCCATAAATATCTTTAACACGATAAATCGATAAGAAAAATATCACACATAAATATATGTAAGAGGAAAATTATAATTAAGGTAACCCATATTCAAAAGACAAATATCTCCCATTCTATACTCTGGGGCATCTAGCTCCAAATATTCAGATGTGAGTATTCACCACAGAATATCTGTAGAAACAAGAAAACATATAATGGCAGGGTATAATTGATCTGACTGGGATAATGTGGGGGGACGAACTCTAAATATGAAGATGGATAAATATATAAAAGACGGAAGTCAGTGCAATAATAGTAAATATTTGTGAAAGAGTTTTAAGCAACCATTCTCTGAATTATCTACGTAAAATCCCTTCAATACATGTAAGTCCATTCATGAATATAAACATTGTAACCTAAATATTTTTAATAATGCACACAGATAAGTAAAGTTCACAGATAAGTAAAGTTTCATCAGTTCATGACTGATGAAAGAAGCTTTTCTTTACACCAACAATCATAACTGAAAAGCACAACCAATCATAAGGCAGAATTCTGGAGAACACTCACACATATCTACAAAACAATTCCCAGATCTAAGCCTCAGAGATCATGCAGCACAGCTGATGAAAAAAGTATATAAACAGAAAATCAGAGTAGGTTCTCGTAGTGTGTCTCCTAATAATACCAGAAGCCACAGCCATAAGACTTACCAATATAACAAATAAAAAAAAAAAAAAAAAAAAAAACACTTACCAATATACCTGTATAAACATGGACTGAAAGTTGAAAAATATAAGACATGTGAATGTGCTCCAGAAAGAAACCACTGCCTCAATCATATGCAAAAATTTACAGGGAACTGATAAATGCTGAGAGTGGGATAAATATTCTTCCCAGGAAAGAGCGTACACTCAGTTATCCAACACCAAACAATCAGCCTTGAAAACATCCATGGAAGTCACAGTATTAAACTGAGCAACTAATATTAAGAGTATAATACCAATTATAAAAAACAAAAAAACAAACAAAAAAAAAAAAAATGAATTTAAGAGAGAAGCAGGAGAGGTATGTGGGAAGGTTTGGAGGGAAGAAAAGAGAAGGCACAAAATGGTATAATTATATTATAACCTGAAAAATGAAATAAATATTGCCTCTTTAGCTCATGATTTTAAAATGAATTGCTATTGAGTAGTATAAAAAATTTGCAGGTAAAGAGATGGAACTAGAAAAAAAAAAATGTTATATGAGGTAATCCAAACACAGAAAGAAAAACTTCACATATTCTCTCCTCTAAGGTTCCTAGCTCTAAACTGAGTATGTATGTACTCAGATGTGAGTCCATATCTGGCAGTAATTGCAATAACAAGGAGTGAAATGGGGAGCATTTCCGAGATGAGAATGGAGTTGTTGTGGGAGCAGTAGGAAGTAGAAGGGTTTTAGTGATTTGAAAGAGGAAATGGGAAAAAACATGGGGGGATAATAATCAGGAGGTGAGACTGAGAGAAGTACAAAAGAGAGGAAGGTAAAATAACAGTAAGGATGTCTGAAAAAGTAACACGAAATCATACTAGTAACAATCTACCTAAGATATGTATAATCCATGTAAGTTGTATAAAATGAAAATTTAGTTTAAATGAAACTTTGCCCCTGTGATGACAACGGTCCCTCCATCTAACAAGAACTCCAACACCAGGAATGAGAAGTCCACTTTTGAGTTATTGGTAAGGGTTTTCTAAGAGAATCCTCAAAAATTATATGCTATTACCTATCTGACCTGAAAACTATAGTCCATTTCCATCCCGAAAAGATGCTGTTTGTTCGGTCTGAAATACCTGAAAATAACAGGATACAGAATGATTCCGGAACTAGGAAAACGAAGAGGTGCCCTGCTAACTTTGAATTTCCACCAACTGTCAGGTTCTTGGAATATTATAACCTTATAGTTTTCCTCATGTGTTTGCTTTTTCAACATTACATACGGCATCGAAGACATGGCATGTATGTTTGTGGATCCTCGCGTTCCACTTAACATTCTCCACAGTCCTGGTCCAATCGCCATGGTCTTAGGAGCCTTCCAGGTCCTGAATCTATCTTCTGCATTTCAGCCCCACATCTAGCCACTGAAGTTGTATTATAGGTGTCTCTTAGAGAATAAATTATCTGTTTTATCTTGTACAACTGTGAACATCCTTATGACAGAGCACTGAACTCCTGATGAAATGTCCCAGACATAGAGGTGAACGGTGGACCTGCAGAATTCCTATAGCAGAGCACTCCTTAGCCAGGGAACTACAAACAATCCCAGAGTGCATTGTGCTGGCTGCAAGCCTCTGTGGGAACTACAAACATGGCGGGTCTCGGAGCAAGGACTTCTGGGATTGTTTGTAGTCACATAGCCAGGTCTCACCCTGTCTTCCGCTTTACCGCGTCATGGACGCGGAAATACATTTCCCAAGATGCTGTGCGCTCTGCTTACACCTTCCCATGTCAACCTCTGTAACTTTCCTTTGCTGGCAGCTTTGCCGGGACCCAGAAGTGTCCCCCGAAGCCCTTTTCTGTCGTCACAGCGCACACTGCGTTTTCCCCGGTACCCTGTGTCCTGTTAGTGTCCCGGCCCTGCGCCCCTCACTGTCTTCAGGATCCCGAGCCTTTCGGAGCCGATTCGTGATGTCATCGCCCCGCCCCCTTGGTACCGGAAGTAAACCCACCAGGCAGCTGGAAGTCGCTTGTGTGCAGGACAAAAGTGCACTTTGAATTTCCCTTATCAGACGCAGTCCAGCCGGTCGGTGGAGAAGGGATCCTGGGGTGCCTACCCCCTTTTTAAAAGTAATTTCGAGTCTCCGAGTTAAAGCGGGACTAGTCTCAGGAAGGCAGAAACGCGCTCACACGGATAATAAATCTTTTTTAAAGATTAAAAAAACAAAAACAAAACCTCTAAGCAGAGATGGCTTAGAGGTTAACAACGCTGGCTGCTCTTCCAAAAGTCCTGAGTTCAATTCCCAGCAACCACATGGTGGCTCACAGCCATCAGTAATGAGATCTGGTGCCCTCTTCTCATGCACAGACAGAATGCTGTACAATGAATGAATGGATGAAAGGATGGATGGATGGATGGATGGATGGATGGATGGATGGATGGATGGATGAATGGATGACTAAGATCAGAAGGAAGGAGAGGGGGACCTTCCCTATCAGTGGACTTGGGGAAGGGCATGCGTGAAGAAGGGAGAGGGGGTGGAATTGGGAGGAAAGGAGGGAGGGGTTCATGGGGGGAAACAAAATGAATAAAGTGTGATTAATAAAAGTTTTTAAAAAGAAAAAAACAAAACAAACAAACAAAACAAGCCGACCTTTGTCATCCCAACAGCCAGGGCTCTAACACAGAGAATCCCTCTTTTACCGAGGTGCCGGGTTCCATCCCCAGCAACCACACAGTAGTGCTCAAACTACCTGTCAAGGGATCCAGTGCCCTCTGGTGGTGCACATGTGTCATTGACTAACTAGCTTTATATACTTATGTGTTTAATTTAATACTATGTATTTACTTCAATTTAATAAGAACAGTGTCTCGAAATCAGGCCTCCTCCTTTAGTCCTGTGACGTCAGGTCGCGGGAGGACTCTGTACTAGGTCAAAGTAGGGCCTGGGGCCGCCCAACCTGTGTCCATCCTCTCCTGCTCTTCCCAACCTGATGGCAAGATTCTGTTGCTGAGAACAACACCTCTGCAAGTCACTGGACACAGAGAATCCCAGCTGGTGCCTACCTAGAACATTTACTCCCTATGGACTACTGTTCAAGATACTGGAACATACGCTGCATGCCACTGGAAGAGAAAAGCACACACCAACCCAGCCATACACCCTTCACTCTCCAATGGTGAACTGCCTACAAGATTTGCTGGTGCGCTTGTGGCAAAAAAGTCATGGAAGTGACCAACTAATATCTCATTGGGTTTCAGGAGTCCCACACCATGAGAAGGAACTTTGATCCAACATGGCTTGGGTGGCCAGAAACCTGACTTTAGAGAGGCCAAGGACATAAGAGAAATCTAAATGCTACAGTTGTGCTAAAGGAGCACAGCCATAGTCACAGATCAGTGCCTTGCTCGGCCATCATTAGAAACTTCTTCCTGCAGCAGATGGGAACACATCCAGAGAATCACGTCCAGTTGATGTGCAGAGAGTGAGAGGCCTTGGACCATTCCACCCTAAATAAGATGTCTCCAGGAAACCCCTGCCCATAAGGGCTCAAGGAACACTGTGTGCTGTGTGTAAGTGCCAGAAAGGATGAAGGATACGAGGGTAACAAGGCCTTGTAAACACTGCAGAACCAACACATATATGAATGCACCCTCACCCACAAGCTAGCTTTTCTATCACTTTCCTCTGTTGGGGCTACTGCAGCAGGCCACAGGGAAGAGAATAAGGTCAGTCCTGATGGGAGTTGATATGCCGGCTTGGGTGGGTGGACACGGGGTTGGGGGATCCCGTTCTGAGGAGCCAGGTGAGGGGTGGTAGGGGAAACAGGGAGGGTAGGCCTGGGAGGAGAGGTGGAAGGGGTCTACGCCAAGGATGTAAAATGAATAAGTGAAAATAAAAAATAAGGGAGCTGGAAAGATGGCACAGAGCTTAAGGGAACCGGCTATTCATCCAAAGGTCTTGAGTTTGATTCCCAGCACCCACGTGGTGGCTCATAACCATTTATAGTAGACCTGGTGACCTCCTCTGGCATGCAAACAGAATACTGTACAAATAATAAAAAAAATCTTTTATAATAAAAAGAAATACACCGTGATTCATAAAATTTCCCTCCCTCCAAAAAGAACACTCACTACCTCTTTAAATAATAATAATAATAATAATGAATGAAAAACTTACTTTTCTCCAAGGGAGTCTCATTGGAGCAACAAACCAGACTAACATGTAGGTTCCATGAGCAGCAACAGATGGCAAAGAAAAACTCAAGAGTATACTTGTGGAGTGTCAATGATTTATATACATGTATATATATATATATATATATATATATATATATATATATATATATATGTGTGTGTGTGTGTGTGTGTCCTTTATATATATATGCTTTATATATATATATATTTATATATATATATAGCATTTATATATATGCATGTGTATATATATGCTATATATATATATATATATATATATATATATATATATATATATATATATATATATATATACTGTTCCTTTGTGTACATTATGGCTTCTAGTTTCATGCTTTTATGGTATTTCTGTGTGAGCAAACATCTGTATCGCTATCCACTGTATCCCTCATATTTTTCCTTTGCTCTTTTTATTAATAACATTAGACACATCAAACATTTTAATGATTTCTGGAAAACTGCAGCCTAAAAATTTCTTCTTTATGAAATACAAAAGTGTGTGTCTGTGAGATAAAGCCACTTCTCCAAATAACTAATTTGCCTGGCCTTTCAGGGTCCTCTGGTAATGGCTTTGGCATAGCTCTGTGGGTCTCTGTTATCATTGCTGTGGGTTCCATGCATTTCATGGAGTACTAAGCCTTGCCCATTTGTTGAGGGCAAACCCAGAATTCTAAGCTGTCTCTCAATTATCTGGTGCTGCTGCTGCTTCCTCTGCAGTGATGTAGTGATGTTGGTTTGTCCAGAGCCTAATAACAATTTGTGTTGGGCCATCTTTTACCTTTATTGGCCTTTTCTTGCCAGCCTCTTTGGTGGACCTAGTGTACTAGGACTGATGAATACCTGTACGGTTGTGCTAACTGTAACACAAGCTTCTACCAGGCCCAGTGTTAAGAATTTCACCTGATGGCACCAGAGGCCCATAGCTGAGTTTTCTATGCTCTGCCATAACCTACTTTTCTAAGGTCTAACTGAAGAGCATTTATGGCTATTCTGAAAGTATAAATCCTCCATGGGATTGCCTCTGTTGTGCCCATTTCTTGAGACCACAAAAGACCACCAGATGATGAGCCATTGCAGAACACATGAGGATCTTTTTATTACAAGCTATAGCTTGGGCCCACACCCTCACTGACTCAGCAGTTGAGAGGAGAGTACTTTGTGCTTAGGGTAGGCGGACTTGACTCCTTTCTTTTAGTGAGTACCAACTCTCCTAGTCAAAACAGGGCTGGTTTCAAGAAGGCAGACACATACACAGAGATTATAAATCATTTTTAAAGATTATAACAAGAAGCCAGGTGTGGCATCACATGCTTGTGACCATCAATGGGGCAAGCAGAGGTGGGTGTCAGTTCCAAGTCATCCGGGTTTGCAAAGGGAGTCCAGGAAAAACAAGGCCACACAGAGAAACCCTGTGTCCAAAAACAAGGGCTTGCACCCCCTGCCAGTTCTTCACACTCACATGTCTGGACATGGCCTAAGAACATCCTGCCAAGCATGGTGGTGCAGACCTTTAATCCCAGCACTGGAGAGGCAGAGGAAGGAGGATCTCTGTGAGTTTGAGGCCAGCCTGGCCTACAGAGCAAGTCCAAGACAGCCAGGGCTACACAAAGAAACCCTGCCTAAAAATATCCAAAATAATAATAATAATATTAAACCAAACATCAGAGCCACACCTGCTGGCACTTGGCAGGGTTCCTTTCACAAAGAAGGCACACAGTAGAGTTTATAGAATAAATGACAGATTGAAAAAAATATTTAAATCTTCATTTTATTTCAATTATTAAATCTCCATTATAAGAAATTCTTAATGGGTTGAAAACAAAAGAAGTCAAAGATGGCAGGAGAAACTAGAGAAGACCCATGGCGCAAGAGCTAGGGGGAGACACAGGGTTCTATTTTTATTTTGTATAGAGAACATGTGAACACTTTCTACTGAAGAAGAATGGTGTGAAATACTTGAGGAAATATTCTACATGTCAAGGTCACATTATTACAGTGTTTCTCAGCTGCATCTCTTCAAAATGTGCTTTTCTGGCTGTGATAGCACATTTACTTTTTAAAAGACATGTGTGTGTGTGTGTGTGTGTGTGTGTGTGTGTGTGTGTGTGTGTGTCCCTGGAGGATAGAAGAGGATAGTGGATCCCCTGGAGTTGGAATTACAGTTGGTTAGGGGTTGCCTGACATGGCAGAGTGATACATTTTAATATTTTATTAAATGTGTGAGATACATTAAACATATCAAGTTTGGAATTCTTAAAATGTGATAATCCCCACAAACAGATAAATGTACCATCTGCTTCAGTGTTCTCGCTTTAGCAGCCCACACCTAGAATCCCAGCATTCAGAAGGCTGAGACAGGAGGACCACAAGTTCAAGCCTGGCCTCCCCACCTCCTCCTGAAAAGCTGCTGTTTACTCATCCATCCAGTTAGATCAGCTAAGGCAGCATACAGCCTCCTAGTGGCCATAAGAAACATCATTCTGAAAACACAATGATAAATTTAATTCAATACATGGTGACATAAGCCATTTAGATGAACTCGACAATATTCATTCAAACTTATGTGTGACCATAGTAAAGAATCATTAAGACATTTGTTAAACATCTTTTCATTTTCTTCCTTGAAAAATAATGCCTCCTTCTATAGCTGTTCATAAAACATTCATTTATGTTTTAGAAAATTTAAGCAACATGAAGTAAAGTGGAACCAGGTCTAGAGAGGTAGCTCAGATGTTAAAAGTATTGGCTGCTCGGGTAAAGGTGCTGAGTTCAATTCCCAGCAACCATATGGTGGCTCACAACCATCTATACTGAGATCTAGTGTGTAGGCAGATGTTGTATAAATAGTAAATAAATCTTTAAAATGTTTTGGAAAAGTGATCCTCCTGCCTCTGCCTCCTGAGTGCTTACCCAGCAGGTGTGTTCCCCACACCTAGCCTTACCAGGCCACAGAGGAATACAGTCCAGCCACTCCTGATGAGTACTTATAGACCAGGATCAGAGGGAAGGGGAGGAGGACTTCCCTTATCAGTGGACTGGGGGAGGGATAATGGTAGGGGAGAGAGAGGGAGAGGAGAGGATGGGGTTGGGAGGGGAGGTGGAAGGGAGCTACAGGGGGAATACAAAGTGAATAAACTGTAATTAATAAAAATAAATATAAAAATAAATTTATAAAATTAAAAAAGATGTAGCCTTGTAAGAGAAATGCTAATTAACAGACATAAAGAAGGGGAGACAAGTAAACAGATCAACTGTGCTTAGCCCACCTCAGAGAAATTGTATGAACAGTTCCTAAGTATAAAACAGTGGGCAAGCTGGGTGTATTTTGTCATGCCTTTAATTCCAACAACCCTCAGGAGGCAGAGGCAGTTATATCTCATAGAGTTGGACGGTAGCCTGGTGTATGCAATGAGTTCCAGAATAGTCAGGGGCACATAATACTCTGCAAAAATTAATCAAACAAACAATAGATAGAAAGAACTGACAAATCTTTGCTCAGGTTTCTGCAAAGAGCTATTCATTCCCCCTAGTTATGTACACATCTTCTAGAAAACTAAAGTCCCTCACTTTAAATTGTAACATTAATATGATCTTCCTAAAATGAAATCTACATTTAAACAAAAAAAAAAAAAAACAGATGAAAGCATCAGCAATGTAAATGTTGGTCAAAAATAGGCAACGTAGGGCATGAGAGTTGATTCAGCAGTGAAGAGGTTTCACTGGTCTTGCAAATAATTAGTCCTGATTGCCAATACCTACATAAACGTGGGAATAAGGAACCACAGGGAACTGGAATGACTGGCAAAAGAGCCCACACAGAATCCTGGGAATCAAACTCCAGAGACAAGACTAAAAGGGGTAGATCTAACTTCATTATCCATTGTAACAGCCTGTAAATGACTGAAAGCCCAATCAGAACATCCCATGTTAGCCTCAAATACCATCAATTTGTTTGGTACAACTATAAGGAAATGTGGTAGTTGAGTGGGGAGGCAAGGTCACCTTAGGAGATTCAAAAAGAAGGGGGAAGCAGTCATTGCCCTTGGCTCAAATCCATTTTGACACTTCACTAGTGTGCTAGCAGTCCCTAGTAGATCAACACTGTGTGCAGTGGATCAGGACCTTTCAAGGAGTCTTAGGAATCACCAAAGCTTCACTTGCCATTCCCTATGTGCCTCTGAAAGGCTTAGCTTGACATACATAGAAGCACACACCTACCCATTACTCTAAGTTCTGGAGTTCTGAGGCCATCTTCTGACTGCTTCGAGGACCAGACACACATGAGGTACTTATAGAAAAATAATAGTATTCATTAAAAAAAAATTTAAGACAAGCACTGAAAAGGAAAAAAAAATATCATACAGTTGAAATAATGTGACTCAGAAGGTTCAAGTAGTATTAATATCATGATGAAGATCAATACAAGAGTATATGCTTGACATGTACAAAACCTACATTCCAGGCTTATCAGATAGTAATATAAAAACAAAACAAAAATGCCTGGCATGTGAGCCACAACCTCCATAAGATTAACTCTAAATGAATCTTACACCTGAATGTTAAATGCTAAGGGCAGAACTTGTTGAAGATTTTAGAGAAATCAGTGCTCTCTGGTTTTGCCATCTTAATAAAGATGCTTCTACACACAAGCCCCTGCTCCAAAAGTTTTGCCCAAATGTAGTCTCATAGTGAAGTTATTCAAAGGCTACCCTGGGTCAAAGAAATGACTAGGACCACAGGAGACCTAAGAGGTGGCTGCACATGGTCTCTGCTTACCACCCAGTTTCAGTAAGAATCCACCACACCAGTTCTTGGAACTCAGCTTCTTGCTCCTCCCCATTGTGGGCAGTGAACGTGAGCTCAGCCTGTTGCAACTTCAGATCTTGCCAGATCTCCCCTCACAGCACCCTGTGGTGCTCAGAGGTGCTGCAACAAGCTCAGAAAAGGCAGAACCTGCAGCTTGGGGCCTGGAAGAACACACCTACTCTTATGCCTGCAGGCCCTAAATGGACAGTGTGTCTTGAGTGACATGAGCCCCTCAGGGTTAGTGTGTGGTGAAGGAGAAAAGCATAACACTACCAATCCTAGGCTTCCAGTTCAGGGCCATGCCTTTTCCAGATGTGCACACAGTTGCATTTCAGTAGCCCTTGTGCCTGTCCTCCCATAGCTTACTCATCTGTCTTCCCATCCAGCCTCAGGCAGGATCCTCCACTCCAGCTAGCTGTGTTCAGCATCCTGGTCCTCCCATTTATGGGCAATGACCCTCCACTCACCATTTTGAGACTTCGGAACTTGCACTAACTTCCCTCACAACATACAGCAGCAGCTCTTACATCTCCTCACACATGGACATTCCTCTCAGAAACAGAGCAGAAGCTACAGCAGGGCACCCAGAAGGACCAGCCTTCTCTTCTGCCTAGATGCCCTGATTGGCCAGTGAGTCATGAGTGACATGAGCCCCTCTCTTAGGGATATAGTGTACTGAAGGACACACCATAATACTACCAGGCCCAGGTTTCCAGCTGAGTCCTGGGCCTTTTCCACACTTGCAGAGATTTGCATTTCAGTAGCATTTGTGTCTGTCCTTCATCTGTCTTCCCAACTATTACCAGGCAGGAACCACCACTGCATCTAGCTCTGATCAGCAGCCTGCTCATCCCATTCATGGGCAGTGACCATCCACTCACCATGTCTGGACTTTGGAACATGCTTGAGGTTATAGCCTCAGAACACCTAGCAGCAGCGCTCAGAACACCACACATGGAATCATTCGAGCCTGATCAGCTACAAAGCAGAACCTCTAGCGTGACTCCCCGAAGAACCTGGCTCCTAGAATGACAGGCAATTCTCACCAATGGACCAGTCCTCCAGATAAAACCCATACTTTTGTCCTGCCTGCTCACATGGGAAGCTTTCCTGGGACTTGGGAGCCTAAGAACAATACAGATCTGAGGAGAGATGGTATGTATACCAATGAAATGGGATCCTGAGATATGGGAGCCCAGAAACCACACAGCTCTGAGGTGGGACAATGTCCTTATAGAATAGAATCTTGAGACAGGAAGGCCAAAGAACCACACAACTCTGAGAGGAGGCTTCTTCAGCAGAGCTGTTGCAGCTCCCATGGGAGGGTATCCCCAGTTGAACTTAGGAAGGACATCAGGAGCATTGGCCCTACTCCGACTTCACCTCTCCTTTGCTGTGCTTCTTGGCTCCTTGCAAGGAGAGTCAGACCTGGCAGTAAATCTCATAAAAGGGGTTTATATTGGAGGATCCTGCCAGTGGAGGAAGAAATCCAGGAATGGCTGCCTCTGCTCCCTGGAGAAGGCAACAGAGAATTGAGCAGACACAGCCTTTTAATGTGTATTGTTACGGAGTGGAGCTTTCTAGGGCAGAGATTTTCAGAGTGAGAATTGGGAGGATTTCAAATTCTGCACTTAGGGAGTTCAGGATTTCCTGGTTTTCCTGTTCAGAGATTGGTCTGAACTCCAACTCATGGATAATGTGTGTGGGTGGGGGGTAGCTCAGGAATTGGTGGGTTTTCCTGCTCAGATACTAGTGAAGTGTTGTTTAGGGTTTTCACCTAAACTTAGCATAATATAGGGTGGGTCCTACATAGTGGCTCAAGATGGCCTTAGTGACAGTTACAGAGGCAGAAAATGCCATTGTAACAGTTACAGCAGTTGTGGGTGAGGGACTTATTCACTTCTGCCTCAAGGCATTTATACAGACTTCATTTCTGAGCTAAGCAAAACAATTTTCCTCAAATAAATTGTGAACTTATCCTGAAAGGGCAGAGAGCTGGTCAAGTTCACCATACCAGACCAACTAAAGCTCCCTGAATCAGGGGAATGGTTAGTTTATACATTGTTGCCACAGATATGGTGCTGGAGCTCACAAACTATCTTCATATAGATAAATCATTCAGCAGCAGCCCCACCTGTGGCTTCAGGAACTGCACCGTCTCCTCCTTTTATGGCTATGTACATTATTTAATATCAGTGTTCAGAGTTACACAATGTAGTTTGCTAAATAAATGATTATGTAGAATAATATCTTTTACCCATTTGTATTACTGTAAACAACACCACTAAGACAATGTCTTAAATATAGATAACAATTTGCAGCACAAATTCAATACAATCCAAAGAAAATTTCTAGAAATGTATACGAGGAAAGATGATTTCAAAGCTATGGGTCATTACAAAACCTCAGAATTCTCAATAGGACTATGAAGAAATTGTACAGACATTGGGACAATGTGACTTCTGTACTCAATACAAAGGTACAACCATCATGACTGTGTACAGTATTTCTGAAAGAATGAGTGGGTGACAAGAAAAAGCCCAAAATACAAGCCTAAAAATATATTCAAGTTTTAATTCAAAGACCTAAGGAAGGTCTACCAAGAAAAGTGTTAATTTGACCAAAGTTACATTCATTCTATGTGCAAAACAAAATAATGCAGAGTTCACAACTCCTACAAAAACAACTCAAAATGACCCCT
This sequence comes from Meriones psammophilus, assembly GCA_036365155.1. Taxonomy (NCBI): domain Eukaryota; kingdom Metazoa; phylum Chordata; class Mammalia; order Rodentia; family Muridae; genus Meriones; species Meriones psammophilus. The sequence continues at coordinate 161,698 of JAEOAE010003154.1, forward strand.
GAACTAATGTATTTTTAACCCTTCACCTACTACTGATCTCTCTTCCAAACTGATGTCTTGCCCCTGTGACAGAACTCTGCTTTTTCTGCAGAAGAAAACTGCAACTTTACGGAACACCAGGCTCTACTGTTGGCAGTCATTCTGTAATGGTCCATTAAGCAGCTTGATAGATACCTCTTCTTTGACATGGAGATTGGCCAATGGTTGGTATAAATCAGGGATGTCTCCTTGGTTATAGTTGGAGACAAATTTGTTGACAATCCTCTTGGGAAACACGTTTCCTAGCATCCTAATCTCTAACAGGCCTTGTTGGCATGCTACTTATCTATGAGGTGTTTTAAAACATTCCTTAGCTCTCACTTGGTGTAACTTCCTGTCTCCTAAGCACTGGCAAATCCTTTACATCAACAATTCTATCTGTTTACATCACAGCTTTCTAATGAAGTGCTACTCAACATATATGTTATTTACAACCTCAACAACATTAACTCTAAGTGAATCTTATACCTACATGTCAAATGCCAAGGGCAGAACTTTTAGAAGATACTAACAAAAGGAGGTCTCTCTGAGTTTGCATCCTGACAAGGTCATTACTATATTCAAGCCTCTTCTGCAAATGCTTTTTGAACATGCAGCCCCATTGTGTATAAAGAGGCAGCCTCCAAAGCCCAGACTTCTCCAAGTAACACTTATATTTCATTTCCCCATTTTGCTAGCAAAGTTAAAACAACTTCACATTCCCAAGTTTGAAAAGCAGTCTACCACCTTGCTCTTTGAAACATTTTCCTAAATATCTGTTAACTGTTTAAACTTTCTGTTACCTTGAGGTGCCTAAATTATAAAAAATTATCACCTACAAAGCCCTCACTATGGACAAAAGATCACATATTTCTTCCCTTATCACCTTGAACTGTGGACCAAATGTCATTAAGGACCTTGGATTCCAGACCTAATGTCTTGGAAAATAGTTAAAGGCCTTGAGTCCAGGTGTCCTGGAACAGCACAGCCTCAAACAGAAACTCCCTTGCTTAACCCACACCCACAATTAACTGCCAGAGGACCCGGTTCGAGTCTCCCTGCCCCCACCCCACAGCACCTCCTGGAAGCAGTGGCTCCTGAGGCACCCAAGGGCAGGAATCGAAACTGCCTGAGGTGAGCAAAACTTTCAGAATCCTGGGGAGGGAGGGAGGGATCGCCGGGTTGCCCAGGTACCCTAGTCTCTGGGTCCCCGTTTCTCAAATCTTCTCAGGCCCTGGCCTTTTAGGGATTTCCCTACCCAAGGGCTGTTTCAGGGTCTGCGGCGGAAGGATTGGAAAGGGCAGCTTGTTCTTAAGCAGCTGCAGCTGCACCTACACTCCTGTTGGTGTTTCCATGCCAGGAACTTGGATAGATATTCTACAGAAACACATCACATGCACGATGAGAAACCAGGAGTGCTGCTGTGTGTGAGTGTGTAAAAATCTGCGTGTCCCTGGACTCCCAACACACACAATGGCCAGGGGCCTTGGGAGAGGTCCTTGCCCCAGGCGGGCCCCTGCCCCCTTCCCTCTCTTGGCTCCCTCCCTTCTCTGTTCCCTGCCCCCTGCCCCCATCTCTCTCTTGGCTCCCTCTCCTTGGCTTGCCTCGCCCAGCCAGGACTCCCACCCACCCTCAGGGCAAAGGATGGCCCCCGCCCACAGTGGGCTGGCCCTCCCCACCCAGCCTTGGCCCCCTTAGAGCACCTGGAATCCAGCCTAAGGTGGACTCCGCCCACAGTGGGCATGGTCACTGTGGCCTCCCCCTCACCACCCTGCATTCCCCCAGTCCTGCAATCTCATGTCTCCTTTCCTGGGACCCAGAATTTCCAAGCAAGCGCCAGGGTAGGTCGTTACTTCTCCTCAGTGTTTTTCGTGGGTTTGTGTCTCTGAGACGGGATCTCTCTGTGTAGCCTCGCCTGTTCCAGTGTTGTGCCAGATTCTCGAGACACTCTCCCCCCTTTCTCCTTCCCGCTTCCCCCCAAAAAGACCACAAGGAGTTGAGTCCTTGGCGAAATCTAGGATGACGTTTTCAATGAGAGCTGTCACTGTGGCTCACCTACCCTCCCTCCTGGAGTCTGGTCCCTCCAGGCTCCCAGAAGGGGTGAGTGGGGATATTCCAGCCTGGCGAAGATCTGTCGGTGGAAACAAGAAAGCAGATGATGTCGCCTTCTGAACTGACTGGCTGTGGGAAGGAAGCCTCCCCCCAAAAAAAAAAAAAAAAATCCTGAATGGTCTGGATTCCCCTATTTGACTGTACCAGGGGAGGAGGAGGCCGTCCATTGCCTGCAGCGAGCTAGACTACAGAATTCCTTGCGCAGGGAGCAACCCCAGGACCCCTTTCCCTTATCTTCTCTGGCCCTGACTCTTTAGGGATTTCTATACCCAGGTCTGTTTCAGAATCCACGGCTGAGGGAATGAAAAGGACATTTTGGCAGCCTTAGGTTCCCTGTCCTCCTACAGCGGCACATCAAAGTTCAGGCTGCGAGCAGAGGCCCAGAGGCCCTAGACACCGTTACCAGGGCACACACACCGGAGCACATGCATGTTTGCTCCCTTTGTCCCCCACCCTCGGGAGGGACACTCCCGCTCAGAGGTTGTGGCAGGAGCCTTGGAATCCTGATGGGAGGGAAATGGCAATTGAAACCCCCATCCATTTATCCTACCCCTTCTCCCCACCCCTCCTTTATCACCACCCAACTCCTCTTCCCCACCCCTTCTCTCCACTCACTCCTCCTCCCCACCCTACTCCCAATCCTGCAACCCCAGGGACCAAGAATCCAAGCAAGCACAGGGTTTTGCCATTACTTGTTGTTGTTTTTAATTTTTTTTTTCCTGAGGCCAGATCTCTGCATAGCCCTGGCTGTCCTGGACTTGCTCTGTAGAGAAGGCCGGCCTCCAACTCACAGAGATCTTCCTGACTCTTCCACCCCGAGTGCTGGGGTCACAGGCATACCACATTCAGCCCTGGTGCCCCAGTCTCTACTTTGAAGAAGTTCATTTTTATCAGGCAGGGTTATACTCTTCTTCTCCTCTCTCCTGCGTGCCTGTCATCTGCCAAACCTCCTACCCACTCTCCTTCCTCTCAGGGCAAGAACAAAGCCCTCCCTGCCTCCCTCCCTCCTTCTGTGATGGACTCATCTGGCCCCAGGCAGCAGAGCACAGGCAGATGGGAACTGATGGTGTCTCTTGGGGAACAGACTCCACACCTCCTCAGGATCCATCACCTGTGACCCGACACCTGTGAAGAAGAAGACCAGTATCAGGAATATAAGTAAATTTGGGGACTCTGAGGATGTAGCTGAATGGTAGAAAGAATGCTAAGAATGTATAAGAGAAAAGATTTCATCTTCAATGCTGAAAAAAAGGCCTTGTTTTGATTTGCTTTTCCTTTTCAGACAGGAACTCATTTAGCAGAGGATAGTGAAAAACTCACTAGCAGAGGATATTCTTAAACTTCTGATTCTCCCACGTGTACCTCCTAACTGCTTTGATTACAGGTAATGCCATCATGTCAAATTTTATGTGGTGCTGGGCTTCATCCCACTAGGAAAGCACTGTACTAACTGAGCCACAACACAACAAATTTTTCCTGTGATTTCGCAGAAAAAAAATCTCATTGCATTTTCTAAAATTTCTCTTTAATTAGTAATAGTCTTGGCACCCTTCCTCCTGTGGGACAGATTGTTCACAATGCTACAGTTTGAATAATGGGCTGTGCAGCTATCCACCTTGATTCCAGGAGGAAGAGAAGTGTGACTGCTGGAAGACAGAGGGTAAGCTAGGGGAAGACAGGCACAAATGATGATGAAGCTCAAATCTCTGCAGATCTGGAAAAAGGTCTGGCCCTGAAATGGAAGCCTGGGACAGGAATCACTAAGACTTATTCCTTCAGTATATTCTAACCCTAAGGGAGATGCTCATGTCACTCAAGACTCACTGGCCAATCAGGACCCTGAGGCCTTCCCTCCAGTCAGAGGAAGAGGCGGGTTCTTCCGGGCACCATGCTTGCTTGTTCGCTCTGTGGCTGAGCGGGCTTGAATTGTTGGTGTCCTGTAGTCTGAGCACAGCTGCTGTGTGCTGTGAGAGGGTTTCAGGCGAGTTCCAAAGTTGCAACATGGTGAGTGTGTGGCCACTGCCCCAAACTGGTGGAGCAGGAGGCTGAACAGCAGGACCTGCATTTTGATTCCTTCCGGGGGCTGGGTAGGATCCGGCAACCAGAAGCAGGCAGAGAGAGATCCCTTGCCCTAGCCATGAATGCAGCAGGGGCATCTGAATACCTTAACTGTATTGGGATTCGGGTAGAAGCTGAGAAAACTTACTACCAGAACAGAAGGTTAAAATGAAAGCTCTATTTTCTGAGCTCAGGGAGGCGGCCAGTGCAGGATCTGAACGGTCGCCCAGGGTAAGCTTTATTGTATATTTAAGCGGTTAAATCCACAAGGAGAGGGCCCCTTGGAAAGTCAGGGTCATTCATTCAAATTTTCACATTGTGGGATAAGCACGGGAGTTTCTGTTGGAGGCTGTGCTGATCCAGGACACCTGGGCTCAAGGCCTTTAAATGTTTTCCAAGACATTCGGTCTGGAATCTAAGGCCCCCTAATTTATATCCCTTGACATTTGTTCCGGAGCTCAAGGTGATAAGCGAACAAAGAATTGTGTCCTCTATCTGTTAGTAAGTGAGGGCTTTGTAAGCGATATAGTTTTTACAATTTAAGGCACCTAGGTTAAGGTAACAGCAAGTTTAACCAGTTAACTGATCATTAGTGAAATGTTTCAGTGTGTTCAGTGGAAAATGGCGCTGCAACCTTGGGACTGTAAAGTTAGATTTATCTTGCTAGTAAAATGGAAGAGCTGCTTGGGGAAGGTTGGGCTCCTGAGGCCACCTCTTACACACTATGTGTATGCATGTTTTGTGGAAGTTGTAAATAACATATGTATTGAGTAGCACTTAAGTGTAAAGCTGTGATGTAAATGCATAGAACAGTTGATGTACAGGATTTATCAGTGCTTAGGTGACAGGACATCACACCAAGTAGAATTTAGCTAAGGGCTGTTTTAAAACACTCCATAGATAAGTAGCATGCCAACCTGGCCTGTTAGAGATTGGGATGCTAGCAAACCTGTTTGCTCAAGAGGATAGTCAACAAATTTGTCTCCAGCCATAACCAAGGAGACATCCCTGATTCATACCAATCATTGGCTCATCTCCATGTCAAAGAAGAGACATCTAACAAGCTGCTTACTGGACCATTACAGAATCAGAGCCAACATTAAAGCCTGGTGTGCCATAAAGTTTCAGTTTTCTTCTTGAGAAAAGTATAGTTCGGTCACACAGGCAAGACATCTGATGAAAACAGTTGAACAGAGAAAACACTGTTGTGTTGAGGGCTGTCCTGACCAAACAAAGCCTCCCCTGAGGTTCTCATGATGGAAAATACCCTAACTTCTCACACTCCTTAAATATGCTTAGCAGAGCCAGTACATCCTGTGGCCTAGGCCTTGGGAGATTTCCCCAAGATTCTGAGGTATTTAAAATAAAGCAGTGTTCCTTTTCTAAAACCAGCAATAGGGTGAGCTGTGGGATAAGGGCATTTGAGGAGTGCTTGCTTCTGATTCTGAGAACCCACCTCTTTCAAACACATGGAGATATACTCATCAGTTCCAAAGTCACTGTGGTCTTGGTAAATAATGTTCTTGAGATCTTGTGTTTCCCTCATGCAGTATTGTTTTTTTAGACTCCTCATGATTTTATCCCATTGTATGAGAATATCTGATCAATTCATAGACATTTCATGTTTCCTTCCATTTCTCCTAAGGAAGTAGTATACAATATGCTATTCTACTTAAGAAGCTTAGTTAGGATAAGACATAGCTTGTGCAAGACCTTCTACCCTAGCTTTTTGTTGTTGTTGTATATTTTATTTTAAATTTTTTATTAAGTTTTATTTTATTAGTTTATTCACTTTCCATCCCAGCTGCAGCTCCCTCCCCTTTCCTCTCCTAATCACACACTCCCTCCCTCCTTCTCTCCCATGCCCTCCTCCAGTCCAATGACCGGGTAGGCCCTCCCCCCTTCCATTTGACCCCAGTCCATCAGGTCTCATCAGGACCAGCTTCTCTGTCTTCCTCTGTGGACTGGCAAGGCTGCTCCCCCCTCAGGTGGAGGTGATCAAAGAGCCATCCATTGAGTTCATGTCAGAGACGTCTCTGTTCCCTCTACCAGGGAATCTCCTTGGACACTGAGCTGCCATGGGCCACTTCTATGCTGGAGTTCTAACTTAACTCCATGCATGATCTTTGCTTGGAATATCAGTCTCAGAAATGACCCCTGTGCCCTGAGTTTTTGTTTCTGTTGCTCTTTTGGGGCTTCTTTTCCTTCCAGGTCCCTCTATCTCCCCCTTATTCCCCAAAATTCCCTTTACTCTGCAAAACAGGTGGCTATAAATCTCAGTGTATTTTGATACCCTGCTGAGTAGAGTCTTTCAGAAGCCCTCTGTGATAGGCTCCTGTCTGGTTCTCTGTTTTTTCCCTCTTCTGATATCTGTCTTGTTTGCCTTTCTGAATGAAGATTGAGCAGTGTACCAGGGTTCTCCCTCTTGATCAGCTTCCTTAGGTGTACAGATTTTAGTATGATTATCCTATATTATATGTCTAATATCCACTTATAAGTGAGTATATACCATGTGTCTCTTTCTGCTTCTGGGATACCTCACTCAGGATGATCATTTCTAGATCCCACCTTTTGCTTGCTGATTTCATGCTTTCTTTGCTTTCAATTGCTGAGTTCCATTGTGTAAATGTAACTTAATTTCTGTATCCATTTCTCCATTGAGTGACATGTGGGTTGTTTCCAGCTTCTGACTATTACAAATAAAGCTTCTATGAACATGATTGTGCAAATGTCCTTGTTGTATACTTGAATACCTTTTGGATATATGCCTAGGGGTAGTATAGCTGGATCTTGAGTTAGCACTATTCCTAAATGTCTGAGAAAGGGCGAGATTGATTTCTAAGGTGGTTGTACAAGTTTACTTTCCCACCAGCAATGGAGGAGGGTTCTTCTTTCTCCATATCCTCTCCAGCATGTGTTGTCACTTTAGTTTTTGTCTTAGCCATTCTGATGGGTGTAAGGTGAAATCTCAGGGTTGTTTTGATTTGCATTTCCCTGAGACTAAAGATGTTGGGCATTTCTTTAAGTGTTTCTCTGTGATTTGATATTCCTTTATTGAGAATTCTATTTAGCTCTGTACCCCATTTTTTTAAAATTATATTACTTGATTTGTTGCTTCTTAATTTCTTTATATATCTGGATATCAGCCCTCTGTCAGATATAGAGTTGGTGAAGATCCTTTCCCAAACTGTAGACTTGTCTATAGGCTGTTTTGTTCTAATGACAGTGTCCTTTCAGTTTCATAACGTCCCATTAATTGATTGTTGATCTTAGAGCCTGTGCTGTTGGTGTTCTGTTCAGAAAGTTGTCTCCTGTGCCAATGTGTTATAGTCTCTTCCCCACTTTTTCTTCTAACAGGTTTAGTGTGTCCGTTTTATAATAAGGTTTTTGATCCAGATGATTTTAGTTTTGTGCAGGGTGATAAGAATTTATCTATTTGCATATTTCTACATGTAGACATGCAGTTAGGTCCAACACCAATCGTTGAAGATATTGTCTTTTTTTGTATGGTTTTGGCACCTTTTCTACCTTCTACTTCTCCTAACATTTGAAACCTCTGAGACCTCTCTTTTCTACCTTGAAACTGAATAATGACCTGCTGTATTATGGAAGTGGAGTACTTAAATCATTCAAGGAATATCTTTGCTGTGTAAATCTCCCATTTGTCTCAGTGGCTAGACTTGAAATCTCTAGTCCATATTGAAATTATTTAATATATAACCTGAAGCCTAAACTTAGGAGACTTAAGAAAGACTGCATGTGTGGAAAACAAAATCAATTTTAGGCTGTCTTCACTTATAGTATTAAGTAGAGCTAGATGCATGCTCCTATTAAAGAGATTTTTTATTTCACTTAATCATTTAATTATGTATGCCATACTTTCACTGTGGGGGTGGATATTTATTCTAGAACAGCTGCATCTTCAACCTTTTGGAAAAATATTTCTGAGACAAGCTTTATTGGTGCAGGTCTCATTTATTCCAGTCTTTTGCTTCCCAGCAGCATGACTTTGCTTTCCTCTTGTTTAAAATTCCCAAATTTTTAAGATAAAACCTGTACCACAGCTGAGTTCTAAAAATTACTCATTTGAGTCATGTAATGAGCTGTCTATTCATGTGTGCAAAGTGGGAAGACAACCTGAAAAAATGACGGTCAAATTTCTGGAAGATTTTAACATTTTTTTTTTATAAATTCATTTTTTTGTGATAAATTTTACAAAGATGTTATAAAGTAGTGTCAAGGAAAAAAATGCGAAACAACATTCACCAATATCTGATTGGCATCCTTTAACTTTTCCACTAACAGCAGCCACAATGATGTGACTTAAGGAACTCAATTACAGGGTTAAAAGGAGTTTCCGAGCTGCAGAGGTGTCACAGATGTATATTGTGTTATATAGTTAATTAGGGCAGATTTCACAGCTTGTGCCATAATAGATGTGGTAGGAAACAGACATAAAATTATTATTTAACATTGTTTTGTTTGGGGGCATCAGTGGGACTGGATTTGCCTGCAATCACTAGGGGGCCATGCAGGGCTACAGTGCCATAGCCTGTCATTTTGGTGAGCTCCATTTAGAGAGAGAGAGGTCTAGAGCATGGGTACTCTGTTTGAAAATAAGGTCAGTAGTACCTAGAGCATAATTTGAACAGTGTAGGGGCTACTTTGAGTTATTTTTGTGGGAATTGTGATTTGTGGGAATTGTTTATTTAATTTCTATATGTATATAATCTTAGGTAACATTGGTCCACCTCACATTTTTTTCTTGGTTGAGTTTCCTTAGGTGTCTTGATGAAAACTTGAGTATATTGTTGGGCTTATGTTTTGGAATTTTTGCTATATTCTTTCATAAATATTGTATACAATCTTCATTACTTTTGCTGAACAGTAAGTACAGAAGTCATATTTTTGTGTCCGTAATATACCTTCATAATCCTGCGTTTCATAATACTATGGGTTTTTTTACATGGTAAATTCAGTTCACAGCATGCCAGCCTAAAATTTCTGGTTGCCACCATTCAAAGAACATGCATGGAATGGACCTAGGCACTTACACATACCTAGCTGATGGTCAGCTTTGTCTTCATGTTGGTCACCTAGAATCTGAAATGGGGGCTGTCTGTGACATGGACACAGTTGACTGGTTATGAATCAGTTTGCCCTAGCTGGGAAGCCTTCTCTGGCCTCAGTGGAAGAAGATGCACTTAGTCTGTATGCAACTTGATGTGCTGAGAATTGTTATGGGGAGCCTCCCCTTTCCTGAGAAGAAGGGGAGGTGGAGTGAGGGATGATGGTGGGGATGATAACAGCAGGAGAGGAGGTACAGAGCTTTGAGCAGGCTATAAGATGAAAAAGTAAGTAAACTAATGAGAAAATGGCTGCTTCTATGTAAACCAGAGATTGCGTTGACTGATGATTTCTATAGAAGGTTCTTCAATTGAGGGTGGCAGTATCCCTAAGTAAGTGGCCCTGGGCTGGATAAAAAAGCTAGCTGAGCCTGAGACAATGAAGAAACGAGAGCAAGACAGGAATCAATATTTGCCCTGATTTTTGCCTTAGTTTTCTTGAAATTTGAGTTTCTATCCTAGGTTTTCAAAATGATGGGCCAAAAAAGTAAACCCATTCATGACCTGAGATGTTGATGGTTAGGGGATTCAATCACAGCAGCATAGTAGCAGGTTAGGAGAAAAAAAAAAGTATGCTAAAAGTGACTTTGCTCCTGGACATTAATATTAAAATGTTTAATAAAATGTATGTATGTATATATGTATTGTTTGAAGTTACATACTTCTTTATGTTCTCATTTGTTACTATATGTCACATCATGCTGAAGTTCTGCCTTGTAAGAGAATTTCCTACAGATTTTATATAATGACACAATAATTAGATTAATTTCAAAAAAGCATGTTATAGATGTATAATATGACTGTGTTCTTAGACTATGACATATATATGAAGATTTGATGACAGTTTTGGAGGTTTTTTTTTTTTTTTTTGACCATTCTAATTTGATGGGCAAGGTCATGTTGCCAGTTTTCCCTCTGGATATTTCAAAGAATGTAGTAATATTATTCTTTTTCATTTTTATTTATTATGTTTATTTTCATGTCCCACCTACAGCCCCTCCATTATCACCTTTCAATCCCACTGTCTCTCTCTCTGAGTGTATTAAAATTTTTAGAGAGATTAGTTTGTTTTTTTGACTTTACATCCAAAGGGTGATCCTTCCTTCCTCTGCTCTCAGTCCACCCTCACCCTTCTTCCTCCGCTCTCACAAAAATAGAGCCTTAGTCTTCCTGTATCACCCCATTGCAGCACATCAAGTCACATCAGTACTGAGCCCATCCTCATTGACTAAGGCCAGTCAAGGCATGCCTCACAGGGGGAGAGGATCTAAAAGCAGGCAGTAGAGTTCATATTAGATACAGTATCCTTCACTTACCACTCAACCCACATGGACAAAACTGCCCATAGTACAGATAAGTTCAAGAGGCCTAGGTCTAAAACATGCATGCTCCTTAGTTGATTTTTCATTTTTTGTAAACCCCCCGCCTCTGGTCTGGGTTACTTTATCTGTTGGTCTTCTTGTAGCTTTCTATCCCCTTCATGTTCTTCCATCTTTCCCCCAGTACTTCCGTAAGACCCCCAGAGGTCCACCCCATGCTTAGTTGCAAGTTCCACCATCTGTCTCCATTGGCTGCTGGGTGGAGCCTCTGAGATAACAGGCATGTTTAGGCTTTTTTCTACAAGCACGTCAAAGCAACATTTACAGTTTCATTGGCTGACTCTCTAGTGTAAGGTGGGTCTCAGGTTGGCGCAATTATTGGTTGGACTTTCCCTCAATCTTTGTTCCCTCATTATCCCTAAACTTCTTGTAGGCAGAGTAATTTTTGGATCTTGTGGTTCAGTTGATGTTCCCTCTTTCCACTAGTCCTGTCTGGCTAGGAGGTGGTCACTTTAGGTTCCATGTCTCTTTCACCCGCACCTCCATTAGGAGTCTCAGTGAGAGTCACACCCATATCCTCTCAGAAACCTTCCCTGTCAAATGACTCTAGCTTTTCAAAGAGAACCCCCCTAAGTTTCCCTTCTTGTTCTCAGCCCTCTTACCTCCTACTACAATTCTCCCACATCTGATGCCCACATTTGTTTCCCTTCCCCTTTCAACTTCTGCCCAGTTCCTTCTCTTCATCCACTTCTGCTGTCTGTTCTGTTTTCTATTCTGAGTGATGTTCTGGAAAGCTCCCATGGACCCTTCTTGTTACTTACCATCTTTCGGTGTATGGATTATAGTATGATTATCCTGTACCATAGGTCTAATATCAGTTTATAAGCTATATGTTTCTATATCTGGGTTACCTCTCAGGATGATCTTTTCTAGTTCGATCCATTTGCCTGCAATTTCCATGAATTCTTATTTTTAATACCTGAGTAATATTCCATTGTGTGAATGTACTAGAAGTTCTTTAGCCATTTCTCAGTTTCTGGCTGTTATGAATAAAACAGGTATGAACATAGTAGAACAAATATCCTTATTCTATAATGGACCATATTTTGGATATATTCCCTGGAGTGGTATAGCTTGGTATTGAGGTAGAACTCTTCCCAGTTTTCAGAGAATACACCAGATTGATTTTAGAGAAGTTGTACAAGTTTACACTCCCATCAGCAGTGGAGGAAAGTTCCCCTTTCTCCACATCCCCACCAGAATGTGTTGTCACTTGAGTTTTTTATCTTAGTCTTTTGAGTGGTGTAAGATGGAATCTTAGAGTTGTTTTGATTTCCATTTGTCAGATAGCCAAGGACTTTGATCATTTCTTTAAGTGCTTCTATGCCCTTTGAGATTCCTCTGTTGTGACTTCTCAGTTTAGCTCTGAACCCCATTTTTAAATTGGATTATTTGATTTGTTGGTGTTTAATTTCTTAAGTTCTTTGTATATTTTGGGTATATACATCTGTCTGATGTAGGGTTGGTATAGAAATTTTCCCAAATTGTTGACTGCTCTTTGTTCAAATGATTGTGTCCCTTGACTTACAGAAGCTTTTCACTTTATTGAGATACCATTCATTAATTGTTGATCGTAGAGCGTGTGCTGCTGTTGTTCTATTATCTCCTGTGTTAATGAGCTCCAGACTTTTCTCTACCTTGTCTTCTAAATGATTCAGAGTTTCTGGTTTTATGTCAAGGTCTTTGATCCGCTTGGAATTGGGTTTCTTCAGGGTGATACAAAGGGTCTATTTGCCTTTTGTTACATGCAAACATATAATTATACCACCACCATTTGTTTGAGATGCTTTCTTTTTTTTTTTTTTTTTCCATTGTATGATTTTTGTCTTTGTTGGAAGTAAAGTTCCAGTAGGAGTGTGGGTTTATTTTTGTGTTCTAATTCCAATTATACAGGATTGGTCTGCTATCAAAGGTATTTAATTTTTCCATATGAAGTTAATGTTTGCTCTTTCAAGATCTGTAAAGAATTATGTTGGAATGTTTTTGGGAATTGAATTGTACCTGTAGACTGCATTTTTTAAGAGTGCTCTTTTATTATGTTAATCCAATATATCCATGATTTTGGGAGATCTTTCCATCTTCTGATATCTTCTTCAGTTTCATTCTTTAAAGAGTTGAAATTCTAGTCATAGAGGTCTTTCACTTGCTTGGTTAGAGTTATTTTATACTGTTTGTGGCTACTGTTCATGGTGTTGTTTCCCAAATTTCATTCTCAGCCCATTTTTTATTTGTATACAGAAGGGCTAATGAAATTTAGGTAATTGTGTTTTCAGTCAATTTGTGGAAAGTGTGCATCAACTGTAAGAATTCTCTGGTAGAATTTCTTGGGTTACTTATGTATGCTATTAAATCATCTGCGAATAGTGATACTTTGACTTCTTCCTTTCCAATTTGTATCTCCTTGATAACCTACTGTTGTCTTATTGCTCTAGCTAGGACTTAAGGAGTATATTGAAGAGATATGGAGAGGGTATGGTTTCTTGTCCTGTACCTCATAATAGTGGAATTTCTTTCAGTTTCTCTTAAAATAATTCAATGTTGGATATCAGCTTGCGTTTTGCTGCCTTATATTAAGTATGTGCCTGAATCCTTGTATGCCTGATTTCTCCAAGTCTTTTAACAGGAAGGGATGTTGGATTTTTGCAAAGGCTTTTTCTCATCTGAGATGATCATGTGTTCTTGGTACTTTCAGTTTGTTTATACAGTGGATTACATTGATGGAACCATGAATGTTGAACCATACCTATATCCCTGAGACGAAGCCTATTGGTTCATCATGTATATCTTTGATATGTTCTTGGATTTGGTTTTTGAGTATTTTATTGAGTATATTTGTGTTACAGACAGCTATGAGCTGTCATGTGGGTGCTGGGAATTTACTCCGGGTCCTCTGGAAGAACAGTGTTCTTAATCACCGAGCCATACCGCCATCTCCCATGTAGCCTATTTATTATCAACATTTACATTGCTAAAATTTTCATCTGTCCTTTGTAATGTAATGTTCAAAGATACATTACATTTTAGCAAGATCATATTAATGTTATAGTTTAAAATGAGGCACTTCAGGTTTCTAGACATGTATACAGAACTGGAGAGAATGTATAACTCTTTGTAGAAACTTGAGAAAGATCTTATGTTCTTTCTATCTTTTGTTTGATCAATTTTTGCAGAATATTAAGGATCTTATTATGTACCTCTGAGTGTCCTGAAACTTATTGCATAGAGCAGGCTAGCATCCAGCTCTATGAGATACCCTTGCTGCTGTCTCCTAAGCGATTTTGTGTTTAAAGACATCAGAAATACACCCAGCTTGCCCATTGTTATTAGAGTCAGGAATCGTTTATACTATTGCTCTTATGTGGTCCCTGTACTGTATACCCTCTCTTTCTCTCTTTATCTGTTAATTGGCATTTTTCTTGAAAGTCTATATCCTAATTAAAGGATGCAGAAATTAGAGAGGTGAACCTCAATATACAGTTTCCTACTGAAAGGAGATAGGTAATATATTAGAAATTGTGTCAGAAAATAAGTAGAAGAAACAACAGAATTCTGTGAAAATGTAAATGAAGTATACATTTCTAGTTCTCTGAGTATCATGCTTTCTGTTGTACATGTGTATGGATATTGCAGAGTACATTGACCTACAATGATGTGCATGTGAACTTCACTCGAGAAGAGTGGGCTTTGCTGGATCCTTCCCAGAGGAATCTCTACAAAGATGTGATGTTGGAGACCTACAGGAACCTCACTGTTATAGGTAGAACATTGAACTTTCTTTAATTTTTAAAATATGGGAGAAACTCTTTATTCATTATTGATATTCTTCTGTAATTTCTTTTGGGGGTGAAGAAGGAGGTCAATGGTTCTTTGAACAAACATCTTGACCTAAAATTAGCCTTATTTCCAATAATAAAGCATACATTTTCTTTTACTGTATTTTAGGCTATAATTGGGAATGTGATAATATGGAAGAGCATTGTCAAAGTTCTAGAAGACATGCAAGGTAATTTTCATGTGTAAGCTGATATGAATATGGTTCTATGAAATTTTTAGCATGTCCTGGAAGAAATATTAAAGACATATTTTAAAAAGAAGGAACAGTGTCAATGAACTGCTTTAAGTGTATTTATTGATGATTACTAACCTGTTACTAAACCATGTACGTCCATGTTAGGTATTTGATGTTTGTTTGCAAGGCATTCCTCTAACAAAGAATACAAAAGTCATACTTTATGCAAGATCAATGTTTACATCATAGCCTCATTAGCGCTATGAGGTAGAATCTGCAATTTGTTTAATTTCCTAGAAATTAGGTATTGCCAAAGGTATTCACATTAAATAGGTGATGAAAGTATGTCCAAAACATTGTACTAATCAACTAGTCCATAGTAAAGCTGGGAATACTCATATACTTGTAATAATGTTGCCAAGTTTTGTGGGAAGGGCAGTTTTTAGAGTCAAGAATGTTGTTGTGGAAAAACCATAATTCCTATAGCAAATGTCTGTGATGAACAAAAATCAAATGTGTAAATGCAACATAAAACCATGTCATTTATTATTTTTCTTTTAATAGGTATATCACATATCAGAATGAATACAAGTCATATTAGTATAGGTATATTAAAAGAAACAATGTACCACCCGGAACAACTAAAATATATAGTACTCCCCATTTTGCGTAGATGTTTAAAAGGTGATACCTATTACGCTTTATATGGGCTATACAGAGATGCAAACAGTACAAATAATCACACAGAGGCTTTTTTAATATTTTAAAAGCTTAGGCAATTTAACTAGGCAGATTCCGAACCCCGTGTTTCCCTAACACAATGAACCTAGCAAAGTGTCCCAATGATGTCCAGCTGTACCTCTTTGTTCAGGTTCTTGTCCATCTGATACCCTCAGTGTCCTGCTGGTGAATTGCCTGTCATTTACATTCTTCCCAGCAACCCTCTCTCATTCAGAAGTTCTGGTCTCCAAATTGTGCCCTGCTATCAGTAGTCAGCTCTTTATTATTTCCAGTAGATAAGTACGAATGGAAATGTTTACAAAATATAGGGGAGTTGATGGACCATAAAAAGAGCAATTCTGCAATCTGGTCAGGACTTAGACCTCTGCTGGCACAGCAATCAGCATTCAAACACACTGACAGATTTTCACAGAATATACACCAACATCAATTAACTAGTTATTAAACTTCATTAAGAATTCTCACAAAATCACACTTCAGAAAATGTAGTTTTTAGGAATATTAAATTCTTGTTTGTCACATTTATCTTTGCCAATTTACCGTGGTGCACAATATAGTGAAATTCATTAATCCAGTCAGTGTGGTAAAGCTCTGAGTTGTAGTTTTCTACAAATCTGTGGTAAAACATCTTATAGAAAAAAGTATGGTATAAATTTGAGCCAGGTGACAAATATTTTTACCATCACAAGTATTTTCAAATATTCAAAACAACCACTTGAAAAGGAGAACACCACGAATGTAAAAATAATGATGTAAACTCAAGAGGTAATTTCTATCTACCTTTAAACCAAATTGTAAAATTAAGTGACATGGACAAATAGATTCATCAGTGTAATGAATATGGTAAAGCTTTCATATGTGTCAATTATCTTTGCAGGTATGAAAACAGTCAGAGTGGAGACAAAACCCCTGAAGATACTCAATATGACGAAGTCTTCACCCATCACAGGAGTCCCCACACATATAGAAGTATGCATACTGGTGAAGATCGCTATGAATCAAACCAATATGGTAATGCTTTTGCACATAACAGTCATCTCCTAAGACATAAAAGGACACATATAGGAGAGAAGCTTCATGAATGTAACCAATGTGGTAAAGCCTTGGCATGCAACAGTACTCTTATAATACATAAAAAAACTCACACTGGAGAGAAACGTTATGAATGTAACCAATGTGGCAAAGCCTTTGCAAGTAATAGTCATCTCCTAAGACATAAAGGAACTCACATTGGAGAAAAACCCTATGAATGTATCCAGTGTGGTAAAACTTTTGCACAGAACAGTAATCTCCTAGTACATAAAAGAACTCACACTGGAGAGAAACGTTATGAATGTAACCAATGTGGTAAAGCCTTTTCAGCGAGGAGTACGCTCCTATTACATAAAAGAACTCACACTGGAGAAAAACCCTATGAATGTAACCAATGTGGCAAAGCCTTTGCAAGTAATAGTCATCTCCTAAGACATAAAAGAACTCACATTGGAGAAAAACCCTATGAATGTATCCAGTGTGGTAAAACTTTTGCACAGAACAGTAATCTCCTAGTACATAAAAGAACTCACACTGGAGAGAAACGTTATGAATGTAACCAATGTGGTAAAGCCTTTTCAGCGAGGAGTACTCTCCTATTACATAAAAGAACTCACACTGGAGAAAAACCCTATGAATGTAACCAGTGTGGTAAAGCCTTTGCATATAATAGTAATCTCCTAGTACATAAAAGAACTCACACTGGAGAGAAACGTTATGAATGTGACCAATGTGGTAAAACCTTTGCACAGAACAGTCATCTCCTAAGACATAAAAGAACTCACAGTGGAGAAAAACCTTACGGTTGTAACCAATGTGATAAAGCCTTTGCACGTAACAGTGATCTCCTAAGACATAAAAGATCTCACACTGGAGAAAAACCTTATGGTTGTAACGAATGTGGTAAAGCCTTTGCAGAGAGGAGTATTCTCCTATTACATAAAAGAACTCACACTGGAGAAAAACCCTATGAATGTAACCAGTGTGGTAAAGCCTTTGCATATAACAGTAATCTCCTAGTACATAAAAGAGCTCACACTGGAGAGAAACCTTATGAATGTAATCAATGTGGTAAAGCCTTTGCATATAACAGTAATCTCCTAGTACATAAAAGAACTCACACTGGAGAGAAACTTTCTGAATTTAAATAGTGTGGTAAAGCCTTTACATGTACCAGTGATCTAAGACATTAAGGAACTCACACTGAAGAGAAACCTTATGAATGTAACCAATATGGTAAAGCCTTTGCACAGAGCAGTAATCTCTTAAGACATAAAAGAATTTACGAGAGAAACCGTCTGAATATACCCAGTGTGGTAAAGCCTTTGCACTGAACAGTCATCTGGTAGTCCATAAAAGAACACACACTGATGAGAAATCTTATGAATGTACCCAATGTGATAACGTGTATGCATTTCAGGGTAGTTTCTGAAAACATAACTTAACCCTGGAGAAAGAAAAAAAAAAACTTTATTAATGTAATCCGTGTGGCGTCATCTTTGTACAAAACAGTCATCAACTAATTATAAAAATGCATGTTGCAGGAAATCCTTATGAATATAACCTATATCATAAAGGCTCTTCATGTAAGAGTCATCTTGAACAAGAACACCTACTGGAATGAAACCCTACTAATGTAACCAATATGTCAAAGCCTTTGAATGCCATAATAATCTCCATGTACACAGAATAGTACACACTGGGGAGAAACTTTATGAATGCAACCAATGTGATAAAGCCTTTCGATGTAATAGTAATCTCCTATGACATAAAGAACACATGCTGGAAAGAAGCCTTACGAATGTAACCGATGTGGTAAAAGTTGCTCTTCATAATCATCTTGAAGTTTATGAAAGAATTCATATTGAACAGAAAGACTATGAGTGTTTTTAATATGGTGAAACTATTCCACATTTATATAGTCTTCATCATCACGAAAGAATTCCTACTGGAGAGAAATATTATAAAGTGTGTTAAAATGTGAGGCCTTTTTCACATATCTATATTCTTTATTATCATAAAAGTTTATACTGGAGAGAAATTCTGAGAATATAAGAAATATGATAAGGCCTTTGTAGTCTTCATTCTGCTGAATCCAAAATAACTCAAACACGACGTCAATGCAAATAACCAAAAAAAATATTGTCTCTAGTCACTTCTGAGTGATAACAGTCTTGGGAACTGAACTCTGATACCTACCCACCCAGTGAAACAGAAAGTTAGAGATTCTGAGCTTGAAAATCATAACATACGTGCTGTTTTATAACTATTTTTTAATCAGTCAGGATTTAGGCATATGGGATTTGTTTATGTCATTGAGGAAGTCACCTGATGTAAAATGTAGGTTTTACAGTCCAAACAATCATATCTGTTTTTTTTTTTTTTTTTTTTTTTTTTTTGTTTTTTTTTTTTTTTTTTGTGGTTAGGAAAAGGTTTTACATTTTCCCGAAGAGAACCTCTTCTCTTCACTTTTGCACAGTCACTATATTAGGAGAAGAAAAGACATGTTATGGAACAGTCATCTTTTGGGAAACAAAAATGAAAGTTTGTCAGCTATTGGGAAGTGTACAGCTTTTCTAGGGACTATGAACTGAAATTTAGGTTCACCCTAAAATTTAGTGGAGGCTAATATCTAAAAAGCAATACATAGGAATTAATATTCTTATCATGTTCCAACATGCATATTAATCTTGCATGTTTTGCATGTCAAAGTCAACTTCAAGTCTATAAAAGAACAGATGGTAGAAAGAAGCCTTACACATGTAATCAATGTGATAAAGCCTTTTATTAATGCAGTTATCTCCACATACATAGAAGACCACATACTTCAGTAAGACCCTATGGATAAGCAATGTGGTAAATCCTTTTCTTGGAGTTGTCTTTGAAATCAGAAGAAAAAGTCATGCTCCAGAGAAACCCTATGAATGTAGTCAGTATGGTAAACTTTTGCAGTTCATGCTACCATTATAGAAGAGTAAAAGCTTTGGTGTGTGAGCAATTTCTTAAAGCCGTTGCATATCACAGTAGTCTTTAAAAACCTGAAAGAAATCATTCTCAAGAAAATCTGTTAGGATAAAAGATTTGTTAAGGTCTTTGACCAACTAACTTGCATTCAATTACAGGAGATTATTTGGGAGGAAAATTGTAACAAGTGTCAACAATGCATTATGACATTCCATCCTTCTTTTGTTTCCAATTAAAAGTCGTATGGAAAAAAAATGCCTAGGAATTTAAACCATAAGGTAACCTTCTTAGATTTCTCAATTCTTCGCAATTACATGAAATAAATCATCCAGTTATAAAATTTATGTAAGTGCTATTTCTGTAATGAAACACAATGTCTGTCAACTTCAAATGTGTTGATTTTGCCTTACGGTTCCAGTGGCATATGGGATCTCTATGAAATGGGGATCACAAGTGTCATACATGGTGGCTAAAGTAGGAAGCTTGGAGCTCACATCCTCAACCTGCAGCATGAAGCAGAGAGTAGGAAGTACAGATGGTATGCAGTTGAAAACTATCAAGCCCACCCCAAACAACATACTTCTCCAAGAGTTCTGCATTTCCTAAACATTCACAAATGATTCCACCAACTGAGGATTCATTTCTCTGACTTCAAAACTACATGTTTGATTTCTATTACATGAAGGAATTCATGATGAAGAAAAACTCTGTAGATACACCTATAGATGCCTCAACAGCTGAATTACAGGAATGAATGCTTACACAAGTAAAACACTCATGAGTAAACATATTAGTCTAAGAATTTGTTTTAATTTCCATTATGTGATCTCAGTATGTCTTTTCTAGTTTATGTTCCTGTCCATTCTGGTTTCCATGAAGAACAGACCTTATGAACTTCTTATACCAGGAATTATAGAACATTGTAAAAACCTGACCTAGGTCCTGGGAGTGAACTTGATTTAACTGCCAAGCCATGCCTCTAGTACTGTAAATATCTTAAATCTTTATATATCTTGAGATCGAGAAGTAGAAAAGAATTCATAGAAGAGAGCAACCCTATTTGTATATAAGATTTGATGACTTTGGATTTAGTAAATGTATTCAATTTTGAGAAAATAAACTTTTAAATTTGTTTTTACTATAGCCTTGGAGGAAGTAAATGATTTACCATGTTCGCTTAAATGTAATGGAGGAGATCACCAACAGTGGTTATAGTCAGTAATTTGAGACATTGGAGCAGGTATTGAAGTTTTTTGTATGTGTAGCAAATCCATTCACAGAAGTTTATTAGGTTGTTCTGATATTCTTTCTGTGGCAGCGGTTCATGTTCTAATGCATTTACTTCGTGATAGGTATTTTTCTGCTGGAATGTATAGAATGGGATCTCCATCATCATCTATGTGGTCCATTGCTTATTTCTGTCGGGTAGTGTGTGATCATAGTTTTCAAGGAAGGATCTCTGAGAAAGCGTGGTACTTTTTTAATGTTTTCATAAATTCCTTTGCTTTCAGCCTTGCTTAAATGTCAGTAATTAATTAATGTTAAAATGTTCAATAGTATGTGTTTATGTATGTACATATTGTTTGATGTCCCATGTTTCTTTATGTTCCCATATTTACTATATGTCACATCTTGAAGAACTGCCTTCTAAGAGAATTATCTAGAGATATTAGATAATGTAACAGAAACAAGATTTATTTCAAAAAAAGCATGTTATGTGTCTGTAATGTAAGTAATGGATCTTAGGTCATGGCAGATATATGAAGGGTGTGTGACACTGGGGATTATTTTTGTCATTGTTACATGATCTTCAAAGTTACTTTGCCAGTTTTACATACCAGAAACTTTCCCCCTGAACTCATTGGTACTCAAACTTAGTTGAAACAGTGTATTCATACAATATTATCTTCTATTCAGATTATAAACAAATTGTCATCTGAGGATGGAAGAAAATGATGTGATTTGAATAATAAATGCTCTTAACAAATGAAAATAATTTACTGATTTCCTGGTTTGAAATGTGTTACTTCATTCTTAGGAGTAAATACTTGTTCTTAACACTTTCTCAGAACTACAAGTGAATGTCAGAGAATTGTCTCAGTGGTAAAGTTGGTTGTTGCTAACCTTGATGATTTGAGCTCAACTTCTGGGTAGCAATTATCACTCCTACAATTTTTTTAATATTTGCATAAATATTAAAAAATTTATAATTTTTAATTATAAATTTTACAGTTTGCTGCTGTATATGCAAACTCACACACTAGCACATACATAATTTTTTTCAACCTAAATGAGGGCCATTGTGGTCACTGGCTAAGACTCTTTGGGTTCCATTTTGAGAACTCACATATGGGATGTAGATAATAAATAACAAGTTGTCCTCTCACTGGCACATATATACCGTAGCATAGTTGTATACACACAAACATTTTTAAATAGATAATATTAAAGCAAAAAACCACTTATTGATAACAGAAATGTTTTTCTGGTGTAAATAATTGTAGCATTTGAAGATTTAGTACTGTTCATTAAAAGAAAAATGGTTCCTTTGTACATCTTATTTTATCATTTTGTTCCTTGATTCAAGGATAGGTCATTTTATAAACATATCTCCATTTGGCTCAGAAGTGCATACCTGTCATTCTAGACCTGGGAGTCCATGGTAGGCTAATCTCTCTGAGATTGTGGTCAGCTTGGTCCACAGAGTGAATTCTTTTGTTTGCTTATTTGTTTGTTTTTCAGACAGAATTTTCTTGTGTAGCCTTGGCTGTCCTCTTCTCAATTTGTAGACTGGGTTGGCAGCAAATTTGGGCCTCATTCTTCCTGAGTGCCGTTATTGTTGGTGTGTGCCGCCATGCCAATATCCACAGATCAAATTCTAAAATATCCATTGCTGTGTGGAAGTATCATGTATCAAAATGATTTAAAAAATAAACAGTATATTGCAATTTATAGGTTTGTTTCCCCTCAAGGATACTGTCCACAGTGCTGACAGATGTATTTTTGAATTGAAGTTTTCTGAATTGGTGCTCTCTGCCCTTTGTATAGGTGGGAAATGTTGCATTAAAACATCAATCTGATAGATCAGAAATCATGATTAGTAAAAGGCATTACCTCCTGAGCAATCTACTTTAGTGGAGTCATTTACTTGATTTTCAGGTAAGAAATTGTGGTCCAAAATAAAAGTTCCAAAGGCATTTCTGTCCATCATTCTTTGAAATTGCATATATTTCAGCATGATTTTGTGCAAAGAGTGCCCTTAAAGCTCTGATTTTACATTGTGATTACATTCAGAATAGGATTTAATTTAGCACAGATATTATTTAGCATGGCTCAGAGTAGTTGAACCCACATTTGGTCCTATCCATATTCCCAAAGTGAAATCCCAGTGCTTGCTTTGTTGAAGAAAACCATTGCTTTGGAAATGGCTCACATGCTCTTATTGCCTGCCCCAGCAAAAACTTTCTCATTTCTTCTGCACTGCCTAGTGTGTTGGCTAGTCTAGGCAGTCATTTTGAATATATCTGGACCTACGGCAAACACAAAGAATTGGGTACTGTGGGGAATTTTTCATACTCACAGCTTTTGAAGTGGAAAAACCCTTCTTTAATCTGAGTGTTTTAAGGTGATAAAATTCACCTTTAATCTCATCCACAGGTGTATCTAGTCTGATTATATCCTGTCTATGTAAATGATATCGAAAGTATTAGCTTTTTCTCTTTTTCTGCTTGCCCTACCTCTGCCTACCAAGTTCATTTTTTTGCTACTCCTTGGAATTCTGTTATATACTGAAGACCATCTGAGATATTCAGCTACCTGCACTGAATAACTATTTGCTTCTTCAACTTTCCATTGATAGTCAGCCATTGTTTGGACTAGTTGGACTACAGCTTGTGAGATATTCTATATACATAGAGATTTATTCTATGAGTTCTGTTCATCTATGGAACGTTGAAGGATATATATGTGTATATCTGTTTCATTTTCCATTCCTCACTGAGGAAGATGTGCAGGCTAACAATAATGAACTTCAGTGTTTATCATTACTTTCTTGCTATTCTGTTAGGTTTGTCTCATGCCTACCATTTAAAAAGTAGCTGCAGTTTACCTGAACCCAACATAAGAAAAAACTCAAACCCTTGTTTCCTAAACTCTCTTTCTGTAATTGTGGGACAGACTGATAACTCCACTTCAATTTCATTATACTAGTTATCCACCTTGATTCCAGTAAGAAGAAGGGGAAGGAAGTATTCGTGGGTGACCTGGAAAAGTTTTGTCCTTGGATAGGAAGCCCGAACCAAGAACCAATATGCTATGTACCTTAAGCACATTCTAACCCTAACAGAGGTGTTTATATCACTCAAGATTAAAGGGCCAATCAGGGCCTCCATGCAGAAGAGAAGGCATGTCCTTCTAGAGGCAGCACTCTAGGTTCTGCTCTGTTTCTGAGCAAGCTTGAAAGCCCCAGTGTTCTGAGATTTGAGAGTGGACGCCACAGATTTTGAGGCAAGCTCGAGGACATTCCGAAGGCCCCAAATGGTGATGGGAGGGTCATTGTTCACAGATGGGAGGCACAGGATGGTGTGCATCACTAGGTAGAGTAGTGGGTACTCCCTGGACTGGATGGAAAGACAAACAGGAAGGCTATTAGATAAGGCACCAAATGTTATTGAATTACAAATCTCTGCATACCTAGAAATATTTTGTCCCTGTAAAGGATAACCTGAATCAGGAACCAATAGGCTATGTACCTTCAGAATATTCTAACCCTAACAAAAGTGTTCATATCACTCAAGACAAATTGGCCAATCAGGGCCTTCAGGTAGACTTGACTGTTAGGATAAGAGGCAGGTTCTTCAGGGAGTTATGCTGGAGGTTTTGTTCTGTAGCTGACCAGGCTTAAATGATTCCATGTGAAGTTCTCTGAGCACTGCTGCTAGGTGTTGTGAGGGAAGTTCAAGCAAGTTCCAAAGTCCCAGCATGGTGAGTGGAGTGTCACTGCCCATAAATGGTAGGAGTAGGCCACTGAGCAGGGCTGATTGAAATGATGGTCCCTGCCTGGTGGGACAGGTGGGAAGATAGATAGAAGACAGACACATTTCCTACTGAAATGCACATCTCTGCAGGTCTGGAAAAGGCATGGGCATGAATGGCTAACTGGGACTGGGACTATTATGCTGTATATCTTCATCAGGCACTAACCCTAAGGGAAGGGCTCATGTCACTCAAGACACTCTGTCCAATCAGTGTCTCCAGGGAGACTTGCCTGTCAAGCCAGAAGGCAAGTTTCATTTACTGCTCATTAATTTTAAATCGATGACGACTGTTTTTGTTAATTGTTGTTACTGTTTGACTTTGATTAAAAGTTGGCAGCAAGAGTTCTCAGCAATGAGGTAGGGATATCTACACTGGACTTGAATGTGGAAATGAATGTGCCTTTTAAGAGGAACAGGGAGAGCTCCTGGAGAATGGAAAATCATACAGAAAAAAATATTTCTCAGACTAGGACCCTGTCTGCCCTTAGATGGGAAGGCCTCAGCTGTCTGAGTTACTTGATCTCTGATTCCCAAGAAGAGGAGCTCCTCACTGCTAGTGTCCTGATGTCCAGCTGGATTGTCCAAGTTAATAAGAGACTCTGGCAAGCCCTAATAATCAGGAACACCAGTAGGAGGTAGTGTGCAAATTCTTTCCCAAATTCTCCTCTAATGCAGGTATTGGAAGGAGGCAGGCTACAAACCACACTATTTTATGTGTGTAAAGTGTGCTCTCCACAGGCCAGTATGAACAAGTCTACTGAACTACATATAAGAGTCTACTGGGAATGAGATGGACCTGGGTCATACTGTGGTTTTGTTGGTCTACGTGGTGAGATGGGCAGAAGCCCTTGTTGTCTGACTCTTCTAGTGTGTGGTTTCCCTGGGGACATGGAGGCTCTACAGCCATGGCAGTGGAAAGATAGTTCTCCAGACTTGAGCCAGGCTCAGGTAGATTTAGCAGGCCTTATGAGGCCCAACATTTCCCCCTTTTTTATTTGACAGCAGACATGGACCCTATCTTAGGTTGTACCCCACATGGAGATCTTACCTTTCATTGAGTACCATGTCAGGAGCTTGTCAGGAGCTCCTCCAGGACCTGTCTTAGGTCTTCCTAGCACATCTGGGTCTTACCCATTATTGGTCAGATGTAGAGCAGAGGGGTCTTTTCTAGGAAGATGCCTGGGCCTAGGCGCAATTGGATTCCTGAGTAACTAACGGATGATAATATATTTCTACTTGATGCAGCTTAATTGCCCTTAACCTCAGCTGGATAAACTGCACAAGCTTGTTAATATTAAATATTCAAATAAAACCAGTGGATGGTAACTAAGTCTTGAACACCCTCACCGACTGTATAGCCAATGGGGGCCTCATAGTTCCAACAGACCCTCTGTCCTTCCATGCCAAAGCAGACTGAGCTAGGCTCCATTCTTCTATAACCTCTTGGGCCTTGGCAAGATCTCCAAATCCCCCTTCACTGATCATAAGGGTCACAAGGAAAAGGATCGTCTTCCACATTTTCATTGGTTTCTGGGGGAATAAAAGAATGCTTCTCAGGGGTAGATAGCCTCCTAGAGGGGTCATCATTGTCATCCTCATCTTTTAGTGGTGGCAAATATTTTATATTTCTGGCTGGAACCCACATGGGCCTCTTCTCATCTTTGGGGAATATACATCCAAATCCTCTTCCTGCTGTGAGAAGAGGGTTGGGTCCTCTCCAAGCTCCTGTCAATGAATCTCTCAATCTGACTCTTATGGAACTATATGGAGTAGATATAGACCAATGTTTTTGAAATTGTGACTGATTATCTTTTGAAAATTTTAAAATATTTAAAGTAAATAATGTATTTTTCAATTGATCATGAGGGGGTAATGATTCCCCCTTTTGTTTTTGTAATTGAATCTTTAAAGTATGATTAACTCTTTTTGTTATGGTTTGGCCCTTTGGATTATAAGGAATTCCAGTAGTATGAGAAATTTTCCATGTCTGTAAGAATTCCTGAAATGGTTTGCTTATAAAGCATGGACCATTGTCTCTCTTAATATTGTCAGGTAGACCCAAGGTGGCAAAACACTGAAGCATATGACTAATAGCATTATTGTACTTCTCTCCAGCATGAGCTGAGGCCCAACATGTATGTGAGAATGTATCCACTGAAAGAAAAATGTATTTTATTTTGCCAAATGGGGAATAGTTAGTCACATCTATCTGCCAGAGTTTATTGGGACACAATCCTCTATGATTGATACCTGACTTTTGCAGGGGTGGTAATTGAAGGAAGGGTTGGCATGACCTGCAAGTTCTGATAATCTTTTTAAGATATTTAACAGGGACTTGTGGGAATTTATCTTTGAGGCCTCTTCAATTAGTATGAGTCAATAATGGAAGTCTGAAGCCTCAGTCACTGTATTTAGTTGTGTCCCAGATGCCAAACTATCAGCTAGTTCATTTCTCTCTCACAGGAATCTGAGAATGTTTTGATGTCCTCTGAGATGGTGTAGGTATAGGGGGTAAGCTTACTGTTGGAGAAAAAAAAATGGGCCTGAATCAAAAGAGGAGTTATGGGATTTGCATCTAATTTAATATGGGCCTCAGTAAGGAAGGTAGCAGATTTACAACATAAAGGCTACCTGAAAACAAATTAAAGGGCTCCCTAACCTTATCCAAGGCAAGTACAACTACATAAAGCTCCTTGACCTGGGCCGAGCATTCAGCTTCCTGGGAAATGGCTTGGACAGGAGTCATTTTAACATTGGGCCCATGGGGTGGATAAACCACTAATGAGGCTCCCGTATTTCCACCATCCATAAATATTGTTAGAAATTTGGGATTAGGTTGTGGGAGAAAAAGTCTTGGTGGTATCCAGGATAAACGTGAAAAGGAGCTCATACACTTATGGTGACCATAGTGACAATTAATAGTACCCCCAACCCTTCCAAGGCTAAGGGAATCCTGGGATTGTTTCTATGAAGCCATGTAAAGTCAGCTATTTTGTAGGGAATTGTCAGAGTGTGGTTCCATGCCAAACACTCTTACTGAAATATCTCTTCCTTTAATAATGTAATCTGCTTTTTGGAGAGTCATGGGATAAACCTGTGGGGTCCCTCCAACTGAAATATGAATCCAATTGATGGGTTTTCCATCTAGGGCTAATAAAGCAGTTCAGGCATGTCCCTGAGAAAAAGATACAGGGTGACAGGAATGTCAGACTCAAACCTCTTTAAAGTTGCCATATCTATAGCGTATTGAAGCTTTCACAAAATTTGTTGATATCATGAGGATAAAACAAATTTTGTAGTAAGATCAGAGCCCTTTAAAATGTCAAAAAGTGGGGATAGGTCCTCTGTGGAAATGGGAATCCATGGCCTCATCAAATTAATCTCTCAATTTTTGGAATTGAGTTAGGGTGTAAGAATCTTGAAAATGTAACTGTGGCTTCATCAGTGAGACTCCCTCAAGAAACAATGTGGATCCCAAGATCTTAAAAGGGGAGAGAGTGTCTGAATTTTTTCAGGGTCCACCTTAAAGTTACTGTCTTTAAGGATAGTAAGACACTTAGTCATCAAGTCTTGCAACCCGGCACAGCTGGAACTCCCCAAAATAATATCATCCATATAGATATAAAATAAGGCATCTGTTTGATTTATTAAAGAAGTAAAAAGGTGGAGCATATAATATTGGCACATAGCAGGACTATTGGCGATGCTCTGAGGCAACACTGTCCACTCAAACCTCTGATCTGGGCCCTGAAAATTTATTTAGGGTAATGAAAAGGCAGACTTTTCTGTATTACTGGGATCGAGTGGGATAGAGAAAAAATAATCCTTAATATCAATTACAGTCAAATGGAGACCACAAGGGATGGCAGGTATCCAGGGCAATCCCTTTGAGGTGTCCCAAAGGATAGCATCCTCCCATTAATCTTTCTTAGATCATGAAAAGTCTCCAAGAGCCATTGGCCTTTTTTTTAATCAAAAAAAAAAAAAAAAAAAAAAAAAACAGGTGAATTCCAAGGGCTAGCAGAGGGCCTTATATGTCGCACATCGAGTTGCTGTTGGACCAAAATTTTTAACTGCGTTAGCTTAGCAAAAGGTAGAGGCCATTGCTCAACCCAGACTGGGT
Source organism: Meriones psammophilus (assembly GCA_036365155.1). Classification (NCBI taxonomy): domain Eukaryota; kingdom Metazoa; phylum Chordata; class Mammalia; order Rodentia; family Muridae; genus Meriones; species Meriones psammophilus. The sequence goes on from JAEOAE010003154.1 coordinate 190,296, forward strand.
CCCCAGGGGTCCATCGGATTTTGGGGATAGAAGGGCAAGCAGTGGCCTTTAGAATTGGGAGTGAACCAGAGAATGTTTGTTTTTTAATTGCTCAAAATAAGGATCATCCTGGTAGTTAGAATGGACATTTCATCCCTGCTCAAATTGCTGTTCATATTTCTCATTGTCTAATATGTCTTGGTAGAGGGCCTTATGATCAGTGGTAATATAGGCCTCAGCTTCACCAAGAACATCCTGTCCCAAAAGGTTGGGAGTAAGACCAGGGACCAATAGGGGGAGCACTTTTCCTTGGTTGTCATCAGGATCCACCCAAGGCCACCAGCTTGCAGTCTCCTATGACTTGATTGTACACCCACACCCATTAGGGAGGGGCCAGGGACCAGCCGCCAGGAGTGAGGGGACTCTTACTTTCTTCTCACAGAACAGTCTGCCCCCACATCAATTAGGAACTGAAAGCACCTGTCCCCAATTGTGAGTGTCATTTTAGGTCTCATACCAGCGACCAGGGTGACAGTCCAATGTACTTTGGTCCCTCTCTTTCCCTTCTTTAACGGGGCTGAGGATGGCCCCAAGAGGAATTTAAAGGTTTAACTTTATGGTTAAATTGGGATCTATAATCCTTGGTCCAGTGAAAACTTTTTTTGTACTTGGGACAGGGCTTGCCCAGTAAGGTGCCTGTTGTGCTTGCACCAGGAGCATTTTGAGACCTGTTAGGGCATTCTCATTTAAAATGGCTGTTATGTCCACAGCCAAAGCATGTCTGCCCCTGAGTCCTAGTGACCTGCTGAAGGGCGTTGACAAAGGCAGTCACTTCCTCCTGGCAGACTGTTTGCATGGCAGTAGCCATTGCCCTGGCCTAAAAGGAGGTGGTCCCTACATCTTTACTGGTGACAATCCACTTACCCATCCCCATTTTTCGAATCCTCGCACAAGCAAGCTTTTGATCTGAATTCATGCCATCCCACACTAGTGACTTAACAAACTGATCATGAAGCTCCCCTGGGGAAACTTTCTCCTCAGACTTTTATCTACCCGGTCTATGAAGGAAGGGAGGTCCTCTGAGGCCTTTTGTATAATTCCTGAAACAGGGGATTCTATAGGCCCCTCATCTAGCTTTCTCCAGGCTGCCAAGCCTGCTGCTCTAATCTGCTTCTGATAAGGGTCTCGGAGAGTAGCCTGCTGGAGGCCTGTGGAATACTGGTCAGCTGTGCCTGAAAGCATTCCATAATTTATAGGCACCTGGGGGTTAACTCATTGATTGCATTTCCCCCGGACCATGCATTCCTCCTTGTAAAAGGACAACTATTTAAGGAAGGACAGCCCCAAAAGGACAGCCTTGATAAGGTCCATCCAGTCTTGAGTAGTGCACACCAGCCTCTCAAGGGTGGTCTCAGCCCAAGGCGAATTGGCACCATTCTCTGACACTGCCATAGGCAGTTCCTTGAGGTCTAGAGCCCCCCAAAGAGTCCAGCCAGGGGGACTGGCCGCCCCAGGAGCAGTGGTGACAAGAAAAAGTTCCATGGATCACTCCAAATATGGAGGGGGTATAGAGGAGTCAGGGAAGGGGTTAGTAAGAGAGCCCTGTTCCAGTGGTACAGCCAGAGGGGTAGGGACTGGCCAGGGACCATTCTCAAATGGATCTAAAGAAGGATATATATTCTGTCTCTGGGGAGTGGGTTAATCATCTGACTTAATGCTGCTTTTGGCCCCAGCACCTTCCTCCTTTTTTTTTGGGGGGGGGGAGTTCCTCCTCAGGTTCACTTTCCTGTCTCGTACCCTTATCCTTATGTTCTTTGGGCAGTTTCAGAGGGAAGCAGCCCTTAAGGGCTGTGACTAGGGAATGACTCCCAGAGGGGGGATATCCCCATCCTGAACCTGTGCTCTGTTGACCAGCTTTTCTACTCTGTCCCAGGTGTCCAGTCAAACAGGGTGCCCTCATCCTGCAGCCATGGAGTAACCTTTATAACATACTTCCGTACTTGAAGGGCTTGAGTATAAAGCAGATTGAAACCCCTACTTTTAAGCAAAATTTGTAAAGATTCCAGAGGACTGCCCTATATTCAACGTGGGTACACTCACCCGCAGACCAGTTGGCCTGTCAGCATTCTTCCCTTGAGCAGAATACTCACAGGGGGCCCCATGTGCTGGGTCAATATCTGGCAGGTGGAGCTGAGAGGAGGGTGGCCAGTCCAGCTGAATGCCCTCCATGGATGACGAATGTCAATGGCCTGAATCTCCCCAGATGCTCCAGGGAATAAAACACTACTGAGCTGGGAGATCTGTAGAACCAGGATCTCGGTTTATTGAATTTAGTGGTCTTTTTTATAGGTTTGGGTCAAGGTGCAGGATTAAGGAAGTGAGGTAGAGAGTGAGCTTAAATGGTGCAAGGAGAGGTGGGCCAGTGACAAAACTCCATGTAACAGTTAACAGGCAGGGTTAATTTTAAGGTGGATATGCTAAATCGCTTTTGTCCAGAAGTGGCACCTCTTAAATCAGAAGATAAAGGCAGGTCTCCAAACTTGAGCTAGGCTCAGGTATATGAGGCAGGTCTTATCAGGCCCAACATAAATATACCTCAATTTCTGAATCCATTCCTCAATTGTGGGACATCTAGGTTGGTTCCAGATTCTGGCTATTATGAAAAAAGCTACTATGAGTGTAGTTGAAAAAAAGTCCTTGTTGTATGGTTGAGCATCTTCTGAATATATGCCCAGGGGTTGTATAGCTGAATCTTGAAGAAACACTGTTCATAATTTTTTTGAGAAAGCACCATATTGATTTCCAAAGTGGTTGTACAAGTTTACATTCCCACCAGCAATGAAGACTATTCCTTTTTCTCCACATCCAGTCCAGCTTGTGTTGCAGATGATGTGATAGTACACATGAATGACCCTAAAAATTCAACCAAGGAACTCTACACATGATAAACATCTTCAGCAAAGTGGCTGGATACAAAATTAATTAAAAAATATGAAGCCCTCCTGTATACAAAAGACAAACAGGCTCAGAAAGAAATCAGGGAAACAACACCCCTTCACAATTGCCACAAATAACATAATGTACTTTGGTGTGACTCTAATCAAGCAAATGAGAGACTTGTATAAAAAAAGTCAAGGAAGATATCAGAGGATGGAAAGGTCTCTCATACTCCAGGATTTATAGGATTAAGATAGTAAAAATGGCCACTCTACCAATGCAATTCCAATCAAAATACCAACACTACTCTGTACAGACCTTGAAAGAACAATTCTTAGTTTCATATGGAAAAACAAAAAACCCAGAATTGATAAAAAAAAAACAAAAAAAAAAAACATTCCTGTACAATAAAAGATTTTCTGAAGGTATCTTCATCCCAGAAATCAAGTAGTACTATAGAGCAACAGTAATAAAAAGTGGCATGGTACTGGCACCTGTACTTTAAATCTTAAAAGGGTGTGCATTTACTGATTAATAATTTTTATTAAATCATATCAATAAGTTGAGGGGAAAAACCAAGTATAGGGGAATCAACTGCTGTCTCAGTTTCAGATCCAGATTGAGGGTGTCCAGTCACCCAGTGCTAACTTGGGCTATTTTTTCTGCTTATCAACCTTAAAGCATCCCTGGCTTCACTATTAAGAGTGTACCTTTCTTAACTTTAAATTATTCTCAAGGGGCTGGAGGGATGGCTCGGCTGTTAAGAGCACAGTCTGCTTTTCCAAAGGTCCTGAATTCAAGTCCCAGTAACCACATAGTGGCTCACAGTCATCTATAATGAGATCTGGTGCCCTCTACTGGTCTGTACTGTATAATAATAAAGAAATAAATCTTTAAAAAATTATTCTCTAAGATTTTGTACATCACAGACATTAGCAATATAATCTTCCTGAACCTTGTTAAACAATCTTTTTTCAAATTCTTTCTAAGTATAATGGTCATTGCTAAAACCCTACAACTACGGTTCCTTTCAAGAGCAGTGATTAATTCATTAATCTGCTCCAGCAACCATTCGAAAAGAGATTAAGCATTGTTAAAATTTTAAATACCAGTGATATTGCCCAGTGAGTGGACTAGAAGCCTCCTTAGAGTTTTCATACAACTCATGTTATGAGGAATATGGGCATCATAATGGCATCAAACAGCTATGTTCCATAACAGCACAAAGTCCTCAGTATAAGCAGTTCTTGGGGTTATGCTTCTCAAGACAAACTCATCATGACTATGCTAACAGGGGAGCCAAATTCAATGAGTGCTACAGATGTTTTGCTGTTGCTCCTGCATGGCTCTCAACAGGACCAGGTAGCCAAAATAGTTTGCCTATATATGGGGGAGGAAGGAATAAGGTTAGCTCAGGCCCTGGGAAGGAGAATTCATGGTATTGGGTGGGCTATGCCAGCCTTGAGGACCATATAACATGGAAGAACTGAAGGATTGCTGGGAGAAAATTGGCAGCTAGGTCTGTTTTGATATGTTAAATACGAACCTCTGCCATTTGATCCAGGTATGAGACCTACATCTATGGAAATATAAACTTCAGAGAGAGCAGAATGGTCTCCATTAGGTAATGATTAAAAAATGAGATCACCAGGAAGAAAGGTGGCAAAGACAAAGATTTTAAATTTCTTTCCTTTCTTTATATCTTCTTTCTTTTCTTTGAAGGAGGGCGGGTACCCATACTGGACTCAAATTTTTGCTGTCAAGTTTTGTTTTTCTAATTCATTTTTATTGTATTAATTATTTTTATTTTTTCACAATTTATTCATTGTATACCCCTATATAAGGCCACTCTCTCAACCCCTACTGGTCCCACCCTCCTTCCCTCTTCCCCCAAACCCTTTCTCATAGTCCACTCAAAACAGGAGTTCCCCTCCTCTGCCATCCATCCACATATTATCAGAACACTACTCAGCTATTAAAAACAGGGAAATAAAATTTCTGCTCTTATTACTTCTACATAGGCCACTGTGCTCACCTCAGAAGATTTCATACTATGAAGCTTGCCTGCAAGCTTACTGTGAAATAAACAATAGGTAGAACTCATTTTAGAGAGTCCCACCCCCAAGACACTGATTTAACATCTCACATCAAGAAACATGTGAAATTTGAAATGATATGAAGTGTGAAACATTTTTTTCACAAGCATTGCAGAGAACATGGTTCTCTTGCTGCCTGGAGGCTGTTTCCCACCAGCCCAGGAAGGAAGGAGGCCCAGAAGATGAGGTATAAAGCTTGGAAGACACCCAAGCATAACAGTGATCAGAACACTCGGGGAAACACCTCAGAAAGTAAGTTCAACTTTAATTCTAGAAAACAGAGGGTATGTACCCCTTGGGGAGTGACTGGGATGCTCTAAGGATAGGTGTAGATAATTGTTTAAAACAGGGCACTTCCAGGATGCTTCTTTTGCATTAAAAAGCACATTCCTATCATGTGAACAAGAACATGGAACCTAATTATCCTATATTTGAAGGGAGAGGAGTTATCAGGGATCTGTGTCAAAGGCCATGTATCAAATTTGGTTGCTGGCATCTATGTCTAAAGTCACTCTCCAGATGAAGTCAGGCAGAGAAAACTCACCCTTGCCATGGTTATACAACTAGGCCAGCAGCAGGGTCATATATGGAAGAGAAATCCTCCTCCTTCACATCTCATAATTCAGTCTGGGTTGTGATGGTTTTCAATAGAACCCCTGGAACAATAGGTATGTGTACACAAAGAAACTTCTACAGTCTGCCACTGTTGTGTTACTCTCAGAGAACTTCCTGGCTGGTGTTAGTTCAACATTCCCCACATATTCATCCACTGGACTGATAGTTTCTTGTGTAAAGTGAGGCAATTGAAAACAGTAAATGTTGAGAATCAGGTTTATAAATAAGTCTTCCCTAAACACATTATATAATACTTTTGCATGTAATTGATATTTACCATTCATTGTATTCTTATTAAAATAAGTTTATTTACTTTACATTCAAATCATAATCTCCCCTCCATTCTCTCCCCCAGTACTACCCTCCATTTCTATTGCCCCTATTCCCTTTCCCTTTCTCCTTCCCCTTCAGAAAAGGGAAGTCATTTCCTTTGAGCTAGTTTTTCAGTTCTGTTGGATCTCAGTAGACCAAAGAATACAAAGGCCTTTCCATATTGCTTATAGTCACAGAATTCCTCTCCAGTAAGGATACTTTTATGATGATGATGACTCTAGATTTGTGCAAGGCCTTACCATTTTAACACATTCATAAGTTCTCTCCAGAATGAATCCTTTCATGATGATGAAGATTATACAAATATGGAATGGTTTCACCATGTTAAAGGCACTGTCCATTAGGATTTCTTTCATGAGTGTGAAGATGATTCTGAAGTGCAAAAGTTTTTTTTTCACATTGGTTACAGTCAGCTTCTTTCCAGTATGTGTTCTTTTATGTATTAGGAGATGTTATGCACAAAGGCTTTGCCACATACTTATATTCATATGGTTTCCCTGCAGAATGTGTTGTTGTCTTAGGAGATGACTTGTTACATGCAAAGGCTTCTCTCCAGTGTGTGTTTTTTCATGTTTTCAGAGACTACTCTGTTGTGCAAGGGCTTTATCACATTGGGTATATTTATAAGATTTCTTTGCAGTATGTGTCATTTTATGCCGTATTAGAGTACTGTTTTTTCCAAAGGCTTTACCACACTGGGTACATTCATGAGGTTTCTCTCCAGTATGTGTTCTTTTATGGCTTATGAGATTACTGTTTTCTGCAAAGGCTTTACCACACTGGTTACATTCATAAGGTTTCTCTCCAGTGTGTGTTCTTTTATGGCTTATGAGAGTACTGTTTTGCAAAGTGCAACAGGCTTTACCACACTGGTTACATTCATAAGGTTTCTCTCCAGTGTGTGTTCTTTTATGGCTTATGAGAGTACTGTTTTGTGCAAAGGCTTTACCACACTGGTTACATTCATAAGGTTTCTCTCCAGTGTGTGTTCTTTTAGTGAGATCAGTGGTTTACTGCAAAGGGAATTGATTACATTTTAGGTTTCTCTCCAGTGTGTGTTCTTTTATGCCGTATGAGACATAGGGGAAGACTTTACCACATAGAGTGCATTTAGGGTTTCTCTTCAGTATGACTGCTTTCATGCCTGCAAAGGTAATTAGCACATGTGAAAGATTTACCACAGTCATTGCATTACACTAATAATGATATTTATCTACATGAATTAATTTCATAATTTGGTCTAATGTTAAAGGAGAATCAAATTTTAAAGTTTTATCACTTTATTCACATTAATGGTTTTTCCCTTCATTATGGATATTTTTTAAGATGCCTGTGATGGTAAAAACTTTTGTTACATGGCTCACTTTTATACCATCATTTTTCTATAAGAGGTTTTTTTTTGTATATATGAAAAGTGTTGTAAGAATTCAGAGCTTTACCACAGCAATCCCATTCACAAATTTTTGTACTGTATGAATGACACTTCATTTAAAAAGTGAGCAGAACATGCAGAAGAAGTACTAAATTCCTAGTGTTCATAGGTATTTTCAGCAGTATGAGTTTGCTGATGAATTCTCAGTGAAGATTAAAAACTAATTAACATTAACCATTTATCACATTTAGAAAATTTACTCAAATTGGGTGTACTACAAAATCAATTGTTCTTGGAGAAAGACAGGGCCACTGTTTCTTTCAATATCCCTATGCTCATGTGTCTTAGAAACATTTTGACATATTATATACCAGTTTAATTTACAAGAATAATAAAAGATCCCCATATTGAATTAACACAATTTGTTTTTTTGTTCATCATAGACATGTCATATAGGGATTAAGGTTTCTCTACAACAATATTCTTGATGTTCATAAGCTGCTCCTTTCACTAAACTTTACAATGTTACTGCATGAAAATGAGTAACACTGGTTGTACTATGAAATTTTTGCTTATTAGAAGGTTTTGGACACATACTAATCACCAATTCAATGTGTATACCTCTTACCATATCTGAGTAGATAGAATGATACTAAACAGATTGGCAGTTAAAATCAGTAGCTGTAATGTACATATGATTCAAATAGTATTTTCAAAATAAAATATTTTATTTTATTGTATCTTAGGGGAGTGCCTTGTAAACACAAATCAGATACATGAAATTGAAGTACATGGAATTGTGAGATTTTAATGATCATCAGTACACTTAAAGCAGTGCTGTTTTTACACTGTTGTTTTTCTTTAAAACTTCCAGGACACAGCCATGTGTGCTGGTACATGCCTTCAATTCCAGCACTTGTGGGGGCAGAAGCAGGCAGATCTGTGTGATTTTGAGGTCAGGCTGGTCTAACAAGCAAGTCTAAGAAAGTCACAGATACCCAGAAAAAAAAAATCTATTTCAAAAACAGAAAATAAAAAAAAGCAGCCAATAAACAAACAAACAAACAAACAAACAAAAAACACCATACTTCCAGGACACATTAAAATTTAAGATTTATATCTGTATCAACATGCACATAAAGTTACCTTTTATTACTTGTAGAACTTTGAAAATGTTCTTCAATATTATGGTCATCCCAATTGTAGCCTAAAATATAGTATGAGAAAATATATATTATTGGAAATATCATGTTATTATTAAGGCAAAACTTAAATCACTATATTCTGTGACAATTAGATCCATGCCTGACTTATTTACCTCATTCCTCCTCATTCTCAATTGGAATTACAGAAGAGGATCAATTACAAAGTAAAAGTTGTCTCTTTATTTTAAAAGTGAAAGAAAAATTGCAGTCTTACCTATAGCAGTGAGGTTTTCACAGGTCTCTAGCATCACATCTTTGTAGAGTTGCTTCTGGGAAGGTTCCAGCAAGGCCCACTCTTCTTGGCTGAATTTCACATGCACATCATTGAAGGTCACCGAATTCTAAAATATTGCATACATTTGTACAACAGCAACAGTGGCAACAATATAAATTTATATTTCATTGTCAATATAATCATATAATTCTACTGCTTCTTCAATTTATTTTCTGACACAGAAGTGCAAATATAATACAGTTGGGTGCTGTGCATGATGTGATGTAGGGAAAATGAAAAAGCCTGAAGGTTAGATTGAAAAAAAACCCCAAAGGTGTGCTTCAAAAACCTGTTTCATCAGTTTGTAAGATATGAATATAAATTAGCCATTAGTTGGGTTCTTGAGCAATCTATGAATCATATTCAGTTACTTGGGTGAGTAGGTCAGGACCCTGTCATGAGACAGGTGGAATGACAAAACACAGTCATGATATTTTATATAGCAACAAATGAGATGTGTTGATCAGGGGACACTGAACAGATGGGTAACATCAATCAAAAGACAACATGGTACTGAATATTATGTTTTGACCAGGGCTCAGGGATGTGGCATATCAGTATGTGAAGAGGGGGGCTCATATATTTGTGGAAGGGAAAGTGGACTACAGTGAATACATGGATAAAAATAATGTGAGTGAAAGCAACAACAATCATAGCCCATAACATCATATTTCTGAGTGACCAGACAAAAGAAAAGGAGTAGAACACATGATTCTTCTTTGATCATTGTTTTGTATATCCTCCTTACTAAATAATGTAGTCTATAGATTAAAAATAAAGATTAAAACTTTTCTATTAAAAAAGAAGTGTAAATGTTATCACTAAGTCATTTTAGAAGAAAACGGATTAACAAGTTTTAACTGTATCATATCTGAACTTTTTGAAGAGGATATAGCTTTGGAATAGACATGGCAATTAATGTGGACAAAGACAGAGAGAAGAGTGTGAAATAGAGAGACAGAGACAAAGAGACAGAGACACACAGTGAGAGAAATTAACAGATGAACAATACTAAGTACAGCTCAGAGAAATTTATTAACAGTTACTAACTACAAAAAATGGTGGACAAGCTGGGTGTATTCTGTCATGCCTTCAATTCCATCACTCAGGAGGCAGACGCAGGTGTATCTTATTGAACTAGATGTCAGCATTATCTATTCAAAGAGTTCTAGGACAGCCACACCTATATAGTAAGACAGAGCCTCCTCTAAAAGTCAATCAAACAAACACAAAATATTGAAAGAACTCAGAGGTCTTTACTGAAGCTTCTACAAGGAATTATACATTCACTCCAGTTGTATATTTATTCTCCAGAAGTCTGCACTGCCCCAGCTTAAACTGTAACTTCAATGATATCTTACTAAAAGGGAATGCATGTTTAAACAGCTAAAAATAGAAAGATGAAAATATTAACAATGTAAATGCTGATCATAAATAAGTAACATAAAACAGGACAGATGGCTCAGCAGTGAGGAGTTCTTGCTGCTCTTTCAAATAATTGGGCTCAATTGTCAGTGATTACCTGGGACCCACTACTATCAATTGCTATAAGTTAATGAGTTCTGAACACATCTTCAGACTACTGTGAGGATTAGGCACACAAGAGGTGCATATTCATGCATACAATCAAAATACTCATATTTAGTAAAAATTAAAAATAGATCCCAGATGGTTGGGCTGATTGCATACTGTGTCTGATAAGCTGGGTAGCAGAGACTGCATGGCGTCCAATAGTTGGATCTGTGGGTCCCAACTGACTGTGTTTCAAATGAAAGAAGATAACCAATGATGAGGGAAACAATTGGTCCAACCTCAGAGCACCCAGTTAATCTCTGGGAAAGTTCCTGGGATGTTGCAGCAGGAAAAAGGTTTTCAAGCAAATGGACCCAAGAAGCAAGCAGGAGTAGCTATTATAATATCTAATAAAATAGACTTTCAACCAAAAATATTTGAAAGGGATGAGGAAGGGGTGAATCCAAGATGGCAGTGCCAGGAGGACATTGGGTCTGAGGAGTAGGACAGCAATGTTGGTACAGCAACTAAAAGACTGAACTCTGGGCCCTAAAACAACAAAGATCCTTTTTCCCAGGTGATAGGAAACTCCACGGTGTCGGGGTCAGTCAGGTTCACTCTCAGGTCACTCAGCGAGAACTTGGAAGATATCCTGGGTTGCAGGATACACCTTTGTGTCCTGATAACCTTTCCAGACTAAATTATGTTCTCCAGAGCACCAGAGACTGGGAGCCCCAGTCTAGAAAAGAAACAGGGAAGAAGAAAGCAGGACTGACCTCAGGTCACCCAGTCTATCCCTGGAAAGTCCTGTAGACCGGTGGGTGCACAGCTGTCAGGCCTGAGTGCGCCGCCAGGTGCTAGCCCTGCATGCCCTACTCTCCATCACACACAGAACTGTGTGCCTCAGGACACTATAGGCTGGGTTTCCCTGTCTGGAGAAAACCCCACAGGCAGGGAAACAGCAGATCCCAGCTTACAGAACTCAGCCAACTCCCAACACACACACTACAACTACCATACACAGAAACGTTCTTGGAAAAGTTCTCAGCTCCTTTCCCAGTCACTTGCTTGGACCATCATTGGCAAGTGCCTACGCATTCTACATGCCATGTCAAACACCACAGATTGAGTCTTCCTGTTGGGAGAAAACCCAAAGGTGGGGGAAATATCTGGCTCTACCTCAGGACACCTAGCTCTGGAAAAGTTTCTGGTTATTCACAGGCTCCAGACTCTAGCCTCCTGCTGCACATGTGAGAGCAGTGCTCAGCTGCCAAGGATTACTGCTTGGGTACTGGGGCACAGAGCTCTAACCTCAGTCCTACAGAAGCCTGGGATCCCCAAGATCAACCCCCAGATACTGCTCCAAGTGGTAACCAGTTATCCCTAACTAAACTGACCAAACCATGGGGTACCCAGGTTACAGCTGTAGCTTACTAAATTTACAGCAAGAAAGCCAGAAGCAGGACAACTGTCTCCAGGACTTCTCTGGGTGAGAGGAGAGCCCCCTTGACTAACAAAGACCACAATTACCTCTCAGGTCTGTACGCCTGAGGTGAGTTTTGAAAATTCCTGAAAAATACCTGCTATTCAGTGACCATACATCTAAAGCTAGGGAGGCCTCCTTCTGGAAAATCATCTTCCTGCCAACGGGATTCTCCCCATCACAGGATTCCAGGAAGCACCAGAAACTAACACCCAACACCTAAGATAGCCAAATGGGTAGAGGCAAGTGTAAAAGCTCAAAAAGACAGAGCAATATGGCATCTCCAGAACCCAGTTATTCAGGGGCAAGCAGCCCTGGACATACCAGGGTAAATAAAATTCAAGAAGATGACCTTACATCTGTGCTTATGAACAGGATAATAGAGGAAAAAAATAAACTGAATAAAGACCTAGATGGAGATAAAGTCAAACAGATTATTGCCATTTGCAAAGAAATGGAGGAAGATAAAGTCAAACAGATTATGGACATCCTTAAAGAAATACAGGAAGTTGCAGTCAAACAATTTGTGGCCTTTAGAGAGGAAATACTTAAATCACTAAAAGATATTAAAGAAACAGAGGATTGTTTGAACAAACAGCTGAAGGAATTGAAGGAAAATACAGTCAGAGAAGTGAAGGAAATCAATAAAATGGCTCAAGATTTGATAAGAGAATTGGAAAAAAATAAAGAAAACACAAGTGGAGGAAACTGTGGAGAGAAAGAACTTAGGGAGGAAAAGAGGAACTACAGAGGTAAGCATAAGCAATAGACTATGAGAGATGGAAGAAAGAATCTTAGGTGTGGAAGACACAATGGAAGAAATAGATGTAGCTATCAAAGAAAATGTTAAATCTAAAATTTCCTAACAGAGACCATCCAAGAAATCCAAGACAACATGAAAAGCAAAACCTAAAAATAATAGGAATAGAGGAAAAAGAAGATTCCCTCCTCCAAGGCCCAGAAAATATTTTCAACAAAATCATAGAAGAAAATTTCCCCAACTTAAAAGAGAGGTCTATAAGACTACAAGAGGCCTACAGAACACCCAATAAATTAGACCAGAATAGAAAATCCTCCCACCACATAATAAACAGTAAGTATACAGAACGAAGAAAAAATACTAAAAGCTGCAAAGGAAAAAGGCCAAGTAACATATGATGGCAAACCAATGAGAATCACACCTGACTGTTCATCAGAGACTATGAAAGCCAGAAGGCCCTGAACAGATATCAAGCAGACCCAAAGAGAACACAGATGACCACCCAGGCTACTATACCCAGTAAAAGTCTCAGTCATCATAGATGGAGCAAACAAGATATTTAATGACAAAAACAAATTTAAACAATACATACCCACAAATCCAGAGGAACAGAAGCTCCTAGAAGGAAAACTACAACCCAGGAAAGCTAACTACATTCAGGAAAACACAGGAAAGAAATAATGTCATTACAGCCAAACTAAAAGTAACCAAGCACACAAACACACTACCACAAGCAAGATCAAAATAAAGAAACTAACAGCCACTGATCATTAATTTCCCTCAACATCAATGGACTTAACCCTCAAATAAAGACACAGACTATCAGGATGGATATGTAAACAAGACCCAAAAATCTGTTGCATACAAGAAACACATCTAAGTCACACAGATAGACATTACCTGAGAGTAAAAAGCTGGAAGGTTCCAAGCAAATGGACCCAAGAAACATGCAGGAGTAGCCACTTTAATATATAATAAAGTAGATTTTCAAACAAAATTAATCAAAAGACATGAGGAAGGTCATTTCATACTCATCAACGGAAAATTCCGCCAAGAAGAAATCACAATTCTGACCATCTATGCTCCAAATACAAAGTTACCCATGCTTGTAAAAAAAAAAAAAAAAACATTAATAAAACCTAAACCGCACACAGATCCCCATACATTACTACTGGAAAACTTCAACACCCCACTCTCAACAAAGTACAGGTAAACAACAGAAATTAAACAAAGAAACAATATCTCTAATAGAGGTCACGTATCAAATGGCCCTAACAGACATCTACAGAATCTTACACCCAAAGACAAAAGAATTTACTCTTCTCAGCACCTCATGGAACCTTCTCCAAAATAGACCATATTGTTGGTCACAAAGTGAGTCTCAACAGATACAAGAAGATTGAAATAATGCCTTGTATCCTGTCTAATTACCATGGAATAAAGCTGGACCTCAACAACAACAGAAATAGCAAAAAGCCTACACTCACATGGAAACTGAACAACTCACTACTAAATGACAGCTGGTTCAGAAAAGAAATAAAGAAAGAAATTAAAGTCTTCCTAGAATTCAATGGAAATGAAGACACAACACAACCAAACTTATGGGAGACAATGAAACCAGTGCTAAGTGGAAAGTTCATAGCACTAAGTGCCTTCAAGAAGAAATTTGTAACATCTCACACAATCAACTTAATAGCTCATCTAAAGGCCCTAGAAAAAAAGAAGCAGACACACCAAAAAAGAATAGACACCTGGAAATAATCAAACTCAAGACTGAAATCAATCAACTAGAAACAAATAAAACATTTCAAAGAATCAATGAAACCAAGAGCTGGCTCTTTGAGAAAATTAACAAGATAGACAAACCCTTAGCCAAACTAACTAAAAGCAGAGAGAGATTATCCAAATTAACGAAATCAGAAATGAAAACGGGACAAAAAAAAAAAAAAAAAAGACACTAAGGAAATCCAAACAATCATTAGGACTAACTTCAAAAGTGTATATGCCACAAAATTTGAAAATCTAAATGAAATGGACAATTTTCTTAATCAATTACACTTACCAAAGCTGAATCAAGAGCAGGAAAATCAACAAAATAGTCCTTTATCCACTAAGGAAATCACATTCATCAAAAGACTCCAATCCACAAAAAGTTCAGGACCAGATGGTTTCAGTGCAGAATTCTACCACACCTTCAAAGAAGAGGTAACTACAGCTATCTTCAATTTATTCCACAAAATAGGAACAGAAGGAACAGTATGAAACTCGTTCATTGAAGCCACAGTCACCTTGTAAACTAAACCTCATAAAGACCCAACAAAGAAAGAGAATTTCAGGCCTATCTCCCTTATAAACATTGATGCAAAAATACTCTACAAAATACTTTGCAAACCCAATACAAGAACACATCAAATATATCATCCACTATGACAATATAGGCTTCATGCCAGGTATGCCGGGGTAGTTCAATATACAAAAATCAATCAATGTGATCTACCATATTAAAAAACTGAACAAAAACACATGATAATCCCCTTTAGATACTGAAAAAGCATTTGAAAAAAATCCAGCATCCATTCATGTTTGAACTATTGGAGAGATCAGGGATACAAGGCACATACCTAAACATAGTAAAGGCAATATAGAGCAAGCCTGTAGCCAATATCAAGCTAAATGGAGAGAAACTTAAATCAATCCCACTGAAATCAGGGACAAGGTAAGGCTGCCTACTCTCTCCATATCTCTTCAACATAGTTCTTGAAGTCCTTGCTAGAGCAATAAGACAATTAAAGGAGATCAAAAGGATACAAATTGGAAAGGAAGAAGTCAAAGTATCACTATTTGCAGATGATATCATAGTATACCTGAGTAACTCCAAAACTTCTACCAGGGAACTCCTACAGATGATAAACACCGTCAGCAAAGTGGCTGGATACAAAATTAACTAAAAAAAAAAAAAAAATCAGTAGCCCTCCTGTATACAAAAGATAAAAGGGCTGAGAAAGAAATTAGGGAAACAACACCCTTCACAATAGACTCAAAGGACATAAAGTACCTTGGTGTGACCATAATCAATCAAGTCAAAGACTTGTATGAAAAAAAAATTCAAGTCTCTGAAGAAAGAATTAGAAGAAGATATTAGAATATGGAACTATCTCCGATACTCATGGCTTGGCAGGATTAACATAGTAAAAATGGACATCTTACCAAAAACAATCTACAGATTCAATGCAATTTCCATCAAAATACCATCAGAATACTTTACAGACCTCGATAGAAGAGTTCTCAACTTCATATGGGATGCAATGAAAGCAGTCCGAAGAGGAGTTTGAATAGCAACAAAGGCCATCATAAGTTATTGGAGACATCCCATACAAGCAACTTAATGGTATACCTGAAAGAACTAGGAAAAAAGAAGCAGACACACCCATCAAGAGTAGACCACTAGGAAAAACCAAACTCAGGGCTGATATCAATAAATTAGAAACAAAGATAATAATTCAAAGAATCAAAAAAACCAAGAGCTAGTTCTTTGAGAAAATAAAAAACACAGACAAATTCTTAGCCAAACTAAGGAAATGGCAGAAAGACACAATCCAAATCAACAAAGTCTGAAAGAAAAAGATATAACAGACACTGAGAAAATCCAAAGAACCATTAACTTTTATGTCAAAAGCCTATATGCCCCAAAATTTGAAAATCTAAATGAAATATACAATTCTCTTTAAATTCCACTTACCAAAGTTGAATCAACATCAGGTAAAGATATTAAATAGTCTTATAGTGCCTAAGACAATAGAGGCAGCCATCAAAATACTCCCAACCAAAAAAAGCCAAGGGCCAGATGATTTCAGAGCAGAATTCTATAAGACCTTCAAAGAAGAGCAAATACTGGTATTCTCCAAATTATTTCACAAAATAGTAATGGATGCAACAGGACCAAATTCCTTTTGTAAGACCACAGTCACCTTGATAAATCCACAAAGATCCCCCAAAAGAAAGAGAACTTCAGACCAATCTATTTTATGTACAATGATGTAAAAATACTCAATAAAATACTTGCAAACCAAATCTAAGAACATATCAAAGATATCATCCACCATGACCAAGTAGGCTTCATCCCAGGCATGCAAGGGTGGTTAAGTATATGGAATCCATCAATGTAATCCACTGTATAAACAAATTGAAAAAAAGACCATTTTCTTAGATGCTGAAAAAGCATTTGACAATATCCAACAGTTATTCTTGTTTAAAGTCTTGGAGAGACCAGGTACAAAGGCACATATATAAAAATAGTAAAGATAGTATACAGAATATATACAGAATATACAGAATATATATGGAATAGTATATAGCTAACATCAAACTAAATGAAAAGAATGTTAAGTCAATTCCACTGGACTTGGGGACAAGACAAGGCTACACACTCTCTCCAAATCTCTTCAATACAGTACTCGAAGTCCTATCTAGGGCAATAAGACAACTAAAGGAGATTAAGGGGATACAAATTGATAAGGAAGAAGTCAAAGTATCTCTATTCACAGATGATATGACAGTATACAAAAATGACCCCCAAAATTCTACTGTAGGGAACACCTACAGTTGAAAAACACTTCAGCAATGTGGCTGGATATAAAGTTCACTTTAAAAAAAACCTCAAAAAAATACACTCCTGTATGAAAAAGACAAATGGACTGAAAAAAATTAGGAAAATAACACCCTTCACAATAGCCAGTAAAACAACAACAACAACAACAAAAAAACATAATGTATTTTGGTGTTATCCTCAACAAGCCAGTAAAAACCTATATGAACAACAACAACAAAAAAAAAAAAAAACCCAAAAACTTCAAGCCTTTGAAGAAAGAAATTGAAAAAGATACCAGAAGATAGAAATATCTCTCATGCTCATGGATCAGTAGGATCAACATAGTAAAAATTGCCATCGTACCAAAAACAATCTACAGATTCAATGATATTCCCATCAAAATATCAACACAATTCCTTAAGGAACTTGAAAGAACAATTCTCAGCTTCATATGGAAAAATAAAAAAGCCAGAATAGCTAAAACAATCCTGTACAATAGGAGATCTTCAGGTGGTATCACCATTCTTCATCTCAAGCTCTATTATAAATCAATAGTAATAAAAACTGCATGGTACTATAATAAAAACAATCAGTGGATCAATGGAATTGAAGTGAAGATCCATAAATAAACCCACACACCTATGTCCACTTGATTTTTGACAAAGAAGCCAAAACCATACAATGGAAAAGGACAGCATCTTCAACAAACAGTGCTGGTCTAACCTGAAGTTTACATGTGGAAACATGAAAATAGATCCATATTTATCATCCTGCACTAAACTGCAGTCCAAGTTGTTCAAAGACCTCAACATAAAACCAGATACACTAAATCTGTTAGAAAAAAAAAAGTGGGAAAGATCCTCGATCTCATTGGCATAGAAGGTAACTTCCTCAATAGAACACCAAGAGCACTTGCTCTAAGATCAAGAATTAATGAATAGGATCTCATGAAACAAAAATCTTCTATGAAACAAAGAACACTGTCAATAGAACAAAATGACTGCCTACAGCCTGACAAAAGATCTTCACCATCCATACATACAACAGAAAGAGCTAATAAACAATATATATAAAGAGCTCAAGAAATTAAACTCCAACAATCCAAATAATCCAATTTAAAACTGGGGTACAGAACTAAACAGAGATTTCTCCACAGAGGAATATCAAATGGTGGATATTAAATGCTAAATATCTATAGTCATCATGGAAATGCAAATGACATTCCATCTTAAACGCATCATGGTTAAGGTCAAAACCTGAAGTGACAGCAAGCTAGCAAGAATGTGGAGAAAGAGTAACACTCCTCCATTGCTGGTGGGAGTGCAAACTTATACCACCGCTTTAGAAATCAATCTGATGCTTTCTCAGACAATTAGAAATAGTGTTACTTCAAGACTCAGCTATACCATTCCTGGGCATATATCAAAAAGATGTTCCACCATTCAACAAAGATATTTGCTCAACTGTGTTCATAGCATCTATATGCATAAGAGCCATAACCAGGAAACAAACTACATGTCTCTCAACCAAACCATTGTTTTACAGAAATAGTGGTACATTTACACAATGGAATGCTACTCATGCATTTAAAAAAAAGGAAACTATAAAATTTTCAGGCAAATAGATGGAACTAGAAATAATCATCCTAAGTGAGTTATTCCAAACCCAGAAAGACATGCATGGTATATTCTCATTTGTAAATGGATAATGGCCATAATATAGGATAAACATACTACAATCTACAGACCTAAAGGAGCTAAATAAAAAGGAGGACCCTATGGAGGATGCTCAATTCTTATTCAAAAGTGCAAATAGAATCGACACCAGAAGTGACTGAGGAGAGGGAAGAGGATGATAGCCTAACATACATATCCTCCATAAGACTCTGCCCAGCAGGGTTTCGAAACAGATGCTAAGATTCACAGCCAAACTTTGGGTAGAGCACAGGGAATCATAGGAAAGACTGGGGGCATAGAATGTAGAAAGACCCACAACTGGCAGGACCTCCATAAGACGACCAACAAGGACAACAAATCTGGGCCCATGGGGACTTGCAGAGATTGACGGACCCACCAAAGACCATTCATGAAGAGGAACCAGACCCCTGCTCAGATGTAGCTGATAGGCAGCTCAGTCTCCATGTGTTTGATCCATAGTAAGGGGAAAAGGTGCTGGCTTTGACATGGACTCTGTTGTCTGCTATTTGATCATTTCCCCTGTTGGAGGGGGCATTGCTATGACACATAGGAAGAGGATGCAGGCAGTCCTAGTGAGACTTGATAGGCTGGGGTCATATGGTAGGAGGGGAGGGTTCCTGTATTTGAGATATAGGAAATGGGATAAGGAGGGAAGAAGAACAGGGGTGAGACAAGGAAGAGTCAAGGGAGAAGATTAAAATTGGGATGTTAAGTGGATAAATTATTTTTTAATTTAATTATTTTATTTATTACAATGTATTCACTTTGTACCCTTGCCATAGCCCCTCATCATCTCCTCCCAGTCCCACCCACCCTCCTTCTTCTCACCCTATGCCCTTTCTCTAGTCTCCTAATTGGGGAGGAATTCCCCCCTTCTAACTTATCAGGTCTCATCAAGGATGGCTGCATCATCTTCCTCTGTGGCCTTGCAAAGCTACATCACCAAAGAGGAGGTGATCAAAGAATTGAGTTCATGTCAGAGAATAAATTAAAAAAAACAAATTTAAATTAAAAATAAATTAAATGTGAATAAAACAAACAAATAAAATTAAAAAAAAACAAATACAACAGGTAAGAAAGCATCACACACCTACAATTCAATGACTCAGAAAGCTCAGATAGTGTTAGTTTCATGAATAAATGGCATCCTAAGAAATTAAATATACACCCTGCCAAATTTCAAATGCGAGATGTTGATGAAGATCAACACAAAAACCTATGCTTACATATACAAAACAAAAGAAAATAAATACCTAAAACTCTATATTCCATGCTCAGAATTCAATGATGGTGATGTTGATAACAGGCATGTTGGCGTAGATTTAAGCCCAACACTCGACTGGAGTTAGAGCTGTAAGTTCAAAACCAGCCTGGTCTACATACAAACTTTCAGGAAACATCCAGGAACTCTGGGACATTATGACAACACAAAACTTGCTGATAATCAGATTAGAAGAAGAAGAAGGATGAGATCAAAGGTCCAGAAGACATGTTCAAGAAAATCATACAAGAAAAATTTCTTAACCTAAAGAAGATGTCTATGAAGGCACAAGAAGCATACAAAATACCAAAGAGACTGGACCAGAAAAGAAAGCCCTCTTAGCACAGAATAATCAAAATACAAAACATGCAGAACGAAGAAAGAATATGAAAAGCTGCAACTGAAAACAAACAAACCAAACTAACCAACCAATCTGACAAACCAAAACAAATAAAAACCAACCAAAAAACAAAAAAGGCAGATCTATTGGAATTAACCCTGTATTCTCAGTAAAAATGCTAAAAGTTGAAGGGCTTAGACAGTGTGCTTCTGACACTAAAAAACTGCAGAAGCCAATACAAATTACTAACTATGCCCAGAAACTTTCAATCACCAAATAGGGAAAATAAGATGTTCCTTAAAAGGTCAATTTTAAATAATATGTATCTATAAATACAGCCCCACTCAAGGTGCTAAAACTACCACCACCACAAAAACAACAATCAGTGTTCAATGATATCTCTTAATAACATCAAACCAAATTCACCAATAAAAAGACACAGACTCACAAAATAGATGATAAAATAGAATCCACCCTTCTTCTAAGTACAACAAACACAGCTTCACATCAAGATAGACATTATCTCAAGGTCAAGGGTTGGAAAAAGATATTCTAAATAAATGGACTAGAGTATCAAGCTTGTATAGAAATTTTAATATGTAACGAAACAGTTTTCAAAAAAAACTAATCAAAAGATGGCAAAAGTCATGACATATTAAAATAAAACATCCAGCAATATAACATTAACATAATACTTAACATCTATGCCCCCAACCTAAGAGCACCCAAGTTATAAAAGAAACACTTCTGCAGCTTCATCACATCCTGGCCCTCATTAACCGATAGGGGAAGACTTCAATATATCACTCTCACCAATGGACAGGTCCTCCTGACCAAACTAAACAGAGAAATGCTCCAGCTAACTAACATCAAAAAACTAAATTTACCCAAATAATGTTTACAGAACATCCACCCAAGCACAAAAGATTGTTCCCTCTTCTCAGCAACTCATATATTGTTCTCCAAAATTAATGATATATGTGAACAGTGGAAGTCTCAAAAGATATAAGAAAGTTGCAATAACCTCCTGCATCCTATCAGACCACAAAGGTTTAAAGCAGCACATCACCAATAACAAAAACAATAGAAACCTTACAAACTTATAGAAACTGAACAACTCTCTACCGAATTAAAAAAATGGATCAAAACTGAAATAAAGAAATTGAAGACTTTCTAGAAGTCAATGAAATAAATACACAACATATCAAAACTCATAGTATACAATGGAAGTGTTGAAGAGAAGACAGTTCATAGCACTAATTACATTCAGAAAAATAATCAGAAAGATCTCTTAGTAGCAACTTAACAGCACACCTTAATACTCTAGAACAAAATGAAGTAAACATAACTAAAAGGAGTAGACAGTGAGAAACTACTGAACTGTGTCTTCACTGGTAAAACAGAATGTTTCCACAGAAAAAGAAAGGTGGTTCCTATCAAAATTGATAATGATTAGATTCGAATTGTAGAGATCTCCTGAATAAGCAGAGGAAACTGTTCATCAGACAGTGTGGTCATTCACTCCAAACTAACTTAATAAAGACGAAAGTTTTCTTCTTAAATATAAAAAGCTGCTTTTGTTGTTTTATATTAAAAACAGTTAAGAGGTTTAAAATATTTAAAGTAAATTCAAAGGTATAAACTTGTTTGAGTTGGAATAATTTGGAGTGAATATAACATATTTGAGGAGTGTGGTGATAGACAGTGCCTTTAATCCCAGCAGAGACAAGCAGTTCTCTATTACTTAGTTGTTTTCTAAATTCAGGAGTTACAATGACAGGGTGTTGGTGGTTCATAGCCTTAATCCCAGCATTTGGGAGGCACATGCCTTTTACATACCACCTGGGAGGCAGAGGCAGGCACATATGATTTACAGTGATTTTATTTTAAAGCTGCTTGTAAAAGGCAGGTTGAAAATCAAAGTGAATGCCCGTTATTATCTAGAAATAAATACACTTTAAGCTATATTTGTAAACTTTAAGATTTTTTTAACTTTAATTGAGATATTATACTTTTTCTATTTCCAAAAATACATAAAAGATATAACATGGTTAAAAAGCTACAAAACTCACCCCGGAAATACGGTTGGGGCAGAGTTTTGATTTAATCTTTTCAGGAGAATAAAATCATCCAACTAAAGAATATGGAGACCACTGGACACATGAAACTTCTGAAGAAAATGACAGATCACCAAACAAAATGTCAAAAGAGAAGGAGTAAACTGGCCAACTGCTATCACTCACCTTCATCACCTTCATGTTGTCTCTTCTGCCTTCTACAGACATGAATGCAAATTGTCTTTATCTACTTGCTAAAGAACAATCCAAAATCTCAATCTCATATCAGAAAAGCCACCTGGTAAGAGACAGAGGAAAACAGAAAATTAAAGGATGATTCTATTGTCATGAATCTCATAATCTGGCATGATGTGACTTCTGTACTAACCACAAACTTCAATAATCAAGAATGTGTACAGTGTTTGAGAAAGAATGAGGGGGTGACAGAAAAGGCCAAAAACATAAGCTTAAAGTAGAGCCAAGTTTACATGAAAAGACCTAAGGAAACTCTAACATGAAAAAATGTGCACTGGACCAGAGATACCTTTGATTGTTTATTTAATACAAATAAAATAAAAACAGATTTCACAACTCACACAAGACAAACTCAAAGTGACACCTAAACTGTCATATTTTTGACTCTCCATCTACTACTGACCTCTTTTCTAGGGAGCCCTTTTGCTCTGGAAGTGGAAAATGGAGGTGATCATACAGATAAGCTATGGCTTGCAGTCCCTCATGTCCCCTTTTGGGTTCAGGCACATCCCAGCCCTTGCCAACACTCACACACAAACAATGTTGGATAATAATTTAATATGTTTCCTGATGCATGGATTATGTCACAAGATGTGGAATCTGCCCTATCCACTTACCTAAATCCAGGCACACCTGAAAAAAATCTGCATCTCAGAAATTCATTTTGTACCCTGGAATTTAAATTCTCTAAAGCATGCCATTGTGCCTGGTGGTAGATGCAAGGTAAAAAAAATAAAAAATAAAAAACAAATAATTAATTATTGCTGAAGGATGATCACCACCAACTCTTTTCTTCCAGTTTTAAAACTATTTGTAAAATTCGTTACACAAAACCATGTGTGGAATACAACATTCATCATTTCTAGAAATGAGACTGAGACCTTCAATTTTCCAATCTGTCCACTGCAAAACCAATGCCTGTGTGTGCACACTAGATAGAGATGTTATAAGCACCACAACTTTCTACTACCCAGGCTGCAAAGTCCTCACTTCTCTGGAAAACCAACACTCATGATGGGTTGGAGGCCAAGGGTCTCTGCCGAGATCCCCACATGGAGACCAACAGAATCACAGCCTGAACCACAGTCTGAACTACAGTCCATCTCGTTCAACGCAGATCAGGCTGTGATAGCTCAGCAGCCTGCTCTTCCTGGCCTGGGGACAATGGCCCCACACTCAACATGACATGGCCTCTGGTCTCACTCACAGCTCTTTAGAGCTACTTCAGAGGAAAATCCCAGAACAAACCCATAAACTACCTCCCACTGTTGCTCCTGACTGCTAGGCCTGCCCAGAGTCCCTCATTAACTTGAACAACAGAGCTGAGTCTCAGGACAGTAGTAGCTCCTCTACCAGTGAATCAAAGATCAAATGATGCAGAGAGCAGAGGCATTCTAGCTTTGCCCTAACCCCCTATGGGCACACAGAACCCTACTGGTGTTATAAAATAATGAAAATCCCAGTTATTTGATTTTAAAACCTGCTAGCACAAAGAGGCATAAAAAGCACCCATCTGACCATGCTGTCCACCTCACCTCCAAGAGGAAAAATCCCCAAAAGCTCACCAGTTCAGATGAAAGTCCAGGGGGGTGGATAGGCCAAAGGAACCCAAGGCCAAATGCTTTCTAACTCAAAGCTCAAAAAGCCCAGTCTACCAAGCTAAACCTCCTTCCACTTTTACACTCTGTCTTAAATACATTTCAGCTGAAAGTTCCATTTACTCTTTAATCCCTGTCAGCTGGTTTCCTGCTTTGCCTCTTGACCTATGGTTAAAATTATTAAATCCTGTGCACACAGAGCTTTTGAATTAAAGGCATGTTCTAGGGATGAGAGAACCATACCATAATCACCTGTTTATAATAAACAGAAAGTTCTCAGAATTAAGGTTTGTGTTAGGGCTCAACCATACCAAACAAAGCACAGGGTTTAAAGTTCACAATCTAAGGGATCACACTGGGATCAAATATCCTGAAACATCCTCATCTTGGAAATGTTTTAAAATACACTCTTCTACTTTCCCAGGGTACCTGCTCATCTTCCAAGATACAGGTCATTTATGTTGCAGATTCGATTACACTATCAGTGTCCAGTGCAGTCATCTCTACCTCATAGTTGGGAAGTCCTTCAGCCAAAATTCAGTGAAAACCATTAAAGAAACAAATGGCCATGAATTTGAAAGCAAGGAGTAGTTAATGGGAGCTCAATGAAAATGAGAAAGAAAACAAAAAGTATATGGCTGTACCTAGGAATGTTGGAGTAGAAAGTTTTTTATAGATAGATGAGAGAACATAGTCAGACACAGGAAAATCTGGGACAGTCTAAAGTTGACATGACCCTGAGCTATATGAGATGAGAGGAGAGAGGAAAGTGGAGAGCTAGAACAAAAGGCCAGGAGGATAAATGAAAAATGAAAAAGACCAGGTAACCAAAACAAAATACATAAGGAAGGGAGGAGGGCAGCTCAACTCCTGGGCTAGATATCTGTCTTTGACACCCATACCTTGTAACAGGTAAGGACTGAGGGATGCTGGGAGAACCTGACAGCCACATCTGCTTTGATTGTAAGTAGCCACCCTAACGATTCATCCCAGCATTTGAGACGTAAAGTAGAGAGGAGTGAGTAAGTTGAAACAATTTCAGTATAATCTCAAAAATTATTTTTAAAAGTTGAAAATGGCTTTATGGTCCAATATTCTTCAGGGAATTCAAGTATATTTTAGAGCACACAAAGGATTACTCACACCTTTTCTCTCAGGTTGTGCATTTTCAAATAGAGGGAGGGAAAAGCATTTCTGTTAGGCACTACAACCCCACTTTGTTCAGATCTTCTGGGTCTTTGAACTAGTGTAAATGTAGAAATTTGCTTTCCAGAAACAAGTTCAGCAACTAATCAATATTCTTGATTCTCTTTGTGTATGACTCCCAGCCCTAAGTGTACACTTTTCACTTTTACTGACCATCTAAAATTGATTACCTGGGCGGACTCCAAGATGGCGGCGAGCAGAGCGCACCGTTTGGAGAGGCAGAAGACACGAATCTCCAATTGGTGAGTGGAGAGACAATCAAAGCTAGAATTTGAACTTTTGGGCTTTCTAAAGGAGAGGGGCCACCACAGAAGCGTGGATTGCTAGTAGATTTAGATCGGCGCGGACTTCTCCGGGAAGGAAAGGGGCGCTTCCCTTGCCGGGCCTCCCGCTGGGAAACCCGCACACAGCACCAGGCAGCTGAGCACAAAACTCACATCCAGGAGATCAAGGCAGCAGAGACAGTGCTCGGGCCCCATACAGCAGCGGTCTGCTGTAACCACCCGTTGAACACCCAACCCCTCCTGGGGCACGCCCCACTCAGGGCCCTCCAGTCCCGAGGATAGTCCCTCCCCATCCCGCTGACTTGATCCTGCGGCTTAGACCACAGCAGGAAGTGCAGCGAGCTCACGCAAAAGCGGCGGAGCTCAATATCCCCAGAAACCTCCTCACAGGAGGAGCGCAGGCCCAATCACAGAATTCCAACTACTGAGCGCTAACCACAGAGACTCAGATCCACAATACAATTCTTCCTGGATACCAAAGCCACAAAGCTCAGTGCCTGGGACCCAAGACAGGCGGAGGCAGGGCTCCAGACCCCGCAGCCGCAGCGGAGAGCAGTAACGGCCTGCTGAATGCCACCACTCAGAGGAGAACACACCCAACCTAGAGCCCCCTCGCTGAGCTCTTGACCCGCAGAACACACTTCCCACTACCACCACCACCCAGATCTACAGGAGTGCACGCACCACCGAAACTCCACCCGCCAGAGCGCCGCCCAATACAGTGCTAGCCACAGAGACTCAGACCCACAGTACAACCCGTCCCAGATCCCAAGCCTGAAAGTGGCAGCACGGACTACACAGGGCTGCCCAGCCAGTGACTGTACGGGCCATCCAACCCTCAGTGGCAGAAAACCAGCTGAATAGACACTAAAGACCAGCAGACCGGTAAAATCAATACGCGACGCATTCTTCAACAGCGCTATGCGATCCCTTAGCGCCTGCAACAACTTCAGTGCCTGCAAAGCACCCCCTCTCACACACTGAAGGCCTCTTCATTCACCAACACCCTATCCCTTAGGACACACCCACAAGCACACGCTCAAACACACGCTACCCCACATTTGCCCTTCTGCGCCTGTGAACTTTCCTTCTACAGGTATAGCTGAATAACCAACGCACACACTGAAACCACTAGACCTCACTAGACCTTCATTTTCCTGAAAAATTCTCCAGATACCAGAGAAAAACTAGTCTGACCTGCAGAATCCAGGAACAGACAGTGTACCACGACAGATAACCAAATGGCCAGAGGACGGCGAAAAGAACACAACCAACGCAAATCATGATATCATGGCTTCACCGGCAACCTCCAAAATTATTGGACACTCCAACTCAGCAGAAACAGAAAAAGAAAATGATTTTAAAGCTATGATTATCCAGTTATTTGAGGCACATAAAGAGGAAACAAACAAATCTCTCAGAGAAATAGTCATAGAGATTCAAACAGTTAAAGAGGATACAAAAATCCCTTAACGATTTGGCCTCCCAAATAGAAACAAAGACAAACGAGGTGAACGAAGAAGCTCTTAAAGAAATACATGCAAATAGAGCCAAACAATTGGAGGCAGAAGCAGAGGCACTAAGAGAGGAAACAAACAAAAAAATACAGTCCATCTTGGAGACACAGGAATCCACACTCAAACAGATGAAGGAAATGTTGCAAGACATGAAAACAGAATTAGAATCAATAAAAAAAAAAAAAAACACAAACTGAGAAAACCCTGGAACTGAAGAACTTAGAGAAAAGAGAAGGAATCTCAAAGGTAAGCATCACTAATAGAATTCAAGAGATGGAAGAGAGAATCTCAGGTGCTGAAGATACACTCACAGAAATTGATACTTCCCTCAAAGCAAAAAATAAAATCAGAAAAATCCCAAACACAAACCATCCAAGAAATCAAGGATGCCATGAAAAGGCAAAATATAAGAATAATAGGAATTGAAGAAGAAGAGGAGTCAGGTTACAAGGTCCAGAAAATATTTTCAAGAAAATCATAGAAGAAAATTTTCCCAACCTAAAGAAAGAGATGTCCACAAACATACAAGAGGCCTACAGAACACCAAATAGGCTAGACCAGAGAAGAAACTCCTCACGCCACATCATAGTCAAAACACTTAATCTACAGAACAAAGAAAAGATACTAAAAGCAGCAAGGGAAAAGGCCAAGTAACATATAAAGGCAAACCTATCAGAATCACTCCGGACTTCTCATCAGAAACTATGAAAGCCAGAAGAGCCTGGGGAGAGATCATGCGGGCCCTAAGGGACCACAGGTGCCAACCTAGACTACTTTACCCAGCAAAGCTTTCAATCAACATAGATGGAGAAAATAAAATATTCCACGACAAAACTAAATTTAAGCAATATTTGAACAGCAACCCAGCCCTACAGAAGATACTAGAAGGAAAATTCCAATCCAATGAAAACAAATACACCCAAGAAAACATAGGTTAAAGATATTTTCCAACAAAAGTCAAAAAGCAAACAAGCAATGATCCACAGTAACATCGCCAATTACACAATAATAGGAAATAACATTCAATGGTCATTAATATCTATCAACATCAATGGACTCAACTCTCCAATAAAAAGACACAGACTAATAGAATGGGTGCGAAAACAGGATCCAACAGTCTGCTGCATCCAAGAAACACACCTAAGCAACAAAGATAAACATTACCTCAGAGTAAAAGGCTGGAAAACAGTTTTTCAAGCAAATGGACCCAAAAAACAAGCAGGAGTGGCTATCCTAATATCTAATAAAATAGATTTTCAACCAAAACTAATCAAAAAGACATAGAGGGGCACTACATTTTCATCAAAGGAAAAATTCACCAAGAAGACATCACAATTCTAAACATCTATGCCCCAAATACAAGAGCACCCACATTCATAAATGAAACATTATTAAAGCTTAAACCACACATTGATGGCAATACCTAATAGTGGGTGACTTCAACACCCCACTCTCACCAAGGGACAGATCAACTAGACAGAAACCAAATAAGGAAATAAAAGCACTTACAGAGTCCCTAAATCAAATGGACCTAATAGGCGTCTACAGATCTTTCCACCCAAACTCAAAAGAGTATACCTTCTTTTCAGCACCTCATGGAACCTTCTCCAAAATAGACCATATAGTTGGTCACAAAGCAAGCCTCAACAGATATAAAAAGATTGAGATAATCCCTTGTATTCTATCGGACCACCATGGACTAAAGCTGGACATCAACAACAATGGAAACAACAAAAAGCCGACACGCACATGGAAACTGAACAACTTTCTACTCAATGACAGCTGGGTTAAGGAAGAAATAAAGAAAGAAATTAAAGACTTCTTAGAATTCAATGAAAATGAAGGCACAACATACCCAAATTTATGGGACACATTGAAAGCGGTGCTCAGAGGAAAATTTATAGCACTAAGTGCCTTCAAGAAGAAATTTATAACATCACATACAAGTAACTTAATGGCCCAACTGAAAACCCTAGAAAAAAAGAAGCAGATACACCCAAGAGGAGCAGAAGGCTGGAAATAATCAAACTCAGGGCTGAAATCAATCAATTAGAAACAAATAAAACTATTCAAAGAATCAATGAAACAAAAGCTGGTTCTTTGAGAAAATCAACAAGAAAGACAAACCCTTAGCCAAGCTAACTAAAAAGCAGAGAGAATCTATCCAAATCAGCAAAATCAGAAATGAAAAGGGGGACATAACTACAGACACTGAAGAAATTCAAACAATCATTAGGTCATACTACAAAAGCCTATACGCCACAAAATTTGAAAATTTAAACGAAATGGACAATTTTCTTGATAGATTCCATCTACCAACATTAAGTCAAGATCAGATAGAAAGACTGAATAGACCTATATCCCCAAGGAAATTGAAACAGTCATTCACAGCCTCCCCTCCAAAAAAAAGCCCTGGGCCAGATGGTTTCAGCTCAGAATTCTACCAGACCTTCAAAGAAGTGCTAATACCAATTCTCCTCAAACTATTCCACAAAATAGAAACAGAAGGAACATTACCAAACTCATTCTATGAAGCGACAGTTACCTTGATACCCAAACCACACAAAGACCCAACAAAAAAAGAGAACTTTAGACCTATCTCTCTTATGAATATTGATGCAAAAATACTTAATAAAATACTTGCAAACCGAATCCAAGAACACATCAAAGATATCATCCATCATGACCAAGTAGGCTTCATCCCAGGCATGCAAGGGTGGTTCAACATACGGAAATCCATCAATGTAATCCACCACATAAACAAACTGAAGGAGAAAAACCACATGATCATCTCCTTGGATGCCGAAAAGCATTTGACAAAGTCCAACACCCATTCATGTTTAAAGTATTGAGAGATCAGGGATACAAGGAACATACTTAAACATAGTAAAGGCAATATACAGCAAGCCTACAGCCAACATCAAACTCAATGGAGAGAAACTTAAATCAATCCCACTGAAATCAGGGACAAGACAAGGCTGCCCACTCTCTCCATATCTCTTCAACATAGTACTTGAAGTCTTAGCCAGAGCAATAAGACAACTAAAGGAGATCAAGGGGATACAAATCGGAAAGGAAGAGGTCAAAGTGTCACTATTCGCAGATGATATGATAGTATACATAAGTGACCCCAAAAATTCAACCAGAGAACTCCTTCAGCTGATAAACACCTTCAGCAAAGTGGCTGGATACAAAGTCAACTCAAAAAATCAGAAGCCCTCCTGTATACCAAAGACAAAAGGGCCGAGAAAGAAATTAGGGAAACAACACTCTTCACAATAGCCACTAATAACATAAAGTACCTTGGGGTGACACTAACCAAGCAAGTGAAAGACCTGTTTGAGAAAAACTTCAAGTCTCTGAAGAAAGAAATTGAAGAAGATCTCAGAAGATGGAAAGATCTCCGTGCTCATGGATTGGTAGGATTAACATTGTGAAAATGGCCATCCTGCCAAAAGCAATCTATAGATTTAATGCAATTCCCATCAAAATACCAACTCAATTCTTTTCAGACCTTGAAAAAAAAAGATTCTCAGCTTCATATGGAGAACAAAAAACCTAGAATCTCCAAAACAACCCTATACAACAACAGATCATCTGGAGGTATCTCCATTCCCGATCTCATGCTGTACTACAGAGCAATAGTAATAAAAACTGCATGGTATTGGCATCGAAACAGAAAGGAGGATCAATGGAACCGAATTGAAGACCCAGAAATAAACGCACATACCTATGAATACTCAATTTTTGACAAAGCAGCCAAAACCACTCAATGGAAAAAAGATAGCATCTTCAACAGATGGTGCTGGTCTAATTGGATGTCTACATGCAGAAAAATGAAAATAGATCCACATTTATCACCCTGCACAAAACTAAAGTCCAAGTGGATCAAAGACTTAAACATAAAACCAGATACGCTAAATCTGTTAGAAGAAAAAGTAGGGAACAGCCTAGAACTCATTGGCACAGGAGACAACTTCCTGAACAGAACTCCAACAGCACAGGCTTTAAGAGCAACAATCAATAAATGGGACCTCATGAAACTGAAAAGCTTCTGTAAAGCAAAGGACACCGTCATCTAAACAAAACGACTGCCTACAGATTGGGAAAGAATCTTCACCAACCCTCTATCTGACAGAGGGCTAATATCCAGTATATATAAAGAACTAAAGAAGCTGAAAAGCAGCAAAACAAGTAAACAAATTAAAAAATGGGGAACGGAGCTAAACAGAGAATTCTCTGTAGAGGAATATAGAATGGCAGAGAAACACTTAAAGAAATGCTCAACCTCATTAGCCATTAGGAAATGCAAATCAAAACGACCCTAAGATTTCACCTTACACCCATCAGAATGGCCAAGATGAAAAACACAAATGACAACACATGTTGAGAGGTTGTGGAGAAAGGGGACCCTCCTCCATTGCTGGTGGGAATGTAATCTGGTACAACCACTTTGGAAGTCAATCTGGCGCTTTCTCAGACAATTAGGAATAGCGCTTCCTCAAGATCCAGCTATACCACTGCTAGGCATATACCCAAAGTTTGCTCAAGTACACAATAAGGACATTTGCTCAACCATGTTTGTAGCAGCTTTATTTGTAATAGCCAGAACCTGAAACAACCCAGATGTCCATCAACGGAGGAATGGATACAGAAATTGTGGCATTTCTACACAATGGAATACTACTCAGCAATCAAAAAGGAGGAAATCATGAAATTTGCAGGCAAATGGTGGGATCTAGAAAAGATCATTCTGAGTGAAGTATCCCAGAAGGAGAAAGACAAACATGGAATATACTCGCTTATATAGACCTAAAAGATAGGATAAACATAATGAAATCTAAAGAAGATAATCAAGAAAGCAGACATGGGGTATGACGATCTATCCTCATTTAGAAAGACAAATGGGATGTGCATTGAGCGTATGGCGGAGTCTACCGCAGAAAGCATCTGAAAGACTCTACCTAGCAGTGCTCCAAAATAGATACTAAGACTCACAACCAAACCTTGGCAAAGTGCAGGGAATCATATGAAAGAAGGGGAGTTTGATGTGGAGAGGATAGGAACTACACAAGGACCAAACGTATCTTGGCACAGGGTCTTTTCTGAGATGGACACTCAACCAAAGTCCATGAGAGGATAAAATCTAGAACCTCTGCTCAGATGTGACCCGTGATAGCTCAGTAATCAATTGGTTTCCCACAGTAAGGGGAACAAGGACTATTTCTAACATGAACTAAATGACTGGCTCTTTGACCTCCCAACCTCCCAAGGGAGGAGCAGTACTGTTAGGCCACAGAGGAGGACTTTGCAGCCAGTCCGGAAAATACCTGACAAAAGCGCGAGTCATATGAAAGGGGAGGAGGTCCTCCCTATTAGTGGACTTGGAAAGGGACAGGGAGGAGATGAGGGAGGGAGGGTGGGATTGGGAGGGAATGAGGGATACAGCTGGGATACAGAATTAACAAAATGTAACTAATGAGAAAAATAAAATTATGGAAAAAAAAAAAGAATTCTGCTCTGAAATCATCTCGCACTTGGCTTTTTTTTTTTTTTTTTTTTTGGAAGGATTTTGATGGCTGCTTCTATTTTTTTTAGGCAGTATAAGACTATTTAATATCTTTACCTAATTTTGATTCAACTTTGGTAAGTGGAATCTAAAAAAAGAATTTTATATTTCATTTAGATTTTTCAAATTTTGTGGCATATAGGCTTTTGACATAAGAGCTAATAGTTCTTTGGATTTTCTCACTGTCTGTTATCTCTCTCTCTTCCTTTCAGACTTTGTTGATTTGGATAGTGTCTGTCTGCCATTTACTTGTTTGGCTAAGAGTTTGTCTATATATTTGATTTTCTCAAAGAACTAGCTCTTGGTTTCGTTGATTATTTGAATTATTCTTTGTTTTATATTTATTGATTTCAGCCCTGACTTTGGTTATTCCTAGTGGTCTACTCCTGTTGAGTGTGTTTGCTTCTTTTTTTCTAGGGCTTTCAGGTGTGCCATTAAGTTGCTTGTATGGGATGTCTCTAATAGCTTATGAAAGCCTTTAGTGCTATTAAAAGTCCTCTTAGGACTGCTTTCATTGCATCCCATGAGTTTGGGTATGATGTGCATTCATTTTCATTGAACTGTAGGAAGTTCTTTCTTTATTTCTCCCCTGACCTAGATTTCATTGAGTAGGGAGTTGTTCAGTTCCCACATGTGTGTAGGCTTTTTATTATTTCTGTTATTGTTGAGGTCCATCTTTAGTCTATCATGGTCTGATAGGATACAAGACATTATTTCAATCTTGTTGTATCTTTTGAGGCCTGGTTTGTGACCTATTGTATGGTCAGTATTGGAGAAGGGTCCGTGAGGTGCTGAAAGAAGATACATTATTTTCTGTTTGGGTTAAAAAATTCTCTAGATATATATTAGGTCCATTTGATTCATGACATCCATTACTGTCATTATCTCTCAGTTTAAGTTTTGTTCCATTGCTCTGTTCCTTGATGATAGTGACATATTGACATCTCCCACTATTAATGAATGGTGATTGATATATTCTTTAAGCTTTATTAACATTTCTTTTACAAATGTGAGTGTCCTTGTATTTAAGGCATTGATGCCCAGAATACAGATGCCATCTTGGTGGAAATTTCCTTTAATGAGTATGAAGTATCCTTCCTCATTTCTATTTATTTATTTATTTATTTATTTATTTATTTATTTAGTATTTTTTAATTTAGGAGCAATAACTGATATCGGTCAATATTTTCAAAGTTTGAACATTTGTGTAACAGCATAGTTTTTTAAAAAAATCTTTCAACATTTTACTGTTTTCTTTTTTCTTATTTAATTTTTATTAATAACAGTTTATTCAATTTATATCCCCCTGTACCTTCATCCTTCCTCCCCTCCCAATCCGACCCTAGGTCTTCCCCACCCCTGTCCCTCTCCTAGTCCACTGATAAGGGAGGTCCTCCTCCCTTTCACTCTGATCCTAATCTATCAGTTCTTATCAGGACTGGCTGAACTGTCTTCTTCTGTGGCATGGCAAGGCTGCTCCCCCCTCGGGGGGAGGTGATCAAAGAGCAGACCAATAAGTTCCTGTCAGAGACAGTCCCTGTCCCCATTACTATGAAGCCCACTTGGATACTGAACTGCCATAGTCTACCTCTGTGCAGGGATTTCAGGCCATCTCCATGAGTGGTCCTTGGCTGGAGCACCAGTTTCAAAAAGACCCCTGTGCCCAGAATTTTTGGAACTTTTTCTGTCCTTGTGGAGCTCCTGTACTCTCCAGGTCTTACTATCTCCCACTTCTTCCATAAGATTCCCTGAACTTTGCCCAAAGTTTGGCTATGAGTCTCAGAATCTGCCTCGATACCCTGCAGTGTAGTGCCTTTCAAAGGCCCTCTGTGGTAGGCTCCTGTCCTGTCCCTGTTCTCTCTCTCATCTGATGTCCATCCTCTTTGCCTTTCTGCATGGGGTTTGAGGATCATAGTCAGCATATTCCTTCCTGATTAACTTCCTTAAGTGTACAGATTTTAGTATTTTTATCCTATATTTTATATCCAGTATCCACTTATGAGTGATTCTTTCTGCTTCTGGGATACCTCACTCAGGATGATCTTTTCCACTTACCACCATTTACCTGCAATTTTCATGTTTTCCTTGTTTTTCATTGCTGAGTAATATTCCATCATAGAGATATACCACAATTTCTGTATCCATTCCTCAACTGAGGGCCAACTGTGCTGTTTCTGGCTTCTGCTATTACAAATAAAGCTATTACAAACTTAGTTGAGCAGATGTCCTTGTTGTATACTTGCGCCTTTTGGATATATGCTTAGGAGTGGTATAGCTGGATCTTGAGGAGGCGCTATTCCTAATTGTCTGAGAAAGTGCCAGGTTGATTTGTAAAGTGATTGTATAAGTTTACATTCCCACCAACAATGAAGGAAGGTTCCCCTTTCTCCAAATCCTATCCAGCATGAGTTGTCACTTGAGTTATTTGTCTTAGTCATTTAGATGGGTGTAAGGTGAAATCTCAGGGTGGTTTTGATTTGCATTTCCCTGATGACTAAGAATGTTGAACATTTCTTTAAGTGTTTCTCTGCCATTCTATATTCCTCTATTGAGAATTCTCTGTTTAGCTCTGTACCCCATTTTTTTAATTTGGGTTACTTGATTTGTTGGTATTTAACTTTTTGAAATCTTTATAAATACTGGATATTAACCTTCTGTCAGATATAGGGTTGGTGAAGATCCTTTCCCAATCTGCAGGCAGTCATTTTGTTTTGACAACAGTTTCCTTTGACTTATAGAAGTTTTTCAGTTTCATGAGGTCCCATTTATTGATTGTTGCTCTTAGAGCCTGTACTGTTGAAGTTCTGTTCAGGAAGTTGTCTCCTGTTCCAATGACCTCAAGGCTCTTCCTCACTTTTTCTTCTAACAGAGTTAGTATATCTGGCTTTATCCTGAGGTCTTTGATCCACCTGAACTTTAGTTTTATGCAGAGTGATAAATATGGATCTTTTGCATTTTTCCTACATGTAGTCATCCATTTAGACCAGCACCTTTTGTTGAAGATGCTCTCTTTTTCCATTGTATGGTTTTGGCATCTTTGTCAAAAATCAGGAGTCCATAGTGTGTGGATGTATTTCTGGGACTTCTATCTGATTCTGTTGATCCACTAGTTGGTGTCTATGCAAGTAACATGCAGTTCTTATTACTGTTGCTCTATAGTACAGCTTGAGATCAGGGATGGAGATACTGCCAGAAGATCTTTTATTATGGAAGATTGTTTTAGCAATTCTGGGTTTCTTGTTATTCCATATGAAGTTGGGAATTTTTCTTTCAAGGTCTGTAAAGAATTGTGTTGGTAATTTAATGGGAATTACATTAAAT
Organism: Meriones psammophilus; assembly: GCA_036365155.1. Lineage (NCBI taxonomy): Eukaryota > Metazoa > Chordata > Mammalia > Rodentia > Muridae > Meriones > Meriones psammophilus. The sequence goes on from JAEOAE010003154.1 coordinate 226,555, forward strand.
CTGTAAATTGCGTTTGGTAAAAGGACCATTTTTACTATGTTAATCCTGCCAAGCCGTGAGCATGAGAAATCTTTCCATATTCTGATATCTTTTTCTATTTCTTTCTTTAGAGACTTGAATTTTTTTTCATACAAGTCTTTGACTTGCGTGGTTAGGGTCACGCCAAGGTACTTTATGTTCGTTTTGACTATTGTAAAGGGTGTTGTTTCTCTAATTTCTTTCTCAGCCCTTTTGTCTTTTGTATACAGGAGGGCTACTTATTTTTTGAGTTGATTTTGTATCCAGCCACATTGCTGAAAGTGTTTGTCAGCTTTAGGGTCTCCCTGGTAGAATTTTTGGGGTCACTCAGGTATACTATCATATCATCTGCAAATAGGGATACTTTGACTTCTTCCTTTCCCATTTGTATTCCCTTGATCTTCTTTAATTGTCTTATTACTCTAGCAAGGACTTTGAGAATTATGTTGAAGAGATATGGAGAGAGGGAGCAGCCTTGCCTTGTCCCTGAATTCAGTGGGATTGCTTTATGTTTCTCTCCATTTAGCTTGATGTTGGCTATAGGATTGCTGTATATCACCTTTACTATGTTTAGGTATGTGCCCTGTATCTCTGATCTTTCCAATACTTTAAACATGAATGGATGATGATTTTTTTCAAATGCTTTTTCAGCAACTAAGGAGAATATCATGTGTTTATTTGTCTTTCAATTTGTTAATATGGTGGATCATATCGATGGATTTTTGCATATTGAACCACCCCTGTATACCTGGCCTGAAGCCAACTTGGTTGTAGTGGATGATATCTTTGATGTGTTTTTGTATTGGGTTTGCAAAGTATTTTGTTGAGTATTTTTGCATCAATGTTCATAAGGGATATTGGCCTGAAATTGTCTTTATGCTGGGGTATCCAGGGCTGCTTGCTCCTGAATAACTGGGTTCTGGAGATGCCATATTGCTTTGTCTTTTGTTGATTGAGCTTTTACACTGGCCTCTACCCATTGGGATATCTTCGGTGTTGGGTGTTAGTTTCTGGTACTTCCTGGAATCCTGTGGTGGTTTGAATCGCCTTGGGAGGAAGATGATTTTTCCCAAAGGAGCTCTCCGTTTTTTAGGTATGGTCACTGAATGGCAGGTGTTTTTCAGGAATTGCCACAGCTCATCTCAGGGGTACAGACCTGAGTAGTAATTGTTGCCTTTGCTAGTAAAATGGGCTATTCTCTCACCCAGAGAAGTCCTGGAGACAGCTGCCCTGCTGCTGGCTTTCTTGCTGTAAATTTAGTGAGCTGCTGCTGTAACCTGGGTGCCTTGTGGTTTGGTCAGTTTAGTTAGGGAAAACTGGTTGTCCTTTGGAGCAGTATCTGGGGGTTGATCTCAGGGAACCCAGGCTTCTGTAGGTCTCAGTTTGGAGCTCTGTGCCCCAGTACCCAAGTGGTAATCAGTGGCAGGTGAGCACCACTCTCATGTGTACAGTAGGCAGTAGGCTATAGTATGGAGCCTGTGGATAACTAGAAACTTTTTTGGAGCTAGGTGTCCTGAGGTAGGGCCAGATATTTCCCCCACCTTTGGGTTTTCTCCCAAAAGGAAGACCCAGTCTGTGGTGTTTGAGGTGGTATGTAGAGTGTGTAGGCACTGGCCAGTGATGGCTCCAAGCTGGTGACTGGGAGAATACCTGAGAAGTTTTCCAAGAATGTTTCTGTGTGTGGTGGTGGTAGTGTGTGTGGGGGGAGTTGGCTGAGTGCTCTAAGCTGGGACCTTTTATTTCCCTACCTGTGGAGTTTTCTCCAGACAGGGAAACCCAGCCTCTTGTGTCCTGGGGCACACAGTTCTGTGATGGAGAGTAGGGCATGCAGGGCTAGTGGCTGGAGGCGCACTCAGGCCTGGCGGCTGTGCACCCACCGGTCTGCAGGACCTTTCCAGGAATAGACCTGAGGTCAGTCCTACTTTCTTCTTCCCTGTTTTTTTTTCTAGACTGGGGCTCCCAGTCTCTGGTGCTCTGGAGAACATAATTTAGTCTGGAAAGGTTATCAGGACACAAAGGTGTATCCTGCAACCCGGGATATCTTCTGGGTTCTCGCTGAGTGACCTGAGAGTGGACCTGACTGACTCCCACACCGTGGAGTTTCCTCTCACCTGGGAAACAGGATCGCTGTTTTGTTTTTTTTTTTTTTTTTTTTTTTTTTTTTTTTTTTTTTTTTAATGCAGTTTATTCAGGAACCTTGAACAATCCTAGGACCCAGGGGAAAGCCAGCCCACAGCTTAAATAGCCTCTGGGTAGCCAACCCAGGCGTGCCACGTGGGCAATGCAGAGAGGTCCACATACATGGAAGCAAGCCAGATCCTCAGCCTTAGCCAAATGTGGAATTGTTCGTGTCAGAGAGCACTCACCATCGGGAAGGTGGAAGGCGGAAACCAGCTCCATCTTTAAGGCATAGCATTCCGCAGCTCTCTACAGTTCCCCCTTTTTGTTTTAGACGCATCAGGCAAGAGTAGAGGTCTGATCTCTGATATTAGAAATAAATTGGGACTTTGTACTGATGTTCATTTAGGTGTCATCCACCCAAAGAGCATCAGACCCGTCCGATACCTTTTTCTCAGAGGCGGGACCTGGGGCATCAACCCGCATGCAATCAGACATGCTCTTCTCTGGGTCGAAAGCGGCCAACCCTGAGTGCAGTGCTTAGCCTCGCATCCTGAGCGTAACATTTTAGCTTTTTATGGTATCCAACCATGCTTGGGGAGAATGTCCTGCTTCAATGGCTGTAAAGGCCTGAATGATCATGGCTGCATCACACTGTTGTGAGACTCTAATCTTGCATATATACCACAGGCAAACCAAGGAGACCAACACGAGATGGCCTGCTAATGCTCCCATGCCCGCCCATTCCTTCAGATGATTCATGGCTGCAGCAATCCATGATGATAATCCTGTGGCTAGTCCTGCGTCCACTCTGGTAGAATTTACTGTGACAATGGCCACTCTCAGCTGCTCCATCGTAGTATCAAATTCTCCAGTCCAATTACCTAAAATATAGCTCGACAATTGTTTAGACAGATTTGCAGCACAGGAAAAAGTCTCATGTTGTATGCTAGTAACACAAAGACCAGCATATTTTCATTGACAGCCAAGTTGAGCAATTTGCCATAGGGTATCAGTTTGCTCCTGCACGAGGTCATTCCTCTGATTGAACACCATCAAGCTTCCTTTTAGTTGAGCATTAATTCCTTTATGTACAACTAAGGCATGAGCTACATTGGCTAAATGATTGATCAGGGTCTGAGTAGTCTGCCCAGTATGACTCATGGCTAATGCCCCGGTGGTAGCTCCAACAGCCGCCAATGAGATGGTAGTAACAATGGTGGCTGTAGTTCCAAGATCCCTTTTCTGTCTGAAGAGAGTCATAGCGTGAGGGGCATCAACGGGCACAGGCACCCAGTGAGGCATGCAAGTAACCAGGGCATATCTAAATTTACTAGCATTCCAGCATTGGGCAAAAAGCAAGTATCATTACCCCAATAACTTGGCTCTATCTGGCTAATAATGAATAAAAATGGGGATATAGACAAACAGGTGTGGGCTTATAGGAAATAGGAAATATTATGAGAAGCCTTAACCCCTCGTTGGAACATCCTGTGTCAGTTCTAGAACTAGCAGTGGTAGTGTCCGAGGTCTGAGTAGGTTAAGGAGACCATTGCCCCCAGGGGCGAGTTGTGCTCCATGCCAATTGACTAACTCCCTGTTTTCCTCCACTTTTGAAAGTCATTTAAGGTTCTTAAATTATTTTTTCCCTTTTTTTTAAAAATTTTTCATCAATTACACTTTATTCATTCTGCATCCCCCCATAAGCCCCTCCCTCCTCCCCTCCCAATCCCACCCACCCTCCTCCCTTTGCTTGCATGCCACTCCCCAAGTCCACTGATAGGGGAGGTTCTCCTCTCCTTTCTGATCTTAGTCTATCAGTTCACATCAAAAGTGGCTGCATTGTCCTCTACTATGGCCTGGTAAGGCTGCTCCCCCAGGGGGGAGGTGATCAAAGAGCAGGCCAATCAGATTATGTCAGAGGCAGTCCCTCTTCACATTACTATGTAACCCAATTGGACTCTGAACTGCCCTGGGCTACATCTGTTCAGGGGTTCTGGGTTATCTCTATGAATAGTCCTTGGTTGGGGTATGAGTCTCTGGGAAGTTCCCTGTGTTCAAATTTTCTTGTTCTGTTGCTCTCCTTGTGGAGACCCTGTCCTCTCCAGCTCTTACTATTTCCCAGTTCTTACCTAAAATTCCATTCACTCCACCCAACAGTTGCCCATCAGACTCAGCATCTGCTTTGATAGTCTGAAGGGCAGAGGCTTCAGAGGCCCTCTGTGGTAGGTTCCTAGGTTGTTTCCTGTTTTCTTCTTCTTCTGATGTCCATCCTCTTTGCCTTTCCGGATGGGGATTGGACATTTTAGTTAGGGTCCTCTCTCTTGTTTAGTTTCTTTAGATGCACAGGTTTTAGTGGGTTTGTCCTATGTTGTATGTCTATATGAGTGAGTATATACCATGTGTGTCTTTTTGCTTCTGGGACAACTCACTCAGGATGATCCTTTCCAGATCCCACCATTTCCTGCAAATTTCATAATTTCCTTATTTTTCATTGCTGAGTAATATTCCATTGTGTAGATGTACCACAATTTCTGCATCCATTCTTCAGTTGAGGGGCATCTGGGTTGTTTCCAGCTTCTGGCTATTACAAATAAAGCTGCTAAAAACATGGTTGAGCAAATGTCCTTTTTGTGTACTTGAGCCTCTTTTGGATATATGCCTAGGAGTGGTATGGCTGGATCTTGAGGAAGCGCTATTCCCAGTTGTCTGAGAAAGCGCCAGATTGATTTCCAGAGTGGTTGTACAAGTTTACATTCCCACCAGCAGTGGAGAAGGGTTCCCCTTTCTCCACAACCTCTCCAGCATGTGTTGTCACTTGAGTTTTTGATCTTGGCCATTCTCATGGGTGTAAGGTGAAATCTCAGGGTTGTTTTGATTTGCATTTCCCTAATGGCTAGTGAGGTTGAGCATTTCTTTAAGTGCTTCTCTGCCATTCGGTATTCCTCTACAGAGAATTCTCTGTTTAGCTCTGTTCCCCATTTTTAAGTGGATTACTTGGTTTGCTGCTTTTCAGCTTCTTTAGTTCTTTATATATACTGGATATGAGTCCTCTGTCAGATAAAGGGTTGGTGAAGATTCTTTCCCAATCTGTAGGTGGTCGCTTTGTTTTGATGACGGTGTCCTTTGCTTTACAGAAGCTTTTCAGTTTCATGAGGTCCCATTTATTGACTGTTGCTCTTAGAGCCTGTGCTGTTGGTGTTCTGTTTAGGAAGTTTTCCCTGTACCAATGAGTTCTAGGGTATTTCCACTTTTTTTTTCAAGCCGATTTAATGTGTCTGATTTTATGTTGAGGTCTTTGATCCACTTGGATTTCAGTTTTGTGCAGGGTGACAAGTATGGATCTATTTTCATTTTTCTACATGTAGACATCCAGTTAGACCAGCACCATTTGTTGAAGATGCTATCTTTTTCCATTGTATGGTTTTGGCGTCTTTGTCAAAGATCAGGTGTCCATAAGTGTGGGTTTTTTTCTGGGTCCTCTGTTCGGTTCCATTGATCCACCATTCTGTTTCTATGCCAGTACCATGCAGTTTTTAAAACTGTTGCTCTATAGTACAACTTAAGATCAGGGATGGAGATACCTCCGGAAGATCTTTTATTGTAGAGGATTGTTTTAGCAATCCTGGGTTTCTTGTTATTCCATATGAAGTTGAGAATTTTTCTTTCCAGGTCTGTAAAGAATTGTGTTGGTAATTTGATGGGCATTGCATTGAATCTGTAGATTGCTTTTGGTAAGATGGCCATTTTTACTATGTTAATCTTTCCAAGCCAGGAGCATGGGAGATCTTTCCATCTTCTCATATCTTCTTCTAATTCTTTCTTCAGAGATTTGAAATTTTTTTCATACAAGTCTTTGACTTCCTTGGTTAGGGTTACTCTGAGGTACCTTATGTCATTTGTGGCTATTGTGAAGGGTGTTGTTTCCTAATTTCTTTCTCAGCCTTTTGTCTTTTGTATACAGGAGGGCTACTGATTTTTTTGAGTTAATTTTGTATCCGCCACTTTGCTGAAGGTGTTTATCAGCTGTAGGAGTTCCTGGTAGAGTTTTTGGGGTCACTCACGTATACTATCATTTCATCTGCAAATAGTGATAATTTGACTTCTTCCTTTCCGATTTGTATCCCTTGATCTCCTTCAACTGTCTTATTGCTCTAGCAAGGACTTCCAGCACTTTGTTGAAGAGATATGGAGAGAGTGGGCAGCCTTGTCTTGTCCCTGATTTTAGTGGGATTGCTTTAAGTTTCTCTCCATTCAGTTTGATGTTGGCTATAGGCTTGCTGTATATCGCCTTTACTATGTTTAGATATGTGCCTTGTATCCCTGATCTCTCCAATACTTTGAACATGAATGGATGTTGGATTTTGTCAAAGGCTTTTTCAGCATCTAGGAGATTATCATGTGTTTTTTTCTTTCAGTTTGTTAATATGGTGGATCACATTGATGGATTTCCGTATATTGAACCACCCCTGCATACCTGGGATGAAGCCTACTTGGTCATAGTGGATAACATCTTTGATGTGTTCTTGGATTCGGTTTGCAAGTATTTTATTAAGTATTTTTGCATCAATGTTCATAGGGAGATTGGCCAGAAATTCTCTTTCTTTGTTGAGTCTTTTTGAGGTTTAGGTACTAAGGTGACTGTGGCTTCATAGAATGAATTTGGTAATATTCCTTCTGTTTCTATTTTTTGGAATAGTTTGAAGAGAATTGGTGTTAGCTCTTCTTTGAAGGTCTGGTAGAATTCTGCACTGAAGCCATCTGGTCCTGGGCTTTTTTTGGATGGGAGACTTTTGATGACTGCTTCTATTTCTTTGGGTGATATAGGACTATTTAGTTGATTTACCTGGTCCTGATTCAACTTTGGTAAGTCAAATCGATCAAGAAAATTGTCCATTTCATTTAGATTTTCAAATTTTGTGGCATATAGACTTTTGAAGTAAGTCCTAATGATTGTTTGGATTTCCTCAGTGTCTGTAGTTATATCCCCCTTTTCATTTCTGATTTTGTTGATTTGGGTGGTGTCTCTCTGCCTTTTCGTTAGCCTGGCTAAGGGTTTGTCTATCTTGTTGATTTTCTCAAAAAACCAGCTCTTGGTTTCATTGATTCTTTGAATTGTTTTATTTGTTTCCAATTGATTGATTTCTGCCCTGAGTTTGATTATTTCCAGCCGTCTACTCCTTCTTGGTGTATCTGCTTCTTCTTTTTCTAGGGTTTTTAAGTGAGCCATTAGGGTGCTTGAATGAGCTGTCTCGAATTTCTTCTTGAAGGCACTTAGTGCTATGAACTTTCCTCTTAGCACTGCTTTCATTGTGTCCCACAGGTTCGGGTATGTTGTGTCTTCATTTTCATTGATTTCTAGAAAGACTTTAATTTCTTTCTTTATTTCTTCCCTGACCCAGCTGTCATTTAGTAACAAGTTGTTCAGTTTCCATGTGTGTGTAGGCTTTTTGTTACTTCTGTTATTGTTGAGGTCCAGCTTTATTCCATGGTGATCAGACAAGATACATGGGATTATTTCAATCTTCTTGTATCTGTTGAGGCTTGCTTTGTGACCCACTATATGGTCTATTTTGGAGAAGGTTCCATGAGGTGCTGAGAAGAAGGTAAATTCTTTTGTGTTTGGTAAAATTTTGTGTTTGGTGCTGAGAAGAAGGTAAATTCTTTTGTGTTTGGTAAAATTTTGTGTTTGGTGCTGAGAAGAAGGTAAATTCTTTTGTGTTTGCTGTTGTTTTAGGGCCCAGAGTTCAGTCTTTTAGTTGCTGTACCAATATTGCTGTCCTACTCCTCAGACACAATGTCCTCCTGGCACTGCCATCTTGGATTCCCCCCTTCCTCATACCTTTCAATTAATTTTGGTTGAAAGTCTATTTTATTAGATATAAGAATAGCTACTCCTGCTTGCTTCTTGGATCCATTTGCTTGAAAACCTTATTCCTACTGCAACATCCCAGGAACTTTCCCAGAGATTAGCTAGGTGCTCTGAGGTTGGACCCAGGTGTTTCCATCATCATTTGGTTTTCTTCTTACCTTGGAAACACAGTCAGTGGTGTTTGGGGCCCACAGATCCAACTATTGGTCACTGTACAGTCTCTGCTACCCAGCTTGTCAGACACAGTGTGCAATCAGCACAGCCATCTGAGATCTATTTTTAGTTTTTACTGAACATAAATATTTTGATTGTATGCATGAATATGCACCTCTTGTGTGCCTAATCCTCACAGTAATCTGAAGATGTCTTCAGAACTGATGAACTTAAAGCAATTGAAAGTAGCGGGTCCCAGGTAAACACTAACAATTGAGCCCAATTATTTGCAAGAGCAGTAAGAGCTCCTCACTGCTGAGCCATCTCCCCTATCTTATGTTGCTCATTTATGATCAGCATTTACACTGCTAATATTTTTGTCTTATATTTTTACCTGTTTAAACATGCATTCCCTTTTAGTAAGATGTCATTGAAGTTACAGTTTAAGCTGGGGCAGTGCAGATTTCTGGAAAATAAACATACAACAGGAATGAATGTATAATTCCTTGTAGAAGCTTCAGTAAAGACCTCTGAGTTCATTCAATATTTTGTGTTTGTTTGATTGACTTTTAGGGGAGGCTCTGTCTTACTATATAGGCCTGGCTGTCCTAGAACTCTTTGAATAGATTATGCTGACATCTAGTTCAATAAGATACACCTGCGTCTGCCTCCTGAGTGATGTAATTGAAGGCATGACAGAATACACCCAGCTTGTCCATCATTTTTTGTAGTTAGTAACTGTTAATAAATTTCTCTGATCTGTACTTAGTATTGTTCATCTGTTAATTTCTCTCTGTGTGTGTCTCTGTCTCTATGTCTCTGTCTTTCTATTTCACACTCTTCTGTTTGTCTTTGTCCACATTAATTGCCATGTCTATTCCAAAGCTATATCCTCTTCAAAAAGTTCAGATATGATAGAGTTAAAACTTGTTATTCCGTTTTCTTCTAAAATGATTTAGTGATAACATCAACACTTCTTTTTTAATAGAAAAGTTTTAATCTTTATTTTTAATCTATAGACTATATTATTTAGTAAGGAGGATATACAAAACAATGTGTTCTATTCCTTTTCTTTTGTCTGGTCACTCAGAAATATGATGTTATTGGCTATGATTGTTGTTGCTTGCCACTCACATTATTTTTATCCATGTATTCACTATAGTCCACTTTCCCTTCCACAAATATATGAGCCCCCCTCGTCACATCCCTGAGCCCTGGTCAAAACATAATATTCAGTACCATGTTGTCTTTTGACTGATGTTACCCATCTGTTCAGTGTCCCCTGATCAACACATCTCATTTGTTGGTATATAAAATATCATGACTGTGTTTTGTCATTCCACCTGTCTCATGACAGGGTCCTGACCTACTCACCCAAGTAACTGAAGATGATTCACAGATTGCTCAAGAACCCAACTAATGGCTAATTTATATTCATGTCTTACAAACTGATAAAAATCAGGTTTTTGAAGCACACCTTTTTTTTTTTTTTTTTAATCTAACCTTTAGGCTTTTTCATTTCCCCTACTTCACATCACGCACAGCACCCAACTGTATAACATTCGCACTTCTGTGTCAGAAAATAAATTGAAGAAGCAGTAGAATTATATGATTATATTGAAATGAAGTATAAATTTATATCATTGCCACTGTTTCTGTTGTACAAATGTATGGCATATTTTAGAATTCGGTGACCTTCAATGATGTGCATGTGAAATTCAGCCAAGAAGAGTGGGCCTTGCTGGAACCTTCCCAGAAGCAACTCTACAAAGATGTGATGCTAGAGACCTGTGAAAACCTCACTGCTATAGGTAAGACTACTAATTTTCTTTCACTTTTAAAATAAGGAGACAACTCTTATTTTGTTATTGATCCTCTTCTGTAATTCCAATTGAGAATGAGGAGGAATGAGGTGAATAAATCAGGCACGGTTCTAAGGGTCACAGAAGATAGTTATTTAAGTTTTGCCTTAATAATAACATGAAATTTCCAATAATATATATTTTCTGGTACTATATTTTAGGCTACAATTGGGAAGACCACAATAGTGAAGAACATTTTCAAAGTTTTACAAGTAATAAAAGGTAACTTTATGTGCATGTTGATACAGATATGAATCTTAAATTTTAATGTGTCCTGGAAGGTGGTTTTTGTTTGTTTGTTTGTTTATTGGCTGCTTTTTATTTTGTTTTTGAAATAGTTTGTTTTTCTGTGTAGCTGTGGCTTGATTTAGACTTGCTTGTTAGACCTGTCTGACCTCAAAATCACAGATATCTGTCTGCTTCTGCCTCCACAAGTGCTGGGATTAAGGGCATGTACCAGCACACCTGGCTGTGTCCTGGAAGTTTTAAAGAAAAGCAACAGTGAATAAAGAGCATTGCTTTAAGTGATGATCATTTTAATGATGATCATTAAAATCCACGATTCCATGTACTACAATGTCAGGTATCTGATTTGTCTTTGCAAGCACTCCACTAAGAAAGAAGAAAATAAAATAATGTTGTAACAGAAAATACCATTTGAATCATATGGATATAACAGCTACTGAGTTGAACTGCCAATCTGTTTAGTCTCATTCTATCTACTCAGATATTGTAAGAGGTATACACCTTCTAATAAACAAATATTTCATAGTACAACTAGCATTACTAATATTCATGTAGAAATATTGTAAAGTTTAGTGCAAGGAGGAGCTCATGAGAGTCTAGAATATTGTTGTGGAGAAACCTTAATCCCTATATGACATGCATATGATGAACAAAAAACCAACTGTATTAATTCAATGTGGGGATCTTTTATTATTCTCTTAACTTAAATAGGTATATCATATGTCACGATGTTTCTAAGGCACATGAGCAGAGGGATATTTAAAGAAACAGTGTACCTGTCTTTCTCCAAGAACAATTAATTTTGTAGTAGTCCCCACTTTGAGTAGATCTTCTGAATGCGATAAATGGTTGCTGTTAACTGGTTTTGCAACTTCACTGAGAAATGATCAGCAAACTCATACTGCTGAAAATACCTATGAATACTAGGAATTTGGAACTTCTTCTACTTGTCATGGCTCACTTTGCAAAGGAAGTGTCATTCATACAGTAAAAAAAATTGTGAATGGGATTGCTGTAGTAAAGCTCGGAATTCTAACAATACTCTTCATATATACAAAAAAAACCTCTTATAAAAAATGATGTTATAAAAGTGAACCACATAACAAATGCTCTTACAATCACAGGGATCTTCAAAAATACCCATGATGAAGGGAAAAACCATGAATGTGAATAAAGTGATAAAACTTTAAAATTTGATTGTCCTTTACCATTAGACCAAAATATGACATCAATTCATATAGATAAATATCTTTATTAGTGTAATGCAATGACTGTGGTAAATCTTTCACATGTGCTAATTATCTTTGCAGGCATGAAAGCAGTCATACTGAAGAGAAACCTTCTAAATGCACTCTATGTGGTAAAGTCTTCCCCTATACCACTGATCTCATATGGCATAAAAGAACACACACCTTATAAATGTAACCTATGTGGAAAAGCCTTTGCACAAAACAGTCATCTCATAAGCCATAAAAGAATACACACTGGAGAGAAACCTCATGAATGTAACCAATGTGGTAAAACCTTTGCACAAAACAGTACTCTCATAAGACATAAAAAAACACACACTGGAGAGAAACCATATGAATGTAACCAGTGTGGTTGGAGAGAAACCATATGAATGTAACCAGTGTGGTAAAGCCTTTGCACAAAACAGTACTCTCTCAAGCCATAAAAGAACACACACTGGAGAGAAACCTTATGAATGTAACCAGTGTGGTAAAGCCTTTGCACAAAACAGTCATCTGGTAAGCCATAAAAGAACACACACTGGAAAGAAACCTTATGAATGTAACCAGTGTGGTAAAGCCTTTGCAAAAAACAGTCATCTCATAAGCCATAAAAGAACACACACTGGAGAGAAACCTTATGAATGTAACCAGTATGGTAAAGCCTTTGCACAAAACAGTACTCTCTCAAGCCATAAAAGAACACACACTGGAGAGAAACCTTATGAATGTAACCAGTGTGGTAAAGCCTTTGCAAAAAACAGTCATCTCATAAGCCATAAAAGAACACATACTGGAAAGAAACCTTATATGTATACTCAACATGATAAAGCCCTTGCACAACAGAGTAGTCTCCATAAACATGAAAAAACACACAGTGGAGAGAAGCCTGTTGAGGGTAATTAGTGTGATAAAACCTTTGCATGTAACAGTCATCTCCTAAGACAACAACACATTCTGGAGGGAAACCATATGATTATAATTATGTGGCAATGCCTTTGCATATAACATCTCTTAATACATAAAAGAACACATACTGGAAAGAAGCTGTCTGACTGCATCCAAAGTAATTAAACTTTTGCACTTCAGAATCATCTTCAAACTCATGAAAGAAATCCTAATGGACAGAAAGCCTATGAGTGCTTTTAACATGGTAAAACCATTCTATATTTGTATAATATTTATCATCATGAAAGGATTCATACTTGAGAGAACTTATGAATGTGTTAAAATGGTGAGGCCTTGCCCAAATCTAGAGTTGTCATCATCATCACAAAAGTATCCTTACTGGAGAGGAATTCTGTGACTATAAGCAAGGTGGAAAGCCCTTTGTGTACTTTGGTCCACTGAGATGCAACAGAACTGTAAAACTAGCTCAATGGAAATGACCTCACTTTTCTGAAGGGGAAAGGGAATAGAGGCAATAGGAATGGAGGGTAGTAATGGGGGAGTGAAAGGGGGGAGACTTAGATTGGAATGTAAAGTAAATAAACTCATTTTTTAAAAGAATACAATGAATAGTGAATATCAATTACACGCAACAGTATTATATAATAAGTTGTTTATGGAAGAAGTATTGATAATCCTGATTCTCATCATTTAGTGTTTTCAATTGCCTCACTTTACACAAGAAACTTTTAGTTCAGTGGATGAATATGTAGGAAATGAACTTTCACCAGCCAGGAAGTTCTCTGAGAGTATCACAACAGTGGTAGCCTGTAGAAGTTTCTTTGTGTACACATACCTATTGTTCCAGGGGTACTATTGAAAAAAATCACAACCCACACTGAATTGTAAAATATGAGGGAGGAGGCTTTCTTTTCCATGTATGACTCTGCTTCTGGCATAGATGGGTAACAATGTCAAGGGTGCGTGTTCTCTGCCTGACTTCATCTGGAGAGTATCTTTAGACATGGAAACCACCAATCAAATTTGATAGATGGCCTTTGACACAGAACCCTGATAACTCTCCCCTCCCTTCAAATATAGGATAATTTGGTTCTGTGTTCTTGTTCTTCGTATTCATATAATAGGAATGTGCTGTTTAATGCAAATCTAGCATTCTTGAATTTCCTAGTATTAAACAATTATCTACACCTATGCTTGGAGCATCCCAGGTACTCCCCAAGGGATATAAGCCACTGTGTTCTGTTTTCTGGAATTAAAGTTGATCTTACTTTCTGAGGTGGTTCACAGAGTGGCTAACCACTGTTATGCTCGTGAGCTTTCCAAGCTTTATACTACTCATCTTCTGCCCCTCATGCCTTCCTGGGCTGGTGGGAAAAAGCCCTCCAGGCAGCAAGAGAATCACATTCTCTGAAATGCCTGTGATAAAATATTTCAGACTGCGTAGCATTTCAAATTTCACATGTTTCTGGATTTGAGATGGTAAATCAAACAGTATCTTGGGATGGGACTCATTAAAATGAGTTATACTTAGTGTTTAGTTCAAGGTAAGGTTGCATGCAAGCTTCATGATATGAAATCTTCTAAGGTGAGTACAGTGGCCCATGGAAAATAAATACAAGTAGAAATTTTATTTTTCTGTTTTTAATAGCTGAGTACTATTCTGATAATGTAAGGGTGAATGGCAGGGGAGAGGAACTCTCCTTTTGAGTAGTCTTTGGGAAGGGGATGGGGGAAGGTGGAGGGAGGGACCAGTAGGAGTTGAGGGAGTGACCTTCAATCAGCATATATAATGAATAAATTGTGAAAAATAAAAACAATTAATAAAATAAAATATAGTAAGAAAAACAAAGCAAAACAGCAAAAATTTGAGTCTAGTTTGGTTAACTGCCCTCCCTCAAAGAAAAGAAAGAAGATATATAGAAAGAAAAGAAAAACAGAATCTTTGTCTTTGTCACCTTTCTTCCCTGTGAGCTCAGTTGAAATCATTATGCAATGGAGACCATGATTCTCTCTCTGAAGTTTATGTTACCATAGAAGTAGGATTCAAACCTGAAACTAATGGCAGAGTTTCCTAGTTAACATATCAAATCAAACCTACCTGCCATTTTCTCTCAGAAATCCTTCAGTCCTTCCATGTTATCTGGCCGTCCAGGCTAGTACAGCCCATGCAATACCCTGAATTCTCCTTCCCAGGGCCTGAGATAACCTTACCCCCCCACATATAGGCAAACTATTTTGGCTACCTGGTTCTGTCAAGCGCCATGCAGGAGCAACAGCAGAACAGCTGTAGAACTCATGGAATGTGGCTCCCCTGTTAGCATAATTATGATGAGTTTGTCTTGGAGAAGAATAATCCCAAGAACTGATTTTCAGGAGGATTTTGTGTTTTTATGTAGCATATCTCTGCTTGTTGCCCTTACGATGCCCATATTCCTTATAACATGAGTTGTATGAAAACTCTAAGAAAGCTTCTATCTCATCACTGGTCAATATCAATGGCATTTAAAATTAACAATGCTTGATCTCTTTTCACATGTTTACTAGAGCAGTTTTATGAATTAACTACTGCCCTTGAAAGGAGCCATAGATGTAGATTGTTAGCAATAGCCATTTCTCTTTGAAAGAATTTGGAAAAATAGATTGTTTAACAAATTCAGGGAAGATGTTTTTGCTAATGTAAAAAATCTTGGAGAACAATTTAAAGTTAAGAAAAGTACACTCTTAATAGAAAAGCAGGGACGCTTTAAGGTTAATGAGCAGAAAAAATAGCCCAAGGCAGCGTTGGCTGTCTGGGTACCCTCAAACTGGGTCTAAAACTGAGACAGCAGTTGATTCCCCTATATTTGTTTTTCCCCTCAGCTTCTTGATATGATTTAATAAAAATGATTAATGAGTAGATGCACACCCCTTTAAGATTTAAAGTACAGGTGCCAGTACCATGCCATTTTTTTATTACTGTTGTGCTATAGTACTACTTGAGATCTCACATGAAGATACCTCCAGAAAAGCTTTTATTGTACAGGCATTTTTTTTTAAATCAATTCTGGGTTTTTTTGTTTTTCCATATGAAACTGAGAATTGTTCTTTCAAGGTCTGTATTGACTTATGCTGGTATTTTGATTGGAATTGCATTTAGTCTTTAGATTTCTTTTGGTAGAGTGGCCATTTTTACTATGTTAATCCTCCAATCCAGGAGTATGGGAGATCTTCTGATATCTTTCTGAAGTTCTTTTTTTTTTTTTTCATACAAGTCATTCACTTGCTTGATTAGAGTCACACCAAGGTACTTTATGTTATTTGGGGCTTTTGTAAAGGGGTTTGTTTCCCTAATTTCCTTCTGAGCCCATTTGTCTTCTGTATACAGGAGGGATTCATTTTTTTTTTAATTTAATATTGTATCCAGTTATTTTGCTGAAGTTATTTATCAGCTGTAGGAGTTCCCTGGTTGAATTTTTAGTGTTATTCATGTATACTATCACATCATCTGCAACACAAGCTGGACTGGATGTGGAGAAAAGTGAATCCTCCTCCATTGCCAGTGGGAATATAAACTTGTACAACCACTTTAGAAATCAATCTGGTGCTTTCTCAGAAAATTATGAATAGGGCTACTAGAATATTCAGTTATACCAACCCTGGGCATATATTCTGAAGATTATCAACCATACAACAAGGACATTTGCTCAACTATACTCATAACAGCTTTATTGACAATAGCCAGAATCTGGAAACAACTTAGATGTCCCCAAACTGAGGAATAGACACAGAGATTGTGGCACATTTATACAATGCAATACTATTTAGCAATTAAAAACAAGGAAATCAGCAGGCAAATGGACACAACTAGAAAAGATCACTCTGAATGAGGTATCCAGAAGCAGAAAGACACTCATGGTATATACTCACTTATATGTGGATATTAGTCAAATAATGTAGGATTAAAATACTAAAAACTATAGTCCTAAAGGATCTAAACAACAGGAAGAACCCTAGGGAAAATGCTTAATCCTCATTTAGAAGGGCAAAAATGGGATAGACATCAGTAATGGGAGAAGACAGGGAACAGGGCAGGAATCTACCACAGAGGGCCTCTGATGAAAGAATCCATCTAGTAGAGAATTGAAGCAGATGATTAAACTCATAGCCAAATTTTGGGCAGAGAGCATGGAATAATATGGAAGATTCAGGAGATAGAAAGACCTGGATGGGAGAGGCCCTCCACAAGAAGGCCAATTGAGCCAAAAAATATGGGCCCTGGACGTTGGTCCTGTTCCAACCAAGGACCATGCATAAAGAACACCTAGAATCCCTGCTCAGTTGTAGCTCATAAGTATCTCAGTTTCCATGTGAGTTCCCTATTAAGGGTAACAGCAGCTGTTTCTAACATGAACTCAGTGGCAGGTTCCTTGATCACCTACTCCTGGAAGGTACAGCCTTGCCTGGTCACAGAGGAAGAAAGTGCAGCCATTCTTGGTAAGACTTGATAAGGTAGGCTAGGATAAGATAGTAGGGGAGGAAGACTTCCCCTATCAGTGGACTAGGAAAGGGGCATAGGGGTAGAAGAGGGAGGCAGGTTGTAACAGGTGGAAGATGAGGGAGGGACTTACAGCCAGAAAACAAAGTGAATAAATTGTAATAATCAATAAAAAAGAAAAAAAAAATAAGTTTTTTTTTTTTTCCTGAGATGGCTGGACTCAGGCAACTGTCTCTTAAAAACAACTAGAAAGAATAGTATTTCATCTCTACACATTTTTCTTTTTCCTGTAATACTATATATAATAAATACCCTTGATAAAATTCAGTGTTTTGTTACATATTCCTGGTATTGTAATATAGTATAATGTATTATAAATCAAATTTTGACATGTTAAGTATGTAAAAATAGTTTATGAAAAGTGGCTTGAATTTTCAAAAGATCAAAGTGTGTTTATTCAAAACTCTGGAGGGTGAAAATGGAAGGAAAAATGATGAAAGAATAAAATAATATATAAATAAAGTAATATCGCTTTCACATTAATTATATTTGGTTATTGAGATTTTAAAAATATACACAGAATACTTTTCAAGTAAACAATGTGTGTTACTGTTAATAGCCATTCTGTACTTATCCTGAAGTATTTCTATATATTACTCCTCTCTTGTCACTGAAATATGTTGTTTTGACAAGTCATGCCACAACACCCTGATGTTCAGGTTCTAATACTGATCATTCAATTCTTATTTCAGGGTACTGACTGCTTATAGCCCAATTAGGAGTGAAGTCAGTCAATGTTTGATTTCTGTGTCTAGCTAAGGTCACAATTTTTGATGATACATTTTTAGTTCATCCACAATTTCAAAGTAAAATGATTGACTTTCTTGAAATGTTAAATGTTCTCTCTCTCACACATGCACACACACACACACACACACACACACACACACACACACATACATAATGCATGATACATGTAATAGGAGTTATTGGCAACACTTGAAATTGAAAGAGCCAAAAGAGGGCTGTGTGGGAGGTTTTGTAGGGAGGACAGAGATGTGAGAAATAATGTGATTATATTAAAATCTCAAAAAACAAATGCACATGTTTTCCATGAATGAAAAAATTAAATAATATAATATTTTGCACTGATGTGATGCAGGACAATCAATTCTATTCTATTTTAGCACACAGTCAGCTGTGTTTCAGTAAACATGAGTATAGATGTGTGCTGGACCTGTCCAAATCATCTGTTGTTTTTTTATGGATAATGGTAGAACTCCTCATTCATTGTGTACAGTATATATTCTCTTTTAAATTGACTCAAGAATTTTAGGTATTTTTTTGTGTGAACTGTATAAAATAAAATTCCCCTAAACTTCTTTCTTGGTCCACTTTCTTCTACTGTCTCCTTCTATCCTTTTACACAGAAATGCTATCTAACCTGGATGGTAAAAAGTGTTCAGTAGATGCAGCAGAAGAATGGACATTTTTTTGTCTAGTCCATTCTGTTAGTTCCTGTCTTTCTACTGGAGAATTGAGCATCCAATTTGAGAGTTTTCAATGAGCAATTTTTATTATTTCCCTTTATTTTGTAGTTATGGTATGGGGGTTTTGCCTTTTTATTTGATGCTTGGGATTATTCATTTTTTTGTGTTTTATTGGATATCGTTAACATTTTTAGATAGGAGTTTTGATTGGCTTATGTAGTGAAGGAGTTTTACAGAGATACTGCTCATATTTGGTTTTATTGTGCAATATATTTTTATTTCACCATTCATATTGTAAGTTTACTGGATATAGTTATAAGAATCCCTTAAAGATTATATATAATCTGTCTCAGCCATTCGAGGTTTAGAATTTTTCCTGAGAGATCAGGAGTTACTCTAATGAGCCTGAATTTATATGCAACTTAGTCTTTTCAACTTGCAACTTTTAATATACCTTCTTTGTTTAATATATATATATATATATATATATATATATATATATATATATATATATTTTTTTACATTTAGGGTTTGATTTTATGTGCTGAGCACAATTTCTTTTCTGGTAGGCTTTGTTGTTTTCTATACTTTTTGTACTTTTATAGGCTACCCATTCTTCATTAGGTTAAGGATATATTCTATTATTTTGCTGAAAATATTTCTGGGATTTTGATGTGAATTTTGTCTTCTTCCTCTATTTCTATTATTCATAAATTATTATTTTTTGCACTTTTTAGATATTCTGGATCTTTTGTGCATTGCTAATTAACATTTCTTTTGATGCAATTATCCAGTTGTTGTTGTTGTTTCTTTGTTCTTGTTGTTCATAATCATCTTCATCTTCATCTCTTCGTCCTCCTCCTGCTTCTCTTCTTGCTCCTCCTCCTCCTCCTCCTCCTTTTTTTTTCTTCAAAATAGTCACTTTACTCATATATTCACCCTGATTAAAGTTTTCCCTTCCTCTAATCCTGGAAACTCTTTCCCATCTCCCCTTCTATCCTGTTTAAATCCACCCTCATATAAAACAAGGAGGGCTATAATGTATAATAAGAAAGTAAAATAGAGAAAAGACAAAAACAATCACATCTTATTAGAGAAAACAAACAAAAGAAAAAGAGCTCAAGGGGATAAAAGATGTAGACTTGTTCACACATGCAGAAATCTCATAAAATATTAAACACGAAACAGTAGTACACACAGAGGGTCCATGTAGCTTTAAAACTAGTAAAAACTCTTCAGCAAATTAAAATGAGAACTGTGATAAAATTTTTAAAATGTATGCCAGAATTACAGGACATGAAAATCCAAACGTGTCAGTGAGTGAAATTTTTAGCCATCTACCTTTTGGAATGTATGCTTAAAAGTATAAATACGAGTAGTCCCTTGGATACAATGAGTGTACATTGGAGAAAACTACATTTTCATTTGCAAGTACTTATCAATTAGATATAGTGCTAGGGACAACATTAAAGGCTTTGTGCATGCTGCCTCAGTCTCTTGGAGCTTATATATTCTTCAGTCCTCTTAATTTATAGTGCTTTGTTCTTTAATATCCTTTATCCTTTCTGGCTCTTACACTCTTCTGGCTGAATTACTGAAGAGCCTGGAGGGCATATTCTGAGGTCTCTCACTGACTGTCTATTTTCTCTATGGGACTCTGAATTTGTCTCCATCAGATGCAGGATGACATTTTTTTTATGATGGCTGAACAAGATACTGATCTATGAGTATAGCAGAATGGTGTCAATGGTCATTTTATTACTTTCAGTAGAATGTAGTATTTCTTTTCCCCAGAACCATGGGCTGTGTAATTTCTATTTCTTGATCAATAAACCAGTGTCAGGTGCGGATTCCATCATATGAAGTGGGCCTTAAGTCAAACGATAGATTGGTTATTTACTCCTACAACTCTTGCACTAATATGTCTTACAGGTTATAGTTCAAAAGTTTGGTAGCTGGGTTAGTGTTTATATGTATCCTCTTGTAGTTGCAGAGTACTTCCCATATCAAAATTGCTAGAATGTAAGTGTGAAGGTTCTATGTAGGCACAAGCTCTATTTATCTATGTTCCATGTAAGTGTAAGTGTTGTCTCCAGCAAGAGGGCACTGCATTCAATTTGTGGAGTGCAGCCTATAGTCTTGGCAAAAGCCTGTATTGTTTTGGCATTACGATCACACTACTTTGGCCAATACCTCAGTTAAATATAAACCATTACCAGAACTGGATGCTTAATTTAGTGACAAGAGATTTCCAGTTGGGACTTTCTCCTTGTGTGGTGATTTCATTTATATTGGCTTCTTATATGTATATATTTTAGAAAGTTTCTATTGCATTAGGTTTCCACTGTACCAGACAAATGACCCTTAAATTTACCTGTCTTTCCTCATGTTGCCTTTCATTGCCCTCTTCCTTTCCCAATCCCCTTCAATTCTATCTTTTTAGCCCACCTTCCATTTGTATCAAGTATTTTATTTCCCTTTCCTATGGAGAAATCTCTGCCTCCCCTAACCTCCAGTTCTTAATCTGTATGTATCCCCTGTGGTAATATGTTCAGTTGCTTTCATATCATACATCTTGCAACTAATATATATGTAAAACAAATACATACCCTATTTCTCTTTTGGGGTCTAGGTTCTTTCACTCCCAGTTACCTGCAAATGTGCATTTACCTTCACATTTCATGATTTGATTTTTTAAATGTCTGAGTAATATTTGATTGTGTAAATACACTAGTACTATAACAAAAAATAGAAATACACACTGGAAAGCTAGAAATGCACACTGGAAAAACAGGTAAAATCTTCACAAATGGTGCTGACCAAACTAGATGTCTATATGTAGAAACATAGAAATAGATGCTTATTTTCATTCAAAAGTCACCTCCAAATGGATTAAAACCTCACCAAAGTTCATATACAGTTAAAGCCATGAAGTCAGCACAGCTATTTGACAAAGATCCAGGATAGCTGAGTTGCATGTTACAATAGCCTTCATGCTATCTTTCAGGCTTGGTCTTGATCTCCACTTGCTACATGCTTAGAGGGCTTTCAATACATGTACAGCCTGGGGCCATTGGAGCAATGGGAAAATTTTTTAATGAATCATTTATGCCTTCACCCTGAGTACTGCTTCTAAGCTTCTCCAGAAAAATCCTGAGAATACTGCCCTGCTCATTTTTAGGGAAATATCAATTATCTGGCCCTACATGAATGTCTTCCTCGTGGAAGTTGTAACACACATAAAAATGGCAGATAACTCCTTATGAGACTTCAGCTCCAAGATAGTCTTGCAAAATCTACCCTTGTGCTTCCTCAAGAAGAAAATAATCAGAACAACATACTCTTAAAAAGGCAAACAAAGTTTCTAGAGCTAAGAGAGTTGATAGTATTTGAGATTAAATACCTTGTACTGCTGTATCCTCAGATGATTACTTGGCATATAAGATTAGGAGCTACATATGGAATGCCCCTCAATGACTAGATAGAGATGTAAATGAATGGCTGGAGACATCTTCACCTTACACTAGGGTCTATAATGATGGACAAAGAATGTTTTGTAAAAATGATTTTTAAAGTGAGGTATTAGGACCTCCTTTTCCTAGAAATATCAGCTTTCACAGTATCACTGTGGTGTTGTATGACCAAAATAATGAAAGAATACTTAGATTTAGCACATAAGTAAATTCTACAAAGATACAAGGTATGGACCATGCATTATGCCAGGAATTTAATAACAACTGTTGCTGCTTTAGCATAAATTGTTTTTCATGAGGCTGTCCATTAAAATATGATAATATACTTCTTGGGACAAAGCAATATGCCCAGGCTGTCTTGAAGATTTTTTATCTATTGCCATTGCATCTGAGAATGCTTCCAACCTGAGAATGGGGTTTCAGGCTGTGGCAAATAGGCCTCCAGATTCTCAAAAATGTCAGGTTATGGGATTGATGAAAAAAAAATGATAGTAAAAGATAAGGTTTATCACTGATGACTAAATTTATGACCAAGAGACAGTTAAAACACCTGTGTGGGGACAAAAAATATCATCTATGTTTTAGAACAATGTGAATCTATGTTTTATTATTGAACAATGTCTAAATAAAGACGTACTCTTCCAGTCAGTCAAGACTCTAAGTTTCTTTGGACAACCATGTCTGACTCATTTCTGCCCCACCTTATCCTTCCCTCCTCTCTGGAAACTATCAACTGCTGGGGATGGTCCCCAATCTGTCATGACAATCTTTCTTTTCTTTCACAGTTAGGTGAATACTCACAAGTGAAGATCTAGAGCTACATGGTTCAGAGTATATAGGACATGTGATATCTGTTTTCTGGATCTGAGTTACCTAAATCAACATCATCATTTATATTTCTATCTACTTATGTGCATACCATTTCACTTATCTATATCAGTTGAAGGATATTTAGGTGTTCCCATTTTGTACCTATTTTGAACAGAATAGCAAATGAGTATGATTGAGAAAATATTTTTGAGGAGTATGTTGAGTCCATTGTTTTTATGTCAAAAGAAAGATAAGTGGTTCATGTGGTAGATTTATTTTCATCATTTTGAGAATTCTGCACACTTATTTCCACTGTGGATGTACAATTTTGCAAGCTCCTTTTGCCAGAGATCCAGGTTTTTGCCTGTCCAACAGAAGCTGTCAACTGTCAACCTAATTCCTGTTTCCTCCAGAAAAATTACATACTAAGGGAAAATATATAGTACTTGTAATATTTATCACAATTACTATTATGTAATTAAAATCTGAATAGTTATATTGTCCACAAATTAAAAAGTAACATGTATAACTTACTAAAATGTGTTTTCAGAAGTAGTTTCTATTCTGAAATAGAGTGTATCTATATAACATTGCTTAAATGAAGGGCTCTTTTAGTTATGGTTAGATATACATTTTATATAAACTTACTAAAAGTAGGAGTAAATAATTTCATTTGAAGACACTAAGGTATTTTATTATAGTCCAGTTATTGGACTTAATGATGAGTGAGTCATGGTGCTTGAGAAAGATCCCCAAAACTATAGTTTTGCTGACAGATAAGCACAAAGCCATGCAGGACATGGCCAAGCACAGAGGATCCTCAAATGACAGGAAGGTCACTGCCATGGGCAGGCAGTGGTTTCTCTCAAGGTTTGGGTACCCTTGAGTTCAGCAAGGGATACATTTCTGCTGATCTGTGGGGAGAAAGTAAATCAACATCTCAACTCCTACAAGTCACTCCATGTTCAGTCCATGAAGAAACATTTCCAATAATATTGTATTTTTGTGCTCTATACAAAATTTTGCTGTGGGTCTCTGCATCTGCTTCAATCACCTCTTGAGTGGAGTCACTTAGTGTTCATCCATGGAAGGCTGCTATCCTGTTCTCTCTTCTATGGTTTCTGGCATCTATCCTGTTTTCTTTTCTGAATGAGAATTAAGCATCTTCCCTATGTTTCTCCTTGTACTTTAGCTTTTTAAAGTCTGTAGATTTTAGTATGTCCAATCTATATTGTATGGGTAATATCCACTTGTTTTTTTAATTTTATTTTTTCTTATCAGTTACATTTTATTAACTCTGTATCCCAGCCGTGTCCCAATCGCTCATTCCCTCCCAGCCCCTCCCTCCCTCCCTCATATCCACCGTGCCCCTTTCCAAGTCCACTGATGGGGGGACCTCCTCCCCATTCATCTGATCCTATTTTATCAGGTATCTTAAGGACTGGCTGCAAAGCCCTCCTCTGTGGCCTAACAGGACTGCTCCTCCCTTGGGGGGTGGGGAGGCCAAAGAGCCAGTCATTGAGTTCCTGTTAGAAATAGTCCTTGTTCCCCCTCACTTTGGGAAACCAATTGGTTACTGAGCTACCACAGGCTACATCTGAGCAGAGGTTCTTTAGGTTATATCCATACATGGTCCTTCTGGGATACATCACTCAGGGTGATCTTTTTAGTTCCATCCATTTGTCTGCAAAATTAATGATTTTCTTGTTTTTAATACCTAAGTAGTATTTCCTTGTGTAAATGTACCACAATGTCTGTATCCATTCCCCCATTGAGGGACATCTAGTTTGATGCCAGATTCTGGCTATTATGAGAAAGCTGTTATTGTCACAGTTGAGCAAAAGTCCTTGTTGTATGGTTGAGCATCTTTCTGATATATGCCTAGGAGGTTTTTAGCTGGTCTTGGGGTAGCAGTATTCCCAGTTTTCTGAGAAAGTGCCAGACTGATTTCCAAAGTGGTTGTACAAGTTTACATTCTACCAGCAATGTAGCAGAGTTGTCCTTTCTGCACATCTTCTCCAGCATGTGTTGTCCCTTGAGTTTTTGATCTTAGCCGTTCTGATGGGTGTGAGGTGGAATCTCAGAGTCATTTTGATTTTCATTTCTCAGATTTTTAAGGACATTGAGCATTTTTAAGTGTTTCTACACCATTCAATATTCCTCTGTTGAGAATTTCTGTTTAGCTCTGAACCCTAATTTAAATTGGATTTTTTGATTTGTTGGGTTATTTATATATTCTGGATATTAGCCTTCTGTCAGATGTAGAGATGGTGAAGATCCTTTCCCAGTCTGTAAGCCATCATTTTGTTCTGCTGACAGTGTCCTTTGTTTTAGAGAAACTTTTTAGTTTTATGAGATCCCATTTATTGATTGTTGATTTTAGAGCCTGTGCTGCTGGTGTTCTGTTCATGAAGTTGTCTCCTGTGCCAATGTGTTCAAGGCTCTTCCTCACTTTTTTTAAATAACAGATTAAGAGTGTTAATTTTATGTTGAGGTATTTGATCCACAAGAACTTTATTTTATGCAGGGTGATAAGTATGGATCTATTTGTATCTTTCTGTATGTGGACATCCAGTTAGACAAGCACCATTGGTTGAAGATGTTCTTTTTCCATTGAATGATTTTGGCTTCTTTGTCAAAAATCAGGTGTTGTAGGTGTGTGGATTTATTTCTGGGTCTTTGATTCAATTCCACTGATCCACCAGTATGTTTCTATGACAATACAACACCGTTTTTACTGTTTCTCTGTAGTACAGCTTGAGATCCAAGATGGAGATATCTCCAGAAGTTTTTTTTTTTTTTTTATTGTACCGGATTATTTTAACTATTCTGGCTTTTTGTGTGTGTTTTTTGTGATGATGAGAATTGTTCTTTCAAGGTCTGTAAAGAACTGTGTTGGTATTTTGATGGGAATTGCATTGAATCTCTACATTTCTTGTTTGGTAGGATGGCCATTTTGCTGTTTTTCCTACTGATCCATGAGTATGGGAGATCATTCCATCTTATGATATCTTTTCAATTTCTTTCTTCAAAGACTTGAAGTTTTTTTATACAGATTTTTCACTTGCTTGGTTAGTCACACCAGTGCACTTTATGTTATTTTGGCTATTTCAAGGTTGTTGTTTTTTTCCTAATTTCTTTCTCAGCCCTCTTGTCTTTTGTATACAAGAGGGCTTCAGATATTTTTTAGTAACTTTGTATCCAGCCACTTTGTTGAAGGTGTTTATCAGCTGTATTAGTTCTCTGGTAGAATTTTTAGGTTCACTCATGTATACTATCATATCATCTGTGAATAGTGATACTTTGACTTCTTCCTTTCTGCTTTGTATCCCCTTGATTTCCTTTTTTTGTTTTATTGATCTAGCTAGAACTTCCAGTGCTATGTTGAAGAGAAAGGAGAGAGTGAACAAACTTGACTTGTCTCTGATTTCAGTGGGATTGATTTAAATTGCTTTCCATTTAGTTTGATGTTTGCTATAGGCTTGTTTTATATTATCTTTACTGTTTAGGCATGTGCCTTTTATCTCTGAAATCTATAAGACTTTAAACATTAATGGAGCTTGATTTTATTAAATGCTTTTCAGCATCTATTGAAATGATCATGTTTTTTTTTTTTTTTCAGTTTGTTTATGTGGTGGATTACACTGATGGATTTCTGTATATTGTACTTCCCCTGCATGCCTAGGATGAAGTCTATTTGGTCATGGTAGATGAGATCTTTGATGTTTTCTTGGATTCATTTTGTGAGTGTTTTATTGAGTATTTTTGTTTCAATATTCATAAGAGAGAATGGTCTGAAATTATCTTTCTTAGTATATCCCTGCTTTTAGTTATCTTTTTGTGAGGTTTAGGTATCAAGGTGAATGTGGCCTCATAGAATGAGTTTGGTAATGTTCCTTTTTTTCTGTTTTGTGAAATTATTTGAAGAGTATTGGTGTTACCTCTTCTTTGAAGGTCTGGTATAATCCTGCAGTGAAGCAATGAGGCTCTGGGATTTTTTTTTGGCAGGGAGACTTTTGATGACTACTTCTATTTCATTAGGGCATATAGGTCTATTAATTTAGTTACCTGATCCAGATTCAACTTTGATTAGTGGAATCTATCAAGAAAATATCCCATTTCATTTAGATTTTCAAATTTTGTGGCATATAGACTTTTAAGGTAAAACCTAAAGATTCTTTGAATTTCCACAGTGTCTGTAATTATACCCCCTTTTATTTTCTGATTTTGCTGATTTGTATAGTATCTCCCTGTGTTTTAGTTAGGCTAAAGATTTGTCTATCTTTGTCATTTTCTCCAAGAACCAGCTCTTGCTTTTGTTTATTCTTTGAAATTTTTTTTTGTTTCTAATTTATTGATTTCTGCCCTAAGTTTGATTATTTTAGCCATCTACTCCTCTTGCATATGTCTGCTTCCTTTTGACTAGGTCTTTCACATGTGTTGTTATATTTATTTGAGATGCCTCAGATTTCTTTATGAAGGCACTTACTTCTATGACCTTTCTTTCCTCTTAGAATTACTTTCATTATGTCTCATTAGTTTGGGTAAGTTATGCCTTCATTTTTGTTAAATTCTAGAAAGTCTAATTAGTTTATTTTTCCATAATCCAGCTGTCATTGAGTAGAATTCAGTTTCCATGCATATACAGGCTGTTTACTATTTTTGTTGTTATTGAGGTCTAGCTTTAGACCATGTTGTTCTAATATGATACAAGGGATTACATTGATATAATGTTCTTTTTTGGAATGTATACAATTTACCCTTGTTCATTCAAATGCTGATTTCTCTATTCCACTGTCTGGTTTCAATGCAGATATTGCATTGTGATGCTTTTTCTAAGCATCACCTGTCTCAAGTTTGCATAAACATGCCACCATTTGTTCTCTATATTGTCAATTAAAACAACCAGCCCCAATACTGAGTAATGGAGAGGATAGGATGAGACATCCTGGTCCAGAGTGGGAGGAAGAGGAAGGAGACAGGAGAGGAGAGGAGGAGAATCTGCAAGAGAGGTCTTGGCACCACATGTAGAAATGAACTGGAACTAAGATATCACTAAAAGCCATATGATGGGTGAATCTGAATGGAAGGAAACTCTGTGGGCTTAGAGGTTTAGGATGGAGTAACTGTTGGCCAGCATTGTGCTCTAGGTTAATTAAAGAAATCCTAGTATTTCTGTGGTGATTTGGTTATACTGCTGTTTAGGAATAACCACTGTTTAACTAAAAAGATTTATCAATAGTAAATATTAATAACCAACAACAAATTGCACCTAACTAATCTAAGTATCCACACCCTTTAAATCTTACTTTAATATAATTTGCTTTGGGAGAGGAATAAGCTCTCAGCGATACAACCCAAACTTTAAACCTAAAAACTCCCAGATAAATTACTGGCTTTTTAAAAGAGACTCTTAAACATGCCTCAGAACAAAAGACAGCCTACTTTGGGCAGAACTGAGACTGAAAAAACTGGTTGTCACTACATTCTAACAGGATGAAAGAAACATTAAAACAGACTTCTTTGAGTTTGGCTGATAATCTCTTCTATGGTTTTAAGACATAAATAAAGGAAAGTTTAGAAATTATGACTATGGTTACATTCATATTCCTCAATTTAACTTTAATAATTGATTTAGCCTTTTATGTGTTCTCAAATGCAAAGGCTTTAGACAAAGGCAAAGGCTTTAGAAAAGATACTGGAACAATAAAAGAAGAAAAAAAAAGTAAAACAATAGGTTTTAAAGATACTGGAAAACACAAAAAAATGAACAAAGGTTGAAAAACAGGACATAAAACAAGAGATACAAAAACTTACATACAGAACATGATAAACAACAGGAAAAGAGGGCAGAGGTTTTAGAAAAGATACTGGAAAACACAAAGTACAACTAGAACGATATAAAGAAAAAATGAAAAATTAGAAGCAAGGCATAAAACAAGACATTCAAGAGATTATTGAACAAAACAAACAACAGAGAGATAGGTGTGAAATATGGGTACCGACCTTAAAAGAAGAGTTTAGAATACTAAGTAAAGAAAATACTCAGGCAGATGCAAAAGATAATAATAAAGAAGGCCAAACAAAGGTGGTTAGAAAACAAATGTTAGCTTATCCAGTCAGTGTACAAGAGACCAGCAGAAGATGATCACCCACAGGATTACCATGAGGCTGAATGGCACCCTGTGGAAGTGCTAGACTTGAGGTGGATATTCAATTCCAAAGAGTTGGAATTTTATTTAAAGTGAAACAAAGTGTTATATGGCTTAAATGTACAGGAACAGAACGTCAAATAAGAAAACTAAGACCATCTGTGGCTTAGATAACCATAAACTTATGGAGAAGAGATCTGTTATAACAATGGAAGACCCAGATTAACAACCCATAATTTGAGACAAGCAAAAAAGGTGATAATACTACTTATAAACAAGTTAAAATTATTTAAAAAAATGTCATCAAAAACAGTTATAGGCTGTCATATAAACAAAACAAAATACAGTGGCTGTCTTTTTTAAACTGCCTGTTGGGAAGCCACTGCTACTAAAATTCCCACAGCCTTACCACTAAGATGGTTGACAAACCAACCTATTTGGATTGAACAATGGTCTATGAGTAAAGAAAAATTACTGGCACTAGAACAGTTAGTGTTGGAAGAGCTAGAGGCTCAACATATAGAGGAGTCCAACAGCACTTGGAATTCTCCTGTATTTGTCATCAAAAGAAATCTAGCAAATGGAGGATGTTAACAGATCTCAGAGCCATTAACAAAATTATTCAGCCAATGGGGTCGTTACAATCCAGAATCCCATTGCCTTCCTTGTTACATAAAGAATGGCCTATTATAGTGATTGATTTAAAGGATTGCTTTTTCACAATTTCCTTTACATGAACATGATTTGCTTTCTCAGCACCCACTTTGAATAGAAGCTGTCCAATAAAGATATATCACTCAAGGGTCTTACCACAAAGAGATGTTGAACAGTCCTATTTTATGCCAATATTTTGTACAACAACTGTTTGAGATAATCCATAAGCAGTTTCCTCAATCCATAATTTACCACTATATGGATGATATCTTATTGTCTGATTCAGATAGAAAAACATTAGAAAATATTTTTGATGAAATAAATAGAACTTTGCCTTGTTGGGGTTTAGAGATTGTGCCTGAAAGATTACAAAAGGAGATACTATTAATTACCTAGGATACAAAATAGGTCTATAGAAAACTCGACCACAAAAAGTACAAATTAGAAGAACCCAATTAAAACTCTTAATGATTTTCAAAAATTGCTGTGGGATATTAACTGGCTATAACCTACATTTGGTTTAGCTACTTAAGAGCTAAATAACTTATTTCAAAATGTACAGGATGATAAGGACTTTAAAAGTCCAAGAATGTTATCAATCAGATTGAAAATATTGGCTCAGGCAGAAATGAAATTACAAGATGCTCAGGCAGAAACCATATTGATCCAAATTACAAGATGCTTTCCACTCATAGACCAATTGATCTAAAGAAGGTGGCCTGTGTCTTTTTGGATATCTTGCTTTCAAACAAAAAAAAATTTAAATTCTCCTGTATAGAAAATTCTTATCCTAAAAGAAAGGGAGGACTTCTGTTCTTAGAATGGATCCATATTTGCCCTTTACCAATAAAATGGGCAGAGAATGGATATTGACAAAGAGCTTGTTGTGAGTTTTTGGGAAAACTGAATACAAAAAATCAAGTGATTCAGTTTATAAAAATCAAAATTATATACGGATGCCAATAAATCTAAAAGGACAGGTTCTTTTGTTCTTATCATATTTGCAATTAGAATCTTTTAATATAATTAATATAGTGATTGACTCTCAATATGCAGAAAGAGTTTTTCTGCATATAGAAACTCTGATCTAATTCAGGATAATTTGGACTTAACTTCACTGTTTCTTCAATTACAATGAGTAATCAGAAACATAAATAATCCATTGTATATAACATAGATCAGATCTGATATGGATCCACCAGGCCCTCTAGCACAAGGCAATGATGAAATTGAACAACTATTGACAGGAGTGTGTTAGTTAGAGGCCTCACAATTTCATTTTAAAAAGACAATGTTAGCAGCAAAGTTTTAAAAGAGAGTTTTCTATCACTTGGCAACAAGCCAAAGAAATTGTGTGAAAATGTCCAATTTGTTCTTTATATAACTAAACTCCACTAACTGCATGAAGTAACTATATTGGTAACCAAAGAAATGAAATTTGGCAAATCATGTGTTTTATTTTATAGAGTTTGGTAAACTGAAATATGTGCACCATACTATAGACAAATATTCAGGGTTCCAATGAACAAAAAACATAAGTTCTGAGAAGGTTGATTCAGTTATTATGCATTTATTAGAAGTGATGCAAGTTATGATTATGCCTACACAAATTAAGATTGATAATACTACAGTATATGTCTCTAATAAAATGGAAATATTTTTAACATAAGATAAAACATGTAACAGGTATACCTCACAATCCTGCTGGTCAAGCAGTCGTTGAAAAATCAAATCGTACTTTAAGGGACATGCTTAACAAACAGAGAGGGGTATTAAATACCACAGAGATAGATTACATAATGCTTTATTGACCTTAAATTTCTTAAATGTTAATGAACAACAAACAACAGCTGCACAAAGACACTGGGTTATAGAAAAAAAAAAAACCTGCTGAGTTATTTCAGCCTATATTTTTCAAAGATATCCCAATTTCAAAATGGACAATAGGGAATGTGTTACACACTGGGGAAGAGGTTTTTCATATGTTCATACAGGAGAAGATAAATTATGGGTTCCTTCAAAACTAATAAAAATCAGATATCACAGAGGAAGACCATCTGAAGACCTTAGCCACACACAAGATTAGAGAAATCAAGAAGACCAAAGAGAACAGGCAATATAAATTGATAATCCCTTCACATGGGAACAACTCTAAAACTGACTGAGACATAAAAAATGTCTCTAACCAGAACTTCAACAGTACATGGCCAATAAATCTTTGGCTATAAAATCCTCAAAATTTATTATGCCATTCTTTTAATTGGCATTGATAAAATTGGTTTACAGTTTAATTTCATTCTGAACATCTCATACGTTTATAATTTTAGAACTGTGTTATACTTGTGAGAAATTATATGTTTGCAGAACAAAAGGAGTGAATACTGGAGATGCTGGACCAAACCTGACAGAATCCTCCTTCCAGCATGCTGAGACATTGACACATCTGTTTCTGAATCTTGCATGTTCCAGAATTCTGCTTGTTTCTGCCTCAACTACTTCAATTGCTGTTTTTCATCACAGCCTGTTCCCAAGAGAGCTTTGAAGAAAGCTACAAATCTTAATTTGTCCCACATTTTAGACTGTTCTAAACAGGACTTTTATTAACTCTTATTATTTTCTCAACATTCAAAGACTGGACCACAAATATTGCTTACTTAATTAAACATTTTCCCAATTTTCTTTGGGTCCCCAAAAGGATTTCTGCATGTCCAAAATGTCAGCTAGAAGAAATCAATGAGAATGATGTCCTATTTTTCTTAAGGGGGATTGGGTAGGTTTTGGGTTGTTTTCTGTGGCTACAAGTGTTTATTGTCTTTGGGAGATCTTTATAAATTTCTAATGGTCTTATCCAGAGTGAAACTGTTATGCCCAGTTTGGGAACCCCTAAAAGACCAGGGATACACTCTGCTGTAAATACATGAGGTTTTTAAAATTGTATACATGTTTGGACATGGGACACAAACATCCTGTGGACACAGGAGAGTAATGTAGCCCTGAGATCTAGGGAAGCAAAGGTTTTTATGGGGCAAAACTGCAAGTAGGGACTTACATGCTTTGGCATTACATGATTGTGAAATGGAAACTGAGTTTGAAATGATTGGTCCACTTTGGGCAGCAAGACTACAAACAGTTCTGGCCTGGTCCTATGGGCCTGTTTACTAGCAACTATATAATTAGTGGGCAGGAAAGAGTGCAGTAAGGCTAATTTGTCCCCTCAGGGCATTAAGGCTAGTTCTTCCCGAAGGAGGTTGGACATGTCTCCAACTACCTAGCCTTTATTCATGCTTATACTTTAAACTTTAAAACAATACCCACTGATTTTAAGTCTTTGGTCTCTCAAATCCACTAAGAATTAATGTAATTGAGATTTTAAAAATGAAATAAAATGAAGTTTCAAATCTTTCTTCCATCTGCTATTTTCCCATAAACTCTACTGTGTGCCTTCCTTGTGAAAGGAACCTGGGTCTGGCAATGTGCCAACAGGCCAGGCTCTGATTTTTTTTTTTATTTCAATCTTATTATTATTATCATCATTATTATTAATTTGGGTTTTTGAGACAGGTTTTCTCTGTGTAGCCCTGGCTGTCCAGGCCTCTTTGTATACCAGGCTGGCCTCAAACTCCCAGACATACTCACAGACATCTACCTGCATCTGCCTCCCAAGTGTTGGGATTAAAGGTGTGTGCACTGTGCTTGGCAGGACTTTCTTATAGCCTGATTGAAGTCATACTTTATGACTTAGGACTTGTGAGTGTGAAGAGCTGGCAGGGGTGCAAACCCTTCCTGGAGAGAGAGGTTTCTCTTGTGGCCTTGCATGTCCTGAACTCGTTTTGCAAACCCAGATGGCCTGGAACTCACACCAGCCTCTGCTTGCCCCACTGACAGCCACAGGCATGCGACACCACACCTGGCTTCTTGTTATAGTCTTTAAGAATGATTTATAATCTCTGTCTGCCTTCCTGGGACCAGCTCTGTTTTGACTGGGAGAGTTTGCAATCACTAAAAGAAAGGGGGCAGGGACCCCAGGATTCCTTCTGCAGTGAGCAGGGACTGGCTGGACCTTGGCTGAGCAGGGAATTTAAACTGGACACATTTAAACTGAAATACATAAATTTAAGCTGAAGCTCTGTGTGCAATTAACTAGATTTACTTACTAATGGACCCTTTTGCTTTTTCCCCTCTTCTAAGAAGTATAAATCTGATCTATTTGTTTATTTTTACAGGTATGACTGTTTTGCCTGCGTGGATAGGTGTGCCTGTGTACCAGGTGGATGCCTGGTTCCTGAAGAGGCAGCATTGACAACCCAAGTATACCCTTGAGTTTTTCTGTTGTCATCTATTGCTTTCATGGGACCTACACATTAGTCTGGTTTTTGCCTCTGAGAGTCCCTTTGAGACAACTAAGATTTTTTTTATTATTATTATTATTATTATTATTATGATGATGATGATTAAAAGGGAATGAGTGGTCTTTTGGGAGGAAACTTTATTTATTTATGATTCATGGTGTAGTTCTCTTTAGTATGGGAGATTTGTTTATTATTTGTAAACTATTCTGTCTGCACACCAGAGGAGGGTGCCAGGTCTCACGATAGATTGCTATGAGCCACCATGTGGGTGCTGGGAATTGAGCTCAGGACCTCTGGAAGAGCAGTCTGTGATCTTAAACTCTGTGTTCTCTCCTGCCCCCTCATTTCTTATTTTTATTTTTTAAATTTTTATTTATTCATTTTACATCCCTGTCTTAGACCCCTCCCTCTTCTCCTCCCAGTCCTACCCTCCCTGTTTCCCCTATCATCCCTCACCTGGCTCCTCAGAGAAGGGGATCACCCTGCCTCTCCTGTGCACCCATCCCAGCATATCAAGTGGCATCAGAACTGAACACACACTCTTTGCCTGGCGAGGCAACACCAACAAGGGAAAGTGAAAGAAGAGCTAGCTTGTGGGTCAGGGTGCATTCATATGTGTGTTGGTCCTGCTGTGTTTATAAGGCCTTGTTACCCTTGTGTCCTTCAACCACTCTGGCACTTACATTCTGCACACAGAGTTTCTTGAGCCCTTAGGGAGTGGGTTTCTTGGAGGCATCTCATTTAGGGTGGAATGGTCCAAGACCTCTCACTGTTTGCATATCGACTGGATGTGAGTCTCTGTATTTATTCCCATCTGCTGCAGGAGGAAGTTTCCAATGATGGCCTAGCAAGTCACCAATCTGTGAGTATGGCTGTGATCCTTTAGCACAACTGTAGCATTTTGATTTCTCTTATGTCCTTGGCCTTTGTAGACTCAGGTTCCTGACCACTCAAGCAGTATTGGATCAAGGTTCCTTCTCATGGAGTGGGCCTCCTGAAACCCAACTAGATATTAGTTGCTCACTTCTGTGACCTTTAATGCCACAAGCGCACCAGCAAATCTTGTAGGCAGGTCACTGTTGGAGAGTGAAGGGTGTATGGCTGGGTTGGTGTGTACTTTTCTCTTCTGGTGGCATGCAGTGTATGTTCTAGTATCTCAAACAGTAGTCTATAAGGGTGAAAGTTCTCAGTAGGTGCCAGCTGGGATTCGCTGTGTCCAATGACTTGTGAAGGTGTTGTTCTCAGCAGCAGAATCTTATCATCAAGTTGGGGAGGGCACTGGAGGATGGACACTGGTTGGGTGGCCCCAGGCCCTGCTTTGATCTAGCACAGAGACCTCCCTCCTGGGAAGCCTGCCTGACTCCACAGGAGTCTTAAATTGAAATTACATCTCAAAACACACCTTATATATATCTGTTCTTATTAAATTGAAATAAATACATAGTATTAAATATAAAAACATCATATATATAAAGCTAGTTATTAAGTGACATATAGTTATATATTTATATATACCAGATATACCAGATTAGTTCGACAGATGGTTTGAGCGCGACCGTGTGGTAAAACCTTGGATGGAACCTGGCACCTTGGTACCAGAGAGGGATTCTTCTCTGTGTCACAGAGCCCTGCCTGTTGCGATGACAAAGGTAGGCTTTTTTTTTTTTTTTTTTTTTTTTAAGATTCATCCATTCATCCATTCATTCATTCCATAGCATTCTGATTGTACACAGAAAAGGGCACCAGATCCCATTACAGATGTCTGTGAGCCCCCATGTGGTTGCTGGGAATTGAAATCAGAAGCTCTAGAAGAGCAGCCAACGTTGTTTACCTCTGAGCCATCTCCTGCCTCCAGTTTTTTTTTTAATTTTTAAAAATATTTATTTTCCATGTGAGCGCGTTTCTGCCTTCCCAAGACTCGTCCTGCTTTGACTGGGAGACTGGAAATTAATTTTAAAAAGGGGGCAGTGACCCCAGGATCCCTTCTCCAGCGACCAGGGACCAACTGGACTGCATCTGATCAGGAGAATTCAAAGCGCACATTTGTCCTGCACACAAGTGGCTTCCAGCAGACCTGAGTGTTTACTTCCTGTACCAGGGGCGGGGTGATGGCATCACAAATTGGCTCTGAAAGGCTCCTGATCCTGAAGACTGCGAGGGGCGCAGGGCGGGACATTTACAGAACACCGTGGACCAGGGAAAACGCTGTGAGCGTTGTAGCGCGAGGAAAGCATTTCTGGGGGATACTTCTGGGTCTTGACAAAGCTCCAGGCTAAGTAAGGAGGAGGAGGAATGGCTTGTGAGGCCGTAAGCAGTGCGTGCAGCATTCTGGGAATTGTATTTCTGCATCTGCGACTCTAGGCAAAGCGGACAATACAGTGAGACCTGGCTATGTTACTACAAACAATCCCACAAGTCCTCGCTCTGAGGCAGTTCTCATAGAGGCTCCCAGACGGCACAATGCACTCTGGGATTATTTGTAGTTCCCTGGCTATGGAGTGCTTGGCTTTAGGAATTTCCGTGTCTGGTACATTTCATCATGAGTTCAGTGCTCTGTCATAAGGATGTTCACAGTCATTACAAGATAACATAGATTATTTCTTTTTTTTTCTTTCTTTCTTTCTTTCTTTCTTTCTTTCTTTCTTTCTTTCTTTCTTTCTTTCTTTCTTTATTTCTTTCTTTCTTTCTTTCTTTCTTTTGTCTATGAAACACCTATAATACAACGTGAGTGGCTAGAAGTGGAGCTGAAATGCGGTAGATAGATTTAAAGCCTGGACAGCTCCTAAGAGGGTGGATGGGGTATTGGAGCTTTTGGAGAGGACTGTGCTGAATGTTAAGTGGAATAAGCACCCACAAGCATACATGCCATGTCTTCAATGTGTTATGTACTGTTGAAAAAGCAGGCACTTGAGGAAAACTATATGGTTATATTCCAAGAAGCTGGCAGTTTGAAATTCAAAGTTCAAGAGTTAGCACGGCACCTCTTCATTTTCTTAGTTCCTCATTCTGCATCCTGTTATTTTCAGGTATTTCAGACATAACAAACAGCATCTTTTCGGGCTGGAAATGGACTGTAATTTTCAGTTCAGATAGGTAGTAGCATATGATTCTTGAGGATTCTCTTAGAAAACCCTTCCCAGTAACTCAAAAGTTGACTTCTCATGCCTGCGTTTGGAGTTTTTGTTAGATGGAGGGACAATTGTCATCACAGATGGCAAAATTTCATTTAAACTAAATTTTAGTTTTATACAACAGCTTACATGGATTATACATATCTTAGATAGTTACTAATATTATTCCATATTACTTTTTCAGACATCCTTACTGTTATTTTACCATCTTCCCTTTTGTATTTCTTTCTGTCTTACCTCCAAAATTATTATACCCCCTTCAAGTTTTTTTTCCCATTTCCTCTTTCAAATCTCTATACCCTTCTTCTTGTTTTTTCCTACTGCCTTCACACACTTCCATTCTCACCTTGGAAATGGTCACTATTTCATTCTTGGTTTTTTATTTTTCTCACACTCTCAGCATTTATCCGTTCCTTAAAATCATGACATTTTTTTCATTTTTAGGATTAATGACAATTGTTTCTTCCTAGACAATTTCTTTGCATATCTATTAGCATTTCCAGTTTTCAGCATGTTTTCAGGGTTGTTTTTATAACTAACTGATTTTATGAGCACATTCAGCATTTAAACATTTTTTTTTCTTTATTTATTTATATTGGTCCATCTTATGGGTGTAGCCTTTTTTTCTTTATTTTTGTATTATTAGAAGACACATTCCCAGAACATATTCTGATCCTCTGCCATATATATATATATTTACCAAATATATATATATATATATATTTACCTCCTGTTATGCATGATCACTGAGTCTTAGATCTGGGAATTGTTTTGTAGATGTATCAGATGTGACTGTTCTCCAGAATTCTGCCTTGTGATTGGTTGTGGTTTTCAGTCATGATTGTGGTTCAAGGAAAAGCTTCCTTGGTCAGTGTTGAACTATACATATCTATGTGCATTATTAAAAGTATTTAGGTTACAACATGTTTATATTCATGCATGTACTTACATGTATTATAGGGATTTTATGTAGATAATTCACAGTATGATTGCTTAAAACTCTTTCAAAAATTTACTGTTATTTCACCCACTTACTTCTTTTATATTTATCCTGTAAGACCTAGGGTTTCACAGCTCAGGAGTTCAAGATCGCGCCCTTCTCAGGAATTCCCAGAGACCACAACTTGATGCAAAAGCAAGGTTTTATTATTATTATTTATTATTTCAATCACTATAGGGTCACCCGTCCTAAAAGGCAGGGGATGACCCGAGCATGCAAACCACAAGGTTTTTATACTTAAAAATCTGGCCACTCTTGCTATATACATTGATTGGTCAGCAAGAATAGCATGAAGATAGTTTACAGCTAGTTGTTTCCAGTTTTTGGTGTTTTGTGACTTTTCTCAATACAACTCACCCTGCCCTTCAAGAGCTGCCTGCTTCTGGCTTCAATTCAAGGCTATCTTGGAGCAGTTCATCCTGCATTTGAGAGCTCAGTGCCTCTGGCTTTAATTCAAGGACAGGAATAGTCACAGCTGTTTTTCTTTTAGAGTTGTTTTCATTCTCAGGTGGGCTCATCTCCCTTTTCTTTGTGCTCCAATTTTAACCCTAAAATTGTGGATCAACCTCAGAGAGAGATTGATACTTCCTCTGGAGCATCAGGAACTGAACCACACTTACACATTCCTAACAAAGGCAAGTAATCAGTTAACAATACAGGGTACTATTGTAACAAGGAGCAAAATGGTAGCAAAAGGTCCCAGTAAGAGAAGCACATAGGGGAGACCATTAAACCCATTCCAAAGAAGAGATTCTATTAATTCTCATCTCCTCTTTTCAAGATCTTTTTGTAATTTTTTAATCTTTCCTTTAACAATGCCTGATTTATTAGTGTAAAAACAGCATCTCTCCTGTAGGGCTAAGCAGATTCCTCCTTTTTCGGTCATAAGGAGGTCTAATCCCCTCCAGGTCTGGAGAACTAATTCTGCTAAGGAATAGAGCTGGTCTTGGAGGTCATTGATGGTGCTCAAAAGCAATTGTACATCAGTAATTAACTGTTGGGACAGTTTGTTGTATTTATATAATAAAACACCCAAACCAACTGACCCAGCGCCTATGGAAGCAGTCAGTCCAATTCCCACTAACAGAGGAATGAACTGAATGGCTCTCTTCATTCTTCCAGCCATTAAGTCAAAGCTGGGGACTGGGACTGGCTCATCCCCTGGAATGATGCTAAGATCAGGGAGTTGCCTGTACACAGGTCCCAGTCCAATCTGTGGGCAAGAACGTATAGGCTTTATTATTCCTGCATAAGAAAACAGTGTTATTGTCAGGGCAGAGAGGTGTGGCGATGTCATTGGTTGAATCACAAAATGGCAAAGGTAGCATCCCCTACAGGTAGATCTGAGCTATCATTTTTGTAGGGTTTTGTCAAACAGGTAACATTTTTTGTTGAAGAGAGGCTGCACTCTCATAGGGGGTGCTGAATGTCAGGACCCCTCAGCAGTGGAATAAGTGGTGTTAGAAGGGGGATCTCCCAGAGGAACAGGCTGCCCTTGTAAGAGGCAGAGCCAGCAGTCACTTGCAAGCGAAAGGATTGGTGTCATTTAGGAGGCTATGAGTGGCAGTAATAACATCTACAGTCTGGGGTTCTAAAATAACATTTCCTCTACTATCAGGAAGAACCAGAGGGTGGGAATTGAGGGATGAGTATTCTTTTTTTCTATTAACTCTTCAATGCATTGTTTAACCTGTTCTTGTCTGACCTGATCCTGCAGCTTTCCTCCATCTGAGAGGTGAATGGGAGGTACCTTTCTTCAGCATACAGGCTTCCCTACCGTCTCCGAACAAGGGGCTTGGAGTAATTTAGATCCATGGCCTGCTGTTGGCACACTCACTGTGGGACCAATCGTCTATCCTCATCTCCTCCCTGACTTGGTTCAATATGGAAGTGAAATAGGTGATGTCATCTTTTCCAGTACATTGTTGCACAACCCTATAACAACTTCTATGCACATCCTGTTGATAGGTATGACAAGGGCAATGCCTGTGGCACCCATTTACATAAGGACTCATTTTAGGCTTGGTTACACAATGCCATTCTAAACATGGGGTACTCCCTGAAGGTTGTAGGGCTCTATATGCCCATGTATCGCCAAACTCAACTTGAGCATTTGGGGCTCCAAATCTCACCATTAAGTAAGGCTCTGCCATTCATCACACCACCCTTGCAATCACAGGGTTTACCATACATTGCTTCCAGGGCTTTGTGAGCCTGGTGAGGACCACCAAAACTCCAGTCAATAGTTACCAATTGAGTAAAAACAGCACCACCCAGAGGTACCATTGTCTGTCCACTTTACTGGTCAAAGAGTTCATTGTCCCTGATGAGTTTCAGTTTTAACAGGTTGCTGGAGGCTTGGACTTTCTAGGTGTCAGCAGGTTAATGAAGAGCAGGCTTGACATGTGACCCATGGATCCAAGCTGCAATGCCCTCTGCTTTGACAGCTGTTGGTGTGGTAAGCAGGAAACAATAAGGACCCTTCCACCAAGGTTCCAGATTCTGGCTGCGGTGTCATCTCACATAAACCAGATCTCCAACCTGGAACTGATGGGCACATCCAAGGACCCAGGCGCATATGCACTTCCAAACTTGCTCCAAATTTCTTTCTGAATAATTTTCAGACGTTTCAGACTGGAAAACAAGTCAGAGTTACCACTAGTTATGTCAAGGGGGTCCCCAAGAAGAGTCAGGTGAACAGGAACCCCATATAGTAGTTCAAAGAGAATTATGCCTAGGCGGGAGGAAGTATTTCTGACTCTAAAGAGGGCCAAAGAAAGGAGCACCACCCAGTCACCATCAGTCTCCATAGTCAATTTGGTGAGAGTCTCTTTGAGAATTCTATTCATTCTCTCTACCTGTCCTGAACTTTGGGGTCTATAAGCACAATGTAACTTCCAGTCAAGCCCCAGAAACCTGGCCACCTCCTGGCTTACCTGAACAACAAAGGTTGGCCCATTGTCTGACCCAATTACCTTTGGAATACCAAACCAAGGAAAAAATGTCTTCCAGAATCTTTTTGGCCATGACCAGGGAGGTTACTTTCTTTGTGGGAAAAGCTTCCACCCATCCTGAGAAAGTGTCCCCAAAACTAGGAGATAATTACTGCCTTACCTGGCTGGTTTAATTTCAGTGAAATCCACTTCCCAATGCATTCCAGGTCTAGTTCCTTGTCACAGGCCAGAAGTGACACCTGAATACCACATGAGAGAGGGCTGGGAGAGAGAGAGAGAGACAGGGTGACACAGAGAAGGACACCGAGTCTCCTTGCTGATCCAGGTGTCGAATTAATGGACATCAGGTTAACACTTAAGTAGGCAGAAAAGTACAAGAAGTTTCTCATGTAGGAGCTTTACTTGGTCAGAACATAGGAGAGCTCACTCAAGGTTACACGGAGCCTTTTGTCTGGTTACTATAGTTGCACATAGTTTCTCAGGGTCAGATCAGTCTGCTGTAGGACCACCAAGGTCAGTTTATAAGAAACTGGACTTTGAAATGTAAAGTTAAGAGGCAGGGTTACACTGCTCAGATGCCATTAACACCAAATTTGCCATTAACTCCAAAAAAGGCTGCCACAGTTCCTCTCAGCGGCTTCCTGGGCTCTGGAAACTCTCACCTATGTTTACACACTGGCAAGGTTCACACGCCCTAGTCACTCACTCAGTCAAGGTGGTGAGGTTTAGTATTCGGTACTGGGATTGGCGGGCAACTTCAGCCAATTTCTTTGCCCTCAAGTGAGGCCATTTATACATTTGAGTTATTAATCTCTCAGCATCTTCCTGTGGTAGAATGATCTTACCTTTGGAGTTTATCCATGCCCCCAAGTCAGTGTCAAATATTCCCTTTTTTGCCACCTTAACTTTAAGTCACTTTCTGAGTAGTTTAGTCATTCTTCTCTGGGCAGTTCAGCAGTTAGTACCACTGGGACAGAGTTTCCTCTAGCACCTGCTTTAGCCTCCTGATCAGCCACATTATTCCCTTTTGCTGCCCTGGAAGTCCCCTTCTGATGTCCTGGGCAATGAATAATGCTTACCTTGTTGGGCAGCAACAGGGCATTGAGCAAAGCCAAAATCTTATTATTATTTTTTATCTCTTTACTGGCTGATGTTAGCAGGCCTCTCTGCTGATAGATGGCCCCGTGCTCATGGGCTGTTGGTAAGGCAAACCAACTATCAGTGTAGATGTTTATCTTTTTGCCCTTTTCCAGAGCTAATGCCTGGGTTAAAGCAATCAATTCAGCTCGCTGAACAGATGTGCCCTCTGGCAACGCCTGGGCCCATATTACCTTATGTCCATCTACTACTGCTGCCCGTGCCTTTCCCTTCCTGTTCTCAAAAAACTGATCCCATCCATACAGTATGTTACCTCGGCATTGGGCAGAGGCTGATCTTTCAATTCCTTTTGCAATCCCTGTTCCTCTGCTAGAACCTGCAAACAATCATGCTCCAGGGGCTGGATTTCTGGATCCTGCAATATGGTGGCAGGGTTTAGCCTTGTAGCCAGAGTAAAGATGACTCTATCATTATTCAAGAGCAAGGCCTGGCATTGTGTTATGTGGGCATTCATGAGCCATCAATCAGGTGGCTGACTTATGACACTCTCAGGGGCATGAGGAGCACAGATGGTGAGGTCCTGTCCCAAAGTCAGTTTGTCTGCATGTTATACTAGTGCCGCCACTGCTTCTATTATTGCCAGGCAGGTTGGCCATCTTGCCACTACTGCATCAAGCGTTTTGGATAGATAGGCTACCGGTCTCTTCCAGGGTCCAATTTTCTGTGTTAGCACCCCATTGACCATTCCCTGATTCTCAGCCACATAGAGATGGAAGGGTTTGGTTACATCAGGGAGTCCCAATGCTGGAGCCAATATTAAGGCTTGTTTGATATTGTCAAATGCAGCTTGTTCATCCTTTCCCCAGATGAAAGAGCCATTGCCCTTTGTAAGGGCATGCAGAAGGGCTGCCATCTTGGCAAATCCCGGAATCCACAGCCAGCAAAACCCTGCTGTACTGAAAATTTCC
This sequence comes from Meriones psammophilus, assembly GCA_036365155.1. Taxonomy (NCBI): domain Eukaryota; kingdom Metazoa; phylum Chordata; class Mammalia; order Rodentia; family Muridae; genus Meriones; species Meriones psammophilus. Next base: position 269,515 of record JAEOAE010003154.1, read on the forward strand.
CTCAGTTGTTCAGTAGTCCCTGGAGGTGGAATATGAAATACAGTCTATTTTCTAGCCTCCGAAGGCCATCTCTTTCCCTCTTTTAATATATATCCCAGATAACTGACCTGCAGGATGGGAGTTTTTCGCTGTAGCTGAGCTCACCCATCTCTTGCAACAGCTGGTCTGTGGCATCAAAACAACTTTCTTTACAATCTGCTGCTAATAGTATATCATCCACATATTGGAGATGAGTTACCTGGGGATTGGTGGCCTGGAGGTGCGCCAGGTCTAGGTGTAGGGCTTCATCTTCCTTTTGGGACAATCCTGGATCCAGTGTCCTTTCTCCTTGCAATAGGCACACTGATCCTTAGACAGAGGGCCCCTCTGATTTCCAGGAACTCTCTCCCTATCATTATGACTGCACTGTGGTGGCCAGGATCTTAGTCAACTTTCTGTCTTGCCTCTTATCCTTTCTCTTTCTCTCACTTCCTGCTCTTTTTGCTTTCTTTCCTCTTTCTCTTCTTTCATCTCCCGGCTGTAAAAAAACCTTTTCTGCTACCTGCACTAAATCCTTTAACGACTTTTCCTGTAAACCCTCTATTTTCTGGAGTTTTCTACAAATATCTTTGGCTGACTGGTCTATAAAGATTATAGTCACCATTGCCTTATGCTCATCTGAGGTAGGGTCATAAGGTGTAAACCAGCTATATGCCTCCATCAGTCATTAAAGTAAGGCTGTGGGAGATTCATCTGGCTCCTGAACCATCTCTCTTACCTTCATCAAATTGGTGGGCTTTTGAGCGGCCCCATGGACACATGATATTAGAGTCTGGCGGTAGACTTGCAGGCATTCCCTACCTCGGGATACGTTGTAATCCCAGTTGGGGTGGGTGAGGGGAAAGCCATCATCAATCTCATTAGGGAGGATGGAAGGCCTCCTGTCTGTTCCTGGCACAGTCTTTCTTGCCTAAAGGAGGACCCGTCTCCTTCCTCACTAGTCAAAAGGGCCTGCAAGAGTTGCTGGCAATCATCCCAAGTGGGCTGGTGTGAGAATAGGACATATTCAAAGAAATATGTGCCTTGTATCTCACCTCCAAGACATGATAGTCACAGCCTGTCCTATAATAAGGTCATCCATCAAGAAAGTCAAAGAAGCAACAATGATAGAGACAAAAAGAACAAGACAGGCAATTTGACAAGGACACTCTTATGGGTGGTACCACAGAATTCTGATTGAGAGGCTGCCTCACGGTAGCTGTCTCTGAAGAGAAACAGATGGTAGGAAGACCATGCAGGACCTAGCCTCCCCAAATGGAATCCGGAATGTCCTCCAGTTCCCAGTCAATCAATATTCTGACAAATATGTCGATCCCAGTGACTGAGCAGATGACCAAAAAGGTCCAGATAGGTGACTAAAGAGAAACAGTGGTATACCAGAAATCAGACTAACCTGTTCCGAGCTCGACCTCTGAGCCCAGTCTGTTGAGGGTTAAGGAAGGGCACGCTGTTTTCCGGGCAACACACCAAAATGTAAGACCTGTAGTCTCACTGATCAGGAGCTGAGGATTGCGCCCTTCACAGGAACACTCACAGACCACAACTCAATGCAATAGCAAAAGGTTTTATTGCTGTCGAGATAGGTCGCACCTCCAAAGATAGGACATGACCCTGAACATGCAAAACACAGGGTTTTTATGCCTGAAAATCAGATCACTTTTGCTCTATACTTTATAACTGGTTGTTTCTCAGAACAGTTCACCCTGCCCTTCAAGAGCTATCAGCACCTGGCTTCAATTCAAATAATCACAGTTGTTTTTCTCATTCCCAGGTGGTCCCTCATTTGTTCTGATGATGAAGTCACTGAATAATGTCATGTTGCGGTGTTAAGGGTGCAGGGATCTGTTAAGGAGCCTGTGCAAAACAACTGCATCATTCACTAAGGTAATTCAAGGCCCTGGAGAAGACTGTTCACCAACTTCATAAAGAGATTGGGTTCAGCTCTAAAGAGGGCAGTACCAGACTGACACCAGATAAGCACTGATGCCATTCTTGCCGCATAATACTGTAAATATCACATGTAGGAGAGCATTTAGAGCATGAAAAGGAGGAGCAGCCCCAAGAAATGAATGATTAAGAGAGACACTGCTTTTGGCTCTCAGGAGCATCATGCCGACCTCACAAGACAAGCTACAGCTAGAGTTCCCAGTTCTCAAATCACCTGGTGTGCTATTTTGGGTGAATCCGGGAATTTAGCAACTCAAAATAGGAGGTGTGTTAACACAGAGGCAAGTGGTCCCTTTATTCACAGAAAAGAACAAGCAGATTCTGGCTCCAAGGGAATGCAAAGGTTCCCAGGGTTTCATGGCAGCTGTGGCAAGGGAAAGCACTGGTGTAGGGATCACAGCTCCAACAGGGACATACAGGCTAACCTCTTGCCATCAGTAAACAAACAGAGGGGCCTGTCAGGCTTACACCCTCATGCAACAATACGAGCTGTCTCCCATCTGGCAGCCATGTGGTACTAAGCAGGTAGGAAAATCTCAACTGAGGATTTCAGATTTGATACACACCACTGCATGCAGCAGCACAGCTTTGCATCTGGCTGCAGATAAACCTCTGACCCTATCCGCTAAGGTTCTATGTCACAAAGGAAATACAGCTGTTTATGGACCTGTGTCTTCAGGGATGGTAAAAGAGGATCTCTGGAAGAAGCAGAATAACGTCTACAGGATCTATTGTACACCCAGGTACTGTCGATGGGGACTGCAAGAAAAAGTTAAAATTATGGCGCATGTAAAACAGGAGATGCAAAAATAAGGAAGGGGTAGAATTGCTCAGCTGTTACTGTTCTCCTCCATCTAGGGCAAAGCCACACCCTTAAGAATGACAGGCACATTTGGCAGTACTGGAAATTGTGTGTTCTGGAAAACAGTGCCTAATGATCAGAGATCCAAATTAATGGCAGCAACAAATGTTGTTCCTGAAATGAAGGAAATGACTTCAGTATCCTCTCCCAAAGTCTTGGGATCCACACTGTGTGCTTCTGAAGGTTCATACAGTTTCTAGAAATCTGTAAAATTTCTCCAGTAGGACAAAGTGTATGGTGGATTAAATAGGTGGAAGCAGAGGAACCAAGAGGGAACTTGACACCTTCTGTGGCCTGCCACTGAAGGAGAAATTCAGAAATAATTCCAGGAGTCTTTCTGCAGGATGAGTCAACTCTTTGCCCAAATGCTTAGACTTGCAGGGTCCTAACCATATTTAGATTGTTGAAATCATACACCGGGAGACTGGAGCTCAAAGGAACTTAAGGCAGACGGCACACGCAGAGTGCAAGATCTGTTCTAGCCACGTTCCTCCTTGAGCATCAGCCAGAGCTGAATGAATGACCTTGTTAAAGTAGGCAAAGACTGCTCCTGGCTTATGCCTCTTCTCCTTGCCTGATCATCAGAAGCCGTGCCTTAGACTCTCTCCTCAAACTCCTTGTGTTCCAACACAGGTGCGTACTGTAAGCTAAGCAGTGGAATTTGGGTAGAACGCAAGGCCAACTGTTTCTGGAAAGGCTGTTTTAGGGTGGGATATGGGAAAATTCGCAGGAGGAAGGAAGGGTTTCACAGTTTGGAAGCAGAAGAGCGTTCCACGGTTTGGCCTGTAATTGGAGGCCTCGAGGGAGTGGGTGGGGCCTCAGGTCGGTATTTTTGGGGGGAGCAGCGGACCCCTTTACGCATTTGCCATAGTCTGCACTTTCCTGGGTGTTGTTCTCAGTACACACTGGAGAGGAAGAACTCCTGTCAAAGTCTCCTCGGCAGGATGGAAGATCAGGCAGATGTGGGTGGCTGCAGTAAGACAAAGACATCCCGAATCAAAAGACTGTTTGGCAGGCCAAGCAGAAGGAGGTCTTGCTCTCAGTTTTTCGCCAAGACACCTTACCCGAGCTTCAGGACCAGGCAGGAACTGGCCAGGAATTGAGTTCCAGAGTCCTCCATCCGCGTGTCGTTTCAAAACCGCAGAACTAGAACTGGCATGTCGAGGGAAGACCTCAAAGCAGACCACTGCAGGCTCCAGCCATGAAGCCTCCCAACAGCCTCCTGAAAAGCTTGTCGCCAGGGTACAACAAGCAAGAGGCCCGCCCTCAGAACGGAGAAGGCCTCGAACGCGGCTTAGTCCAGCACAGATCAGCATGCTAGTGCAAGATTTTGAGATCTCTCCATCTCCAGACTATGCCACGAGGGTGCAACTGGCACTGAGCACAGGTTTGCCTGAGGACACCGTCCACATATGGTTCCAGAACAGAAAGGCCAGGCAGAAAGGCCGCTGGAGGCAGCACAGCTAAAGGTGAGGACCTGCCTGCCTCTCCTGGCCCGGAAAGGGCTCCTGGAGCATTGTGTTGCATTGAGCAGGAGGCTTCCCGGGACAGCTTGTTGACACGGGTTCTGCAGGAGGCCAGTGTGCAGAAGCCTTGATGTCAAGACCCGAGCTCACCTTCTTCACAGAGGCCTACCCAGAATCCAGCGACTCCTGCCCTGTCCAGCTCTTCCTGGAGCAACCGGTGAGAACCGTGGAAGAGGAACAGGGACCAGCCGCTCTGGACCCAGATGTACCATGGGAGCAGATCAACCAACACTTGAGGCTCCTCTCACAGAAGAAGAATATCAGGCTCTGTTGGACGATATTTGACCACATTGAGAATGCCCAGAATTGGGACTGTAAACACCCTTGCCTGGACCCTAACCTGACCATTGTCTCAGAGACTCCAGCCAGAAATGAGCTTGGACAGATGCTCAGACTTGCACCTAAGAAAGGTGCAGAGCTCTAGGATCCTGAGTAAGTTTTGGGGAAAAGATGGAAGGCCTGGAGGTGTGAGGAACCTCACAAGAAGAACAACAGAAACAGCTGACCCAGCCCCAGGAGTCTTGCAGAGACTGAGCCATCAAATAAGGAGCATGCTTGGTCTGAGCTAGGGACCCTGCACACACGTAGCAGGTGGGAGGTGAATCTTTGTGCTTAATGTGGGTTGCCCTACAAGGGAGGTGTTGTGGAGTGGCCCAGCGGCGGTGAGAGTTGTTTCTAACCTGGACTTTGTTGTTTCTAACCTGGACGGTTTTTGAAGGAGAGTTATATAATGTTAGCTTCAATTATGATCAGGATAAATATGTAATTTGTCTGCTATTGTACTCTGCGTCATTAAAATATTTTTAGGCATTACTATGACCTGGTTATTCTTTTCATTTGGAAATTAATGTAAAGAGGAGATATGATTATCTTTCAAGCTGAAAAAGAGGTGTGATCATGAGTCTTGGTTTTTAACTTGACTGCATGTGGAATTAAGCAAAACACCCAAATTAAGGACACAATTGTGAAGCACTCTTCCTTATTTGAAGTAGTCTTCTCTACTTCTCTTCTGAATCTGTAAGGCTGAAAACACACCTTTAATCCGTATCTTCATACTGCAAAACCAACCACTCACCTTTGCCTCATCTTGCTGAAACCTATACAAGGACATAGAAGAAGGAATGTTTTACTCTTTGCCTGTTCCCTTTTTGCTTTGGTAGCAAGTCTATTTCTTCATTGACTATAGAACCTTCTTCTTGAGGATTTCCGTGTATATCAAGGTGAGTTGAGGCAACCAGCCTCATGGACTAAGCCACTGATAGATTCCTCGATTTTCCATTTTTAGCCATCCACTGTTGAATTAATTGACTCACAGATTGTAAATCATTCTCATAAATCCTTTCCTATAAAAGAGAGTTAGAGGGAAAATAAACTATGCATATAATCATCTTTCACATAGAACTACCAAATTTTCTGCTTTTAATAATGTCATGTAATTTATTCAGAAATCACTTAACCAATAGTAACTGACATATGAGGAGTTATAGAAAAAAAATATTCATCATCATGCAAAGTCAAAATGCTACATAAATTTTGGGTATATTAATGGACCAGGAGTTAACTTTTTTGATGCAGTTGCATTCTAAAATATCATAATTGAATTACAAGTATTTTAATTTTTGCAGCATTTATATATAGTTTATTTTACCTCAAATTAGTCCTTCTTTGTCTTAAATCCTCAACACACATTAAAGTGTGTTTATTTTTCATTTTCATAGGTTACGGAGATTCTATTTTATATGGGGATGACATCATGAAAATTAACTGTTCTATGCATGACACTGCTAATACCAAAACATCATTCAACTAATAAGTAGACCTATCAGAATCACACTAGAATTCTCAGCAGAGATTATAAAATCCAGAAGTGTTTGGATGGATATCATGCAGAAACTAAGAGACCACCGATGCCAACCCAGACTACTATACCCAGGATATATGCAGCCATCCAGGCCTACAGAACATACTAGAAGGAAAACCCTAAACCCAATAATATTAAATACACTCCAGAAAACACATTGAGGCCCACACCATGAGGGGAAGTCCATGCCTGACACTGCCTGGATGACCATGAACCATAGTCAAGATAGCCTAGAGACACACAATATCTGTAAACATGACAGGCAAAAAATGTCAATAAAAGATACTCTGCTATAATCTTAGATGAGTGCCTAGCCCAGTTGTCATCAGAGAGATATCACCCGGCATCTGATGGAGTAGATGCAGCGACCCACAGCCAAACACAATGATGTATCTAGGGAACCCCAGAAATGAGAAATATGTATTGTAGGAACCAGAGATATCAAGGACACAACAAGAGCATGGCCCACTGAGTCAATTGGGCTCATAGGGGATCACAGAGTCTGAAGGACAAAAACATAAACATGCTATGAGTCTTGTGACCTAGGTTGTTGGGCATATACCTTATGATTATTATCCTCATGTCGCTGAGGACTTCCAACAGTGAGAACGGGGTTCTCTAACTCTTTTCCTGCTCTCCCTATACTTTCCCTCGCGTATTGCTTTGACCAACTCTGATGTGAGGGATTATTCCTAGTCTTTTGTAACTTGTTAGGCCATCAGATTTTTTTTTCATTGAAAATAAAAAGCAGTGGATCTGAAGGAGATGTGAGGTGGGCAGAGTAGAGGTGGATAGATTGTGGCTGGGAGGAGTGGAGGAAGAGGAAACTGCAGTTGGGATGTAGTGCATCAAACAACAACAAAAATAAAATGCTAAAACAAAATAAGCTGTCAGCAGCTCAGGCTGTTGGTGATCACCTGCATTTCTAGCACTCAGGAAGTTTAAGGAAGGTGGATCTGTGAGTTCAAGCACAGGCT
>JAEOAE010000707.1:0-14285 GCA_036365155.1 Meriones psammophilus
AATGACTCCAGGTACTAAAAACCTGCTTCAGCAAATGACTCAAGCACTTAAAAACAAACTGAAATGACTCCAGGCACTAAAAACCCGCCTCCAGCGAAATGACTCAGTGCCAAAAGCCTGCTTCAGCGAAATGACTCAGAGCCTCTAAAACCGGCTCCAACGAAATGACTACAAGAGCATAAAAACCGCTGAAGAATGACTCTAGAGCACTTAAAACCCAGTTCAACAGGAAATGACTCAGAGCACTTAAAAACCGCTTCCAGCAAATGACTCAGAGCACTTAAAACCAGCACCAGCAAATGACTCAGGAGCGCCAAAACCGCTTCCAAATGACTAGAAACAAATCCCAGAGCACTTAAAAACCTGCTTCCAGCGAAAAAGCTCAGAGCACTCAGAAAATGGCTTCAAGGAAATGACTCCCAGGCACTCTAAAACGCTTCCATCGAAATGACTCCAGAGTGCTTAAAAGCCCAGTTCCAACAAAATGTCCTCAGTGCACAAAAACCCCTTCAAAGCGAAATGACTCCAGAGCACTTAAAACCTGCTGCCAACAAAGCGGACTCCACAGCACTTAAAAACCGCTTCAAAAAAATGATCCCAGAGCACAAAAACCCGCTTCAAAAAATGACCTCTGAGCACATAAAAACCCTCTTCCACTTGAAATGACTCCCAGAGCACTCAAAAACCGGCGTCCAATGAAATGACTCCAGAGCACTTATAAACCGCTTCCAACTAAATGACTCCAGAGCACTTAAAACCCGCTTCCAAAGAAATGACTTCAGAGCTCTTAAATCCCCCTTCAGCGAAATGACTCCAAGTACTTAAAAGCCCAGTTCAACAAAAGGTCCTCAGTGCACATAAAACCACCTTCAAACTAAATGAATCAGAGGACTTAAAAACCGCTTCCAAAAGGACTCCACAGCACTCAAAAACCAATGAAATGACTCAAGTACTCAAAAACCTGCTTCAAGGAAATGATTCCAGAGCACTCTAAAATCTGCTTCAACGAAAATGACTCCAAGTACTTAAAAGCCCAGTTCAACAAAATGTCCTCAGTGCACTCTAAAAACCCCATTCAAACAAAATGACTCCAGAGCACTCAAAAACTGCCGCTGCGAATGGACTCCACAGCACAAAAAACCCCTTCCAACGAAATGACCTCCGAGCACTTAAAACCCACTTCAATGAAATGACCTCAGAGCACATAAAAAATCTGCTTCAAGGAAATGATTCCAGAGCACTCAAAAATCCGCTCCAATGACATGACTCAGAGTACTTAAAAACCTGCTTCCAAGAAATGACTCAAAGCACTTAAAAACATGCTTCCAAAGAAATGACTCAGGCACTAAAAAACCCACTTCCAACAAAAATGACTCAGAGCACATAAAAAGCCGCTTCCAGCCAGCTCAGAGCAATGACTCCAGAGCACTCTAAAACCGCTTCCAGCGAAATGACTACAGAGCACTCTAAAACCTGCTTCCATTAAAATGACTCAAGTACTTAAAAAGCCCAGTTCAACAAAATGTCCTCAGTGCACATAAAAACCCCATTTAAGCGAAATGACTCCAGAGCACTTAAAAACCTGTTTCCAACAAAAGGACTCCACAGCATAAAAACCGCATCAGCGAAATGATCCCAGAGCACTTAAAAACCCGCTTCCAGTGAAATGACCTCTGAGCACATAAAAATCCTTCCAGCGACATGACTCCAGAGTACTTAAAACCTGCTTCAAGGAAATGACTCCAAAGCACTTAAAAACAAACTTCAAAAAATGACTCAGAGCACTAAAAAAACTGTGAGTGACTCAAAGCACTTAAAACAAGCTTCCAAAGAAATGACTCCAGAGCACTAAAAACCCGCCTCCAGCGAAATGACTCAGAGCGCGTAAAGCCCGCTTCCAGCGAAATGACTCCAGAGCACTCTAAAACCCCTTCCAGCGAAATGACTACAGAGCACTTAAAAACCCAGTTCCAGCGAAAGGACTCTAGAGCACTTAAAAAGCCAGTTCAACGAAATGACTCCAGAGCACTTAAAAACCAGCTTCCAACAAAGGACTCCACAGCACAGAACAAAAAACATGTGAAATGATCCCAGAGCACTTAAAAACCTGCTTCCAATGAAACAACCCTAGAGCTCTTAAACCCGATTCCAACAAAGGACACCAGAACATTTTAAAACCCGCTGAAATGACTCAGAGCACTTAAAAACCGCTTCCAAGAAATGATCCCAGAGCACTTAAAAACCCCTTTCAATGAAATGACTCCAGAGCACTCAAAAAGCCCGCTATCAACAGGATATGACTCCAAGCACTCTAAAACCCTCTTCCATCGAAATGACTCAAGTACTTAAAAGCCCAGTTCAACAAAATGTCCTCAGTGCACATAAAACCCCCTTCAAATGAAATGACTCCCAGAGCATAAAACCTGCTTCCAACAAAGGACTCCACAGCACTTAAAACCCCCTCTTCAGCAGAAATGACTCAGAGTACTCAAAACCCCCTTCACGAATTGACTCCAGAGCACTTAAAAGCCCGATTCAACAAAATAACTCCAGATCACTCAAAACCGCTTCCAACTAAATGAATCCAGAACTCAAAAACCTGCTTCAATGAAATGCCTCGAGAACACTAAAAACCGGCTACAAAGAAATGGCGTAGAGAACTTAAAACCCTTCCAACAAAATGATCGCAGAGCACTTAAAAACCAATTCAAGCGAAATGACTTCAGAGCAATCAAAACCAGCTTCCATCTAAATGACTCCAGATCACTCAAAAACCCGCTTCCAGGAAAGGACTCCAAAGCACTCTAAAATCCGCTTCAAGCGAAATGACTCAAGTGCTTAAAAAGCCCAGTTCAACAAAATGTCCTCAGTGCACATAAAACCCCATTTAAACGAAATGACTCCAGAGCACTTAAAACCTGCTTCAAGAAAGGACTCCACAACATAAAAACCGCTTCAAAAGAAATGACCTCCGTGCACATAAACACCTGCTTCCAACAAAATGACTCCAGAGCACTCAAAAACCGCTTCAATGAAATGATTCAGAGCACTCAAAAACCCTAACAACGAAAAGAATCCAGAGCACTTAAAAACCGCTTCCAGCAGAAATGACTCAGAGTACTCAAAAGCCCAGTTCGACAAAATGTCCTCAGTGCACATAAAAACCCCCTTCCAGCGAAATGACTCCAGAGCACTTAAAAACCCGATTCAAGCGAAAGGACTCCACAACCACTTAAAAACCCTGAAATGATCTTAAAAACCCCCTTACAGCGATATGACCTCTGAGCACATAAAAACCGCTTCCAGCGAAATGACTCAGAGCACTTATAAACCAGCTTCGAAGAAATGACTCAGAGCACTTAAAAACCCCCTTCAGCGATATGACCTCCGAGCACATAAAACCCGCGTCAACGAAATGACTCAAGTACTCAAAATCCGCTTCCAACAAATTGACTCCAGAGCACCAAAAGCCCGCTTTCAGCAAAATGACTCAGATCACTCAAAAACCCGCCAGAACTAAATGAATCAGAGACCTCAAAAACCTGCTTCAATGAAATGCCTCGAGCACATAAAAACCCACTTCAAGAAATGACTCCAGAGCACTAAAAACCCGCTTCCCCCCTCTGAAAAGACTCCAGGGCACTTAAAACCGGGTTCAAGGAAATGACTAGAGCACTCTAAAATCCGCTTCCAGCGAAATGACTCAGAGCACTCAAAAAACACGCTGTGAAATGACCTCAGAGCACATAAAACCCCTTCCATCGAAATGACTCAGAGCACTCAAAACACGCTTTCAATGACATGACTCAAGTACTTAAAAACCTGCTTCAAGGAAATGACTCAAAGCACTTAAAAACCCGCTTCCAAACAAATGACTCAGAGTACTAAAACCTGCTTCCAATGAAATGACTCCAAAGCACTTAAAAACTTCCAAAGAAATGACTTCCAAAATGACTCAGAACACTAAAAACCTGCTTCAGCAGAAATGACTCCAGTGCACTCTAAAACCCTTCAGCAAATGACTCCAGAGCACTCTAAAACCCTTCCTGAAATGACTCTAGAGCACTTAAAACCCAGTTCAACAAGTTCAAATGACTCAGAGCACTTAAAAACCGCTTCCAAGCAAATGACTACAGAGCATTTAAAAACCTGCTTCCCAGCGAAACAACCTAGAGCTCTTAAACCCGATTCAGAAAGGACACCAGAACATTTAAAATCCGCTTCCAGTGAAATGACTAAGGAGCACTTAAAAACCAGCTTCAATGAAATGACTCAGGAGCACTTAAAACCCTTCCAACAGCGAAATAATCCCAGAGCACAAAACCTGCTTCCAGCGAAATGACTCAGGCACTCAAAAATCGGCTTCAAGGAAATGACTCCAGAGCACTCTAAAACCCTTCCATTGAAATGACTCCAAGTACTTAAAGCCCAGTTCAACAAAATGTCCTCAGTGCACAAAAACCCCCTTCAAGCAGAAATGACTCAGAGCACTTAAAAACCTGCTGCCAACAAAAGGACTCCACAGCACTTAAAAACCGCTTCCAAAAAAATGATCCCAGAGCACTTAAAAACCGCTTCAAAAAATGACCTCTGAGCACATAAAACCCTCTTCCAACAGAAATGACTCCAGAGCACTCAAAAACCAGCGTCAATGAAATGACTCCAGAGCACTTATAAACCCGCTTCAACTAAATGACTCAGAGCACTTAAAACCCGCTTCAAAGAAATGACTTCAGAGCACTAAAAACCCCCTTCCAACAAAATGACTCAAGTACTCAAAAGCCCAGTTCAACAAAATGTCCTCAGTGCACATAAAAACCCCATTCAACAGAAATGACTCAGAGCACTTAAAACCCGCTTCCAACAAAATGACTCCACAGCACTTAAAACCCAATTCAGCGAAAGGATCCCAGAGCACTCAAAACCCGCTTCCAGCGAAATAACTCCAGATCACTCAAAAACCCGCTTTCAAAGAAATGACTCAAAGCACTCTAAAACCCGCTTCAAAGCGAAATGACTCCAGAGTGCTTAAAGCCCAGTTCAACAAAATGTCCTCAGTGCACATAAAAACCCCATTTAAACAGAAATGACTCCAGAGCCACTTAAAAACCTGCTTCAAGAAAGGACTCCACAGCACTTAAAAACCCGCTGCCAAAGAAATGACCTCCGTGCACATAAACACCTGCTTCAACAAAATGACTCAGAGCACATAAAAACCGCTTCCAATGAAATGATTTCAGAGCACTCAAAAACTTCCAGCTTGATCTAAATGAAACCAGAGCACTCAAACCCGCTTCCAGCGAAATGACTCCAGAGCACTCTAAAAGCCCAGTTCCAACAAAATGACCTCAGTGTAAAAACATAAAAACCCCCTTCAGCAAAATGACTCAGAGCACTTAAAACCCGATTCAAACGAAAGGACTCCACAGCACTTAAAACCCGCTTCCAACGAAATGACTCCCAGAGCACTTAAAACCCCTTACAGCGAAATGACCTCTGAGCACATAAAAACCCGCTTCAGAAATGACTCCAGAGCACTTAAAAACCAGCTTCGAAGAAATGACTCAGAGCACTTAAAACCCCCTTCCAACGAATGACCTCTGAGCACTAAAAACCCGCTTCCGCGAAATGACTCAAGTACTCAAAATCCGTTCAGCAAATTGACTCCAGAGCACATAAAGCCCCCGCTTCCAGCAGAAATGACTCCAGATCACTAAAAAACCCGCTTCAACTAAAGGACTCAGAGACCTCAAAAAACCTGCTTCCAATGAAATGCCTTCCAGGAAATGACTCAGAGCACTTAAAAACCCTCTTCAATGAAATGACTCAGAGCACATAAAAACCCCCTTCAAAGAAATGACTCCAGGGCACTAAAAACCGGGTTCCAAAATGACTAGAGCACTCTAAAATCCGCTTCCAGCGAAATGACTCCAGAGCACTCAAAACCAGTTTCAAAAAATGACCTCAGAGCACATAAAAACCGCTTCCATCGAAATGACTCCAGAGCACTCAAAAACCCGCTTCAATGACATGACTCAAGCACTCAAAAACCTGCTTCCAAGGAAATGACTCAAGCACTCAAAAACATGCTTCAAACAAATGACTCAGAGCACTAAAAAACCTGCTTCAATGAAATGACTCAAAGCACTTAAAAAGCCCAGTTCAACAAAAAATGACTCCAGTGCACTAAAAACCCCATTCAAACAAAATGACTCAGTGCACTTAAAAACTACTTCCTGCGAAATGACTCAGAGCACTCTAAAACCCCCAGCGAAATGACCAGAGCACTCAAAAACCGCTTCCAAAATGACTCTCAGAGCACTTAAAAACCCAGTTCAAAGAAATGACTCCAGAGCACTTAAAACCACTTCCAACAAATGACCCCAGAAAGCATTTAAAAACCTGCTTCCCAGCGAAACAACCTAAAGCTTAAAAACCCGATTCATTTAAAAGGACACCAGAACATTTAAAACCCGCTTCCAGTGAAATGACTCAGAGCACTTAAAAACCAGCTTCCAAAGAAATGACTCAGAGCACTAAAACCCTTCCAGAAATAATCCCCAGAGCACTTAAAGCCCTGCACCCGAGCTCAGGTGCTTAAAATGACTCTCAGAGCACTCAAAAACGGCTCAAGCAGGAAATGACTCAGAGCACTCTAAAACCGCTTCCATCGAAATGACTCAAGTGTACTCAAAAAGCCCAGTTCAACAAAATGTCCTCAGTGCACATAAAAACCCCCTTCAAGCAGAAATGACTCCAGAGCACTTAAAACCTGCTGCCAACAAAAGGACTCACAGCACTTAAAACCCGCTTCAAAAAAATGATCCCAGAGCACTTAAAACCCGCTTTCAAAAATGACCTCTGAGCACTCAAAACCCTCTTCCACGAAATGACTCCAGAGCACTCAAAAACCAGCTTCCAATGAAATGACTCCAGAGCACTTATAAACCCGCTTCCAACTAAATGACTCAGAGCACTCAAAAACCCGCTTCAACAAAATGACTCAGAGCACTTAAAAACCCCTTCCAAAGAAATGACTCAAGTACTTAAAAGCCCAGTTCCAACAAAATGTCCTCAGTGCACAAAAACCCCATTCCATGGAAATGACTCCAGAGCACTTAAAAACCCTGCTTCCATCGAAAAGGACTCCACAGCACTCAAAAAACCGCTTCCAGGAAATGATCCCAGCACTCTAAAACCCCTTCCAGCAAAATGACCTCCGAGCACATAAAACCAGTTTCAAAAAAATGACTCAGTGCACTCAAAAACCCACTTCAGCGAAATGACTCAGAGCACTTAAAAGCCCGCTTCCAGCGAAATGACTCCAGATCACTTAAAAAACCGCTTCAACTAAATGACCTCCAGAGAACTCAAAACCTGCTTCAATGAAATGCCTCCAGAGCACTTAAAAACCAGCTGCCAAAAAATGACTCCAGAGCACTTAAAAACCGCTTCCAACAAAATGATCTCAGAGCACTTAAAAACCGGCTTCAACGAAATGACTCAGAACAATCAAAACCCTTCCAACTAAATGACTCCCAGAGCACTCAAAAAACCGCTTCCAAGGAAATGACTCCAGAGCACTCTAAAATCCGCTGCCAACAAAATGACTCAAGTGCTTAAAGCCCAGTTCAACAAAATGTCCTCAGTGCACATAAAAACCCCATTTAAACGAAATGACTCCAGAGTACTTAAAAACCTGCTTCAGCGAAAGGACTCCACAGCACTTAAAACCCGCTTCCAGCGAAATGACCTCCGTGCACATAAAAACCCGCTTGAAATGATTCAGAGCACTCAAAAACCCACTCTAAAATGACTGCTTAAAAACCAACCAGAAAAGACTCAGGGCACTTAAAGCCCAGTTCCAACAAAAATGACTCAGTGCACTTAAAGCCCAGTTCCAACAAAATGTCCTCAGTGCACAAAAACCCCCCTTCCAGCGAAATGACTCCAGAGCACTAAAAACCCGATTCAAGCGAAATGACTCCACAGCACTCAAAAACCCGCTTCAGCGAAATGATCCCAGAGCACTCTAAAACCCTCTTCCAATGAAATGACCTCCGAGCACATAAAACCCCCTTCCAACAAAATGACTCCAGTGCACTTAAAACCCGCTTTCACAAAATGACTCAGAGCACTCTAAAATCTACTTCCAACAGGAAATGACTCAAGCACTTAAAAGCCCAGTTCCAACAAAAGGTCCTCAGTGCACATAAAACCACCTTCAAACTAAATGACCTCAGAGGACTTAAAAACCTGCTTCAACGAAAGGACTCACAGCACTCAAAAAGCCCCCAATGAAATGACTCAGAGTACTCAAAACCTGCTTCAGGAAATGATTCCAGAGCACTCTAAAAAACAGAAATGACTCAGAGTACTCAAAAGCCCAGTTCAACAAAACTCCTCAGTGCACATAAAAACCCCATTCAAACAAAATGACTCAGAGCACTTAAAAACTGCTTCCAACGAAATGACTCCACAGCACTAAAAACCCCTTCAGCGAAATGACCTCAGAGCACTTAAAACCCACTTCCAGCGAAATGACCTCAGAGCACATAAAAAATCTGCTTCAAGGAAATGATTCCAGAGCACTCAAAAATCCCTTCCAATGACATGACTCAGAGTACTCAAAAAACCTGCTTCAGGAAATGACTCAAAGCACTTAAAAACCAGTTCTTCAAAAAATGTCCTCCAGTGCACTAAAAACCGCTTCCAACAAAATGACTCCAAGCACTTAAAAACCAGCTTCCAAGAAATGACTCAGAGCACTAAAAACCCTTCAGCGAAATGACTCAGAGCACTTAAAAAGCCCTTCCAGCAGAAATGACTCAGAGCACTCTAAAACCCTTCCAGCGAAATGACTACAGAGCACTCTAAAACCGCTTCCATCGAAATGACTCAGAGTACTTAAAAGCCCAGTTCAACAAAATGTCCTCAGTGCACATAAAAACCCCATTTAAAAAAACGAAATGACTCAGAGCACTAAAACCTGCCTCCAACAAAAGGACTCCACAGCACGTAAAAACCCGCTTCCAGCAAAAATGACCCAGAGCACTTAAAACCGCTGCGAAATGACCTCAGAGCACTTAAAACCTCGCTATGAAATGACTCCAGAGCGCAAAAACCTGTTCAACAAAATGACTCCAAAGCTCAAAAAAAACACGCTTCCAAAGAAATGACTCCAGAGCACTAAAACCCGCCAGCGAAGTGACCAAAGCACTTAAAAACACGCTTCCAGCGAAATGACTCAGGCACTAAAAAACCCGCCTCAACAAATGACTCCAGGACATTTAAAACCCGCTTCCTGTGAAATGACTCAGAGCACTCTAAAACCCGTTCTGAAATGACTACAGAGCACTTAAAGCCCGCTTCAACGAAAGGACTCTAGAGCACTTAAAACCCAGTTCAAGGAAATGACTCAGAGCACTTAAAACCCTGCTTCAACAAAAGGACTCCACAGCACTTAAAAACCGTTCCAACAAAATGATCCCAGAGCACTTAAAAACCCCCTTCCAGCAAAATTGACTCTAGAGCTCTTAAAAACCGATTCCAACAAAAGGACTCCAGAACATTTAAAACCCGCTTCAATGAAATGACTCAGAGCACTTAAAAACCCCTTCAACGAAATGACCCCAGAGCACTTAAACCCGCTTCGAAATGACTCAGAGCACTCAAAACCCACTATCAGGATAAATGACTCAGAGCACTCTAAAACCCTCTTCCAAAAAAATGACTCCAGTGCACTTAAAAGCCCAGTTCAACAAAATGTCCTCAGGGCACATAAAAACCCCCTTCAAACAAATTGACTCAGAGCACTCAAAAACCGCTTCCAACAAAAGGACTCAGAGCACTTAAAAACCGCTTCCAGCTAAATGATCCCAGAGCACTTAAAAACCCCTTCCAACAAAATGACCTCTGAGCACATAAAGCCCCCTTCAACAAAATGACTCAGAGCACTAAAAACCCTGCTGCCAACAGGACTCCTCCAGAGCATTTAAAAACCCTTCAAAAAATGACCCAGAGCACTTAAAAACCCTTCTTCAAAAAATGACTCCTGAGCACTTAAAAACCCTTCCAGCAAAATGACCTCCAGAGCACTCAAAACCAATTTCAATGAAATGACTCCAGAGCACTTTCAAAGAAACCCGCTTCCAACTTCCAAATGACTCCAAAGCACTTAAAACCCGCTTCCAAGAAATGACTCAGATCACTCAAAAACCCCTTCCAACTAAATGACTCAGAGAACTCAAAAACCTGCTTCAATGAAATGCCTCCAGAGCACTCAAAACCCGCTGCCAAAGAAATGTACTTAAAAAGCCAAGAGCACTTAAAACCCGCTTCCAACAAAATGATCACAGAGCACTTAAAAACCGACTTGAAATGACTTCAGAGCAATCAAAAACTAGCTTCCAACTAAATGACTCCAGAGCACTCAAAAAAACCGCTTCAAGGAAATGACTCAGAGCACTCTAAAATCTGCTTCCAACAAAATGACTCCAGAGTGCTTAAAAGCCCAGTTCAACAAAATTTCCTCAGTGCACATAAAAACCCCATTTAAGCGAAATGACTCCAGAGTGTAAAAACCTGCTTTCAGCGAAAGGACTCCACAGCACTTAAAAACCCGCTAGCGAAATGACCTCCGTGCACATAAAACCCTTCCAGCGAAATGATTCAGAGCACTCAAAACCCGCTTCCAATGAAATGACTCCAGAGCTTAAAACCCTCTTCAGCGAAAAGACTCCAAGTGCTAAAAGCCCAGTTCAACAAAATGTCCTCAGTGCACATAAAAACCCCATTTAAACGAAATGACTCAGAGCACTTAAAACCTGTTTCCAACAAAAGGACTCCACAGCACTTAAAAACCCGCTTGAAATGAAATGACTCAGAGCACACTCAAAACCGCTTCCAATGAAATGACCTCTGAGCACATAAAATCCCGCTTCAGCGACATGACTCAGAGTACTTAAAACCTGCTTCAAGGAAATGACTCAAGCATTAAAAACCCTTCAAAGAAATGACTCAGAGCACTAAAAAAGCTTCCAACGAAGTGACTCCAAAGCACTTAAAAACAAGCTTCCAAGAAATGACTCAGAGCACTAAAAACCCGCCTCCAGCAGCAAAATGACTCAGAGCACGTAAAAGCCCGCTTCAATGAAATGACTCCAGAGCACTCTAAAACCGCTTCAAGCGAAATGACTACAGAGCACTTAAAAACTCGTTTCAACGAAAGGACTCTAGAACACTTAAAACCCAGTTCAACGAAATGACTCAGAACACTTAAAAACCTGCTTCCAACAAAGGACTCCACAGCACTTAAAAAACCCGCCAACGAAATGATCCCAGAGCACTCTAAAACCTGCTTCTGTGAAACAACCTAGAGCTCTTAAACCCGATTCAACAAAGGACACCAGAACATTTAAAACCCGCTTCCCTGGAAATGACTCAGAGCACTTAAAAACCGCTTGCGAAATGATCCCAGAGCACTTAAAACCAGCTTCAACAGAAATGACTCAGAGCACTCAAAAACCCGCTATCAAGGATATGACTCCAGAGCACTCTAAAACCCTCTTCCCATGAAATGACTCCAGAGTACTTAAAAAGCCCAGTTCAACAAAATGTCCTCAGTGCACATAAAAACCCCTTCAAATGAATTGACTCCAGAGCACTTAAAAACCTGCTTCCAACAAAGGACTCCACAGCACTTAAAAACCGCTTCAGAAATGACTCCAGAGTACTCAAAATCCCCCTTCCACGAATTGACTCAGAGCACTTAAAGCCCGATTCAACAAAATAACTCAGATCACTCTAAAACCCTCTTCCAACTAAATGAATCAGAGAACTCAAAAACCTGCTTCCAATGAAATGCCTCGAGAACACTTAAAACCGCTTCAAAGAAATGGCCTCAGTGCACTTAAAACCCGCTTCCAACAAAATGATCAGAGCACTAAAAAACCAAACAAAATGACTTCAGAGCAATCAAAAACCAGCTTCCAGCGAAATGACTCCAGATCACTCAAAACCCGCTTCCAGGAAATGACTCAAGCACTCTAAAAGTGACTCAAAGCGAAATGACTCCAGAGTAGCAAAAAGCCCAGTTCAACAAAATGTCCTCAGTGCACATAAAAACCCCATTTAAACGAAATGACTCCAGAGCACTAAAAACCTGCTTCCAGAAAGGACTCTTAAAACAGGAAATGACTTAAAAAACCGCTTCCAAAATGACTCAATGACCCTCCGTGCACATAAACACCTGCTTCCAACAAAAATGACTCAGAGCACTCAAAAACCGCTTCAATGAAATGATTCAGAGCGCTTAAAAACCCGCTAACAACGAAAAGACCTCAGAGCACTTAAAACCCGCTTCCAGCGAAATGACTCCAGAGTACTTAAAAGCCCAGTTCCGACAAAATGTCCTCAGTGCAAAAACCCCCTTCAGCGAAATGACTCAGAGCACTTAAAACCCGATTCAAGCGAAAGGACTCCACAGCACTTAAAAACCGCTTCCAGCGAAATGATCCCAGAGAAGGCAAACCCCCTTACAGCGATATGACCTCTGAGCACATAAAAACCGCTTCCAGCGAAATGACTCCAGAGCACTTATAAACCAGCTTCGAAGAAATGACTCAGAGCGCTTAAAAACCCCCTTCAACAATATGACCTCCGAGCACATAAAAACCCTTCAAGCGAAATGACTCAGAGTACTCAAAACCCGCTTCCAAGGAATTGACTCAGAGCACTTAAAGCCCGCTTCCAGCGAAATGACTCAGATCACTCAAAAAACCCGCCGAACTAAATGCTCCAGAGAACTCAAAAACCTGCTTCCAATGAAATGCCTCGAGAGCTTAAAACCCACTTCAAGGAAATGACTCAGAGCACTTAAAAACCCGCTTCCGCGAAAAGACTCAGGGCACATAAAAACCGGGTTCAAGGAAATGACTAGAGCACTCTAAAATCCGCTTTCAGCGAAATGACTCAGAGCACTCAAAAACAACAGCTTCCAGCAGAAATGACCTCAGAGCACATAAAAAACCCCTTCCATCGAAATGACTCCAGAGCACTCAAAACACGCTTCAATGACATGACTCAGTGCTCAAAAACCTGCTTCAAGGAAATGACTCAAGCACTTAAAAACCGCTTCCAAACAAATGACTCCCAGTACTAAAAAACCTGCTTCAACAAAATGACTCCAAAGCACTAAAAAACCGCTTCCAAAGAAATGACTCCAGAGCACTAAAACATGAAATGACTCCAGTGCACTTAAAGCCTGCTTCAACAAAATGACTCAGAGCACTCTAAAACCGCTGCCAACAAATGACTACAGAGCATAAAAACTACTTTCAACAAAATGACTCTAGTGCACAAAAACCCAGTTCCAACAAAAATGACTCAGAGCACTCAAAAACTGCTTCCAACCAAATGACTCCACAGGCATTTAAAAACCTGCTTCCCAGCGAAACAACCCTAGAGCTCAAAAGCCTGATTCAACGAAAGGACTCAGAACATTTAAAATCCCTTCCAGTGAAATGACTAAGAGCACTTAAAACCCGCTTCCAATGAAATGACTCAGAGCGTAAAAACCGCTTCAAGCAAAATAATCCCCAGTGCACTTAAAAACCTGCTTCCAGCGAAATGACTCAGAGCACTCAAAAACCGCTTCCAAGCGAAATGACTCCAGAGCACTTAAAAAACCCTTCCATCGAAATGACTCAGAGTACTTAAAGCCCAGTTCAACAAAATGTCCTCAGTGCACATAAAAACCCCCCTTCAAACGAAATGACTCCAGAGCACTTAAAAACCTGCTGCCAACAAAAGGACTCCACAGCACTTAAAATCCGCTTCCAAAAAAATGATCCCCAGAGCACTTAAAAACCCGCTTCAAAAAATGACCTCTGAGCACATAAAAACCCTCTTCAAATGAAATGACTCCAGAGCACTCAAAAAACCAGCAACCAATGAAATGACTCCACAGCACTTATAAACCGCTTCAACTAAATGACTCAGAGCACTTAAAAACCGCTTCAAAAAATGATTAGAGCACTCTAAACCCCTTCCAACGAAATGACTCAAGTACTTAAAGCCCAGTTCAACAAAATGTCCTCAGTGCACATAAAAAAACCCCAGCGAAGGAAATGACTCCAGGCATAAAACCCGCTTCCAACAAAATGATCGCAGAAACTTAAAACCAATTCCAACGAAAGGACTCCACAGCACTCAAAAACCGCTTCCAACAGAAATAACTCCAGATCACTCAAAACCTAAAAACCCCATTAGCAAATGACTCCAGA
>JAEOAE010001947.1:0-14619 GCA_036365155.1 Meriones psammophilus
AATTTTTTTCCCCCCATGGATTTAAGTAGTACTATAAAAGCAACAGAATAAAAAAATGGAACTGGACCTTTTTTAAATCTTAAAGGGGGGTGATCACCATTAATATTTTTTTTAAATACGAAACTGAGGGAAAAAAAAAAATAAAATCAGTTTTTGAAATTTGTTTTAGAATTTAAAACCAGACTGTAATTCACCTTGGGTATTTTTGTCATCAGCCTTTAAAAAATCCCCCGGGTTTACATTAATAGTGTATTTTTTTTAACTTTAAATTGTTGTAAGATATTTACACCAGAGCCATAAAAAACATCTTCCCCCACCTTGTTAAAAAACTATTTTTCCAAATTTTTCTAAGAATAACGGTGATTGAAACAATCACATCTAGGTCCTTTCCGGGGAGTGGTTAACATTAATCTCTAGTAAAAAGTGAAAAAAGATCAAACACTGTTAATTTTAAATCCAGTATAGCCCATGACAAGCTAAAGACTTATAGTTTTTTTCCCCCCCTGTGTTAGGGAAAATGGACATTAAAAGGGCAACAAGCAGGTATGCTCAAAGGTTAAAAATCTCAGAAAAAAAGTTTTTGGGTTATGCTTCCCAAAACAAAATCAAATGACTATGTAACAGGAGAGCCATATTCCCTGAGTTCTACAGCTGTTATGTTTTTGTTTTATGGTTTGAAAGACCAGTTTGCCAAAATAGTTTGCCTATATAGGGTGGGGGGTAAGGTTTGTCAGGCCCCGGGAAGGAGAATTAGGATTTTATGGCTTACATCCCGGAGGAACAGATAAAATGGAAGGGCAAGGATTTCTGGGAAAATAGGTAGGGGATTTGATATGTTAACAGGGAACCCTGCAGCCCCTTTTTAACCTATTTTTTTAACAAAAAAGAGGAAAATGGTCTCCCCTTGATAATGATTATCAAGTGAGCCCAAGGGGAAAAAAGGTAAAGAAAAGATTCTGTTTTTTTTTTCTTTTTATATTTCTTTCTTTTAGGGAGGACGGACCCAAATAGACTCAATTTTGCTTTTTTTTTTTTTTCTTACTATTTTTTTTTTTATTAATGTTTTTATTTTTTAAATTTATTATTATATATGCTTTAAGGGCACCCCCCAACTCCTATGGGCCCACCCCCCTCCATCTTCCCCATCCCCCTTTCCCCTAGACCACTCGGGGGGGGTTCCCCTTTCCCCGCCATCCACCCCCACATTTTCGGGCAGTACTAAAAATTAAAAAAGAAAAAAATTTCTGCCTTATTTTTTCCAAAGGCCCCTGACTACATTGAAATTTCTACCAGAAGCTTGCCCAACCACCTGAATAAAAAAAAATGTATAATTATTTTAAAGAGTCCTACCCAAGAAGTGTTGATTGACCATCCCATCCAGAAACATGGATCTTTTTAAAGTATGAGTCTAAAAATTTTTACGGGATTTTAGAGAATGGATTGTCTGCCCGGAGGGCTGGTTCCCCCCAGGAAGGCATAAAGGGGAAGATTAAGATAAAGTTTGGGAAATTTAAGAATAACTGTTCAGCCCCTGGGGAAAACCCAGTAGGTTTAAATTTTAATTCCCGAAAAAAGAAAACAGAGGGATTCCCTTGGGGGGGCCCGGGGTGCCCAAGCATAGGTTTAGTAATTGTTTTGCAAAAACCAAGGATGCCCGATTTTCATTAAACAGCACATTCTATTATATGAATAAAAAAAGGAAAGATCCAAATTATCCTATATTTGAAGGGAAGGGAGGGTTTTCAGTGATCTGTGTCAAAGGACCCATCAAATTTTTTTTTTTTGTCTAAAAACCTCTAGATAAATCAGGGAGTAAACTACCCCACAATTTTACACCCTCTACAAACAGGCCCCTAAAAAAAAGCCTCCCTCATATCTCAAAATTCAGGTAGGTGTTTTTTCAATAGTACCCTGAACAATAGGTAGTGTACCCAAAAAAAACTTCGGCTACCACTGTTGTGTTTCCTAGAGAACTTCCCTGGTGTTAGCTCACCCCTTCCCCCAATTTACCACTGACTAAAAATTTTTGTGTAAGTGAGGAACTGAAAAAAGTAAATGTTGAGAATGGGGTTATCAAAACTTCCGAAAAACATTATATAATACTTTTCTGAATGATATTCACCTTATTGTATTCTTTTTAAAAAAAAGTTTATTTACTTAAATTCCAAAGTAACCCCCCCCCCTTTTCCCATGACTACCCTCCGCCTTTTGCCCCATCCCCTTTTTCCCTTCCCGAAAAAGGGGGGTCATTTTCCCTTGAACTGTTTAGTTCTGTTGCATCTCAGGGGACCCAAAATCCCCAAAGGATTTCCTTTTTTATACTACAGAATTCTCCCAGAAGGATACTTTATGTTGATGATGCGCGGGGTTTAAAGGCATCACCATTTTAAAAACCTTCAAGGTTTTCCTCTTATGAACCTTTTTAATGATGAAGATTATAAAATGTGGAATGGTTTACCATGTTAAAACACTCACAGGCTTTCTGTCCCTTAGTTTCTTTCAGAGGTGGAGATTATTTTGAAGTTTAAAGATTTTTACATTGGTTACAGCGACATCTTTTCCCGTTTGTGTTATTTTTGTATTAGGGGAGGGGAAAGGTTTCCCCATAGTTATATTCCATGGTTTCCTCCAAATGTATTTTTGTCTTAGGGGATGATTTTACATCAGAAATTTATCACACCAATTTCCCCAAGGCTTTCTCCACTGTGTTCTTTTCTTGTTTTAAGATTACCTTTGGGGAAAGGTTTTCCGTGGGATATTTTCAAGGTTTCTTTCCCGATGTGTTCTTTTATGGTTTTTAGATGACTGTTTTTTGCAAAAGGGTTTTCCCACCAACATCCAAAAAGGGTTTTTTTCCCGTGTGTTTCTTTTTTGGCCCAAAGAGTACTGTTTTTCAAGGTTTTTCCAAAACGGTTCATTCATAAGGGTTTTTCAACAGTGTTCTTTTTATTTATGAGATGACTGTTTTAAAGGTTTTCCACACTGGTTACATTCATATGGTTTTTTTCCAGTGGTGTTCTTTATGGCTTAAGAGAGCATGTTTGGCAAAGGTTTACCACACGGTCACCCTAAGTTCCAGATGTGTCTTTTTGCCTTTGGAGAACCCTTTCTGAAAGGTGCCACACTATTAATTCTAAGGTTTCCTCTCCCCGTGTGTTTTCTTTATGGCTTTAAAAGGTATTTTTTTCTGCAAAGGTTTTGCCACACTATTACATTAAAGGTTTCCAGTGTTTTCTTTTGCGATGAGATGACTGTTTGGCAAAGGCTTTACCACAATGGTTTCATTCATAAGGTTTCTCTCCAGGGGTGTGTTCTTTTATGGCTTAAGAGAGTACCCTTTTTTAAAGGCTTTACCACACCTATTACATCTTGGTTTTCACCAGGTGTCCTATGGGTAAGAGAGTAATTTTTTTCTGAATTTTTCCACACCTGATTCATAAGGTTTCTTCCAGGGTCCTTTTTTCATGAGATGACTGTTTTTTTTTCAAAGGCACCAAACTACGCAACACAAGGTTTTTCCGTGTGTTTTCTTTTTGCCGATGAGCTCACTGCTTTTTGAAAAAGGGTTTTTCCATTGATTACATTTGTGTCTCTCCAGTGTGTGTTTTTTTATGCCATAGGAGAACAGGATATAAGGGGGCTTTGCCAAAGAATGATTTAAATTTCGTCCAAAGATCTTTTTTGTGCAAAGAAAATTTTTTGGGAATGTGAAAGGGTTTACCAAAGTCATTTCATTCATAATAAATATTTTATTTATATAAAATTTAAAATTTATAAACTTTCCCCAAATTTTTTAAAAAAAGAATTAATTTTGTTTTTTTCACTTTATTCACATTCACGGGATTCCCCTTTATTATGGGCATTTCCTTTTTTTAAAATCCCTGTGATGGTAGAATATGTTAATTTGGGTCTCTTATATCATTTTCTATAAAGGTTTCTATATAAGAAGAATATTGTAAGAAGAGTTTTACACAACCCATTGACAAATTTTTGTACTGGTGAATGATACTATTTATAAAGGAGCCAAGACAAGCAAAGTTCCAAATTTTAGTATCATGGGATTTTAAGGGTATGAGTTTGTTTATGAATTCCCGTGGAGGAAACCATAAAGTGACCATTCAGAAAATTTATTTTACAGTGGGGACTTTCTACCAAACAAATTGTTTTTGAGAAAGACAGGGACACGTTTCTTTCTAAAACCCCATGCTCATGTGTCTTAGAATCATTTTGGTTATGATATACCAGTTTTACTAAAAAGTAATAAAAATTCCCCCATTGAATTAACATAGTTTGTTTTGTTCATCATAGACATGTCAAAAGGGATTAAGGTTTTTTCCCCAACAATAGTCTTGATTCTTTTTTGCTGCTCCTTCACTAAATTTTTAAAAGTTACTGCAGGAAAATTAGTAACACTGTTTTAATATGTAATTTTTTTTTATTAGAAGATTTTGGGCACATACTGATCACCAATTCAGGGGGTACAAAAACCAAATATCTAGAGAGAGAAGAGACAAACAGATTGAGTTAAGTCAGTGGCTGAATGTAAGATTCAAATGTTATTTTGTTACAATATTATTTTATTTTCTTCATCTTAGGAGTGCCCTTTTAAAAAACAAATCAGAACCCGACATTGAAGGGGATAAATGAGATTTTTAAAGATCAGACACTTAAAAAAGTGCTGTTTTTACACTGTTGCTTTTTTTAAAACTTCCGCAAGCCATGTGCGAAACATTCATCAGCACTTGGAGGCAGAAGATGATCTGTGATTTTGAGGTCAGGTGGTCTAAAAAAAGCAAGTCTAAGAAAGCCACAGATACCAGAAAATCTATTTCAAAAAAGAATTAAAAAGCAGCCAAAAACAAACAAACAAACAAACAAAAAAAAAACAAAAACACCAGACTTTAGGGCACATTAAAATTTAGATTTATATCTGTATCAAATGCACATAGTTACCTTTATTACTTAGAACTTTGAAAATGTTCTTCAATAAGGGGCATCCCAAAGCCAAAATATAGTACCAGAAAAAAATATATTATTGAAATATCATGTTATTTTTTAAAGGAAAACTGAAATCACTGTTTCTGTACCAGAACCATGCCTGATTTTTTTTATCATTTTCCTCATTCTCAATTGGAATTAAGAAGAGGATCAATAACAAAGTAAAAGTTGGTTCCCTTTTTTTTAAAAAAGGGAAAAAAAAATTGCAGTCTTACCTAAAGGGAGTGAGGTTTTCACAGGTTCTAGCATCACATCTTTTTGAGTTGTTTAAGGGTTTCCGCAAGGCCACTCTTTTTTGGTGAATTTCACATGTTTCTCTGAAGGTCACCAATTCTAAAATATCATAATTTTACAACAGAAACAGTGGCAAAAATATAATTTAAAGCCATTGTCAAATATAATCTATACCCTACTGTTTTTAATTTATTTTTTGGACACAGAAGTGTAATGTTATCCCGTTGGGTGCGTGTTTGAGTGATAGGGGGGTGAAAGCCTAAAAGGGTTGATTGAAAAAAAAAAAAAAGGCGGTTTTAAAACCTGTTTCAAAAGTTTGTAAGACATGAATAAGCGCATTAGTTGGGCCTTTTAGCAAACTATGAATCATCTTCAGTTACTTGGGTGAGCAGGGTTTGGGGCCCCGTCATGAACAAGTGGGAAATGAAACACAGTCATGATATTTTATAAGGGAATTTAGATGTGATCAGGGACATGAACAGATGGGGAAAATCAATAAAGACAACATGTACTGAATATTATGTTTTACCAGGGTCAGGATTTGGGTCATATTTTAAAAGGGGGCCAAATTTTTTGGAAGGGAAAAAAAGACTACAGTGAATACATGGGTAAAAATAATGAGGAAGCAACAACAATCATAGCAAAACACCAATTTTTTCTGAGGAAGAAAAAGAAAAGGAATAGAACACATGATTATTTTGATTATTGTTTGTATATCCTCCTACAAAATGTAGTCTATAGATTAAAAAAAAAGATAAATAAAACTTTTTTTATTAAAAAGAAGTTAATATTAAACAAGTCATTTTAGAAGAAAACGGAATGTTTAATATCAATCTGAACTTGAAGAGGGTATAGCTTAGACATGGTAAATGTGAAAAGACAAAAATAGAGAAGAGGTAAATAGGGAAAAACAGAATAGAGACAAAACACACACAGAGAGAAATACCCGATGAACAATACTGGGGACAGATCAGAGAAATTTATTAAAGTATTTAAATACAAAAAAAAGGTGGATGTTGGGTGTATTTGTCATGCCTTTTAATTCCATCACCAGAGGAGACGAGGTGTATCTATTGAACTGATGTCAGCATTATCTATTCAAAAAGTTCTAGGACACAGGCCTTTTAGTAAGACAGAGCCTCCCCTAAAATTCAATCAAACAAACACAAATATTGAAAGAACTCAGAGGTTCCCTTTAAGTTTACAAGGAATTATAATTTACTCTTTTTATATTTATTTCTCCAGAAACGCACTGCCTCAGCTTAATTTAACTTAAAATGAATCTATAAAGGGGAAATTGGGTGTTTAACAGCTAAAATAGAAAGAGGGAAAAAGTTAATAATGTAAATGCATCAAAATAAGAAATAAAACAGGGCAGATGGCTCCCGAAAAGAGAGTCTGTTTCTTTGCAATAATTCCAATTGTCAGTGATTACCACCCACTACTATCAATTGCTATGTCAAGAGTTCTGAAGACATCTTCAGACTACGGGGGATTAGCAAAAGAGTTCATATTCATGCAACAATCAAAATATCTACTTAGAAAAATTAAAATAGATCCAGATGGTTGGGGGATTGCATACCCGGGCTGGGTAAGCTGGTAGCAGAGACTGCATGGGGCCCAAAATTGGATTCAGGTCCCAACTGACCGTGTTTCAATGTAAGAACAAACCAGATGAGGGAAACAATGTCCAAAATCAGAGCACCCAGCACCCTGGGAAATTTCCCGGGGTGTTGCAGCAAGAATAAGGTTCGCAATGGACCCAAGAAGCAAGCAGGAGTATGAATTTCTACCCAAAATAGACTTTCAACCAAAATTATTTTGAAAGGGATGAGAGTTTGGGGAAATTTAAGATGGCGTGCCAGGAAGACATTGGGGCTGAGGAGGGACACAATGTTTGGGACAGCAACTAAAAGACGAACTCTGGGTCCTAAAAAAACAAAGATCCTTTTCCCAGGTGAGAGGAAACCCTGGTGGAGCGTCAGGGCCACCCCAGGTCACTACAGAACCGGAAGATATCCTGTGTCGCAGGAACACCTTGTGTCCTGATAACTTTCCAGACTAAATTATATTTCCAGGGCACCAGAGACCAGGGCAGCCTAGGGAAACAGGAAGAAAGAAAGCAGACTGACCTAAGGTCACCCAGTCATCCCGAAATGTCCCCAGACCTGATGCACAGCCAAGTCAGGGCCTGAGTGGCCCCCAGCTGCCACCCATGCCCCTACTTCCATCACAGAACTGTGTGTCCTAGAAAACCAGGGGGGCTGGGTTTCCCCGTCAGAAACCACAGGGAAAACAGAGGTCCCAGATTAGAACTCAGCCAACCCCCCCACACACACTACATCCACCATACACAGGGAACATTCTTGGGTTCTCAGATTTTTTCCAGTCACCGCTTGGGCCCTCATTTGAAGTGCCAGACTTACACACTATGTCAAAAACCACAGACTGTTTCCTATTGGAAAACCCAGGGGGAACATCCCTTCCCACCCAGGACACCTAGCCCCTGGGAAAAATTTTGGTTTTTTTCACATCCAGACACTGCCTCGCCACATGTGAGAAGTGCCCAGCTGCTGGATTGTGCTTGGATACAGGCACAGAGTTTTAACTCAGACCCCAGAATCCTGGGGGTCCCCAAGATCAACCCCAGAGGCTGGACAACCCGTATCCCTAACTAAAATGGGCTCAAACCAGGGGGACCCAGGGTTTTAGCTGAGATAAATTTAAGCAAGAAAAAGAAGAAGGACAACGTTTTGATTTCTGGGGTTTGGGGGAGAGCCCCGACTAACAAAACCACAATTACCCCAGGTCTCATGCCTGTGGGAGTTTTGGTCCCTGAAAATACCGTATTCATGACCATAACCCCAAAAACTGAGGAGGCCTCCTTCAGGAAAACATCTTCCTGTCAAGGATTATCCCACCACGGGGTTCCAGAAGACCAGAAACCAACACCCAACACCTAAGATAGCTAAATGATAGAGGTTAAAAACTCAAAAGACAGAGAAATACATCTCCAGAACCCAGTTATTCATTTAAAAACAGCTTGGACACCAGGGAAATGAAATTCAAGAAGATGACCTTACATCAAGTATGAATAGGATAATAGAGGGGAAAAAAAAACTGAATAAAGACCTAGGGGTGAAGATAAAGTCAAAAGATTTGCCATTTTCAAAGAAATGGAGGGAAAATAAAGTCAAAAAGGGTTATGGGCATCCTTAAAGAAATACAGGAAGTTGCAGCCAAACAATTTGTCGCCCTTTTGAGGAAAATCTTAAATCACAAAGATATTAAAGAAACAGAGGATTTTTGAACAAACAGGGTGAAGGAATTGAAAAAAATACAGAGAAGTGAAGGAAATCAATAAAATGGCTCAAGATCTGATAAGAGAATTGGAAAAAAAAAAAGAAAAACAAGTGGGGAAAAAACTGTTAAGAAAGAACTTTGGGAGGAAAAGAGGAATACAGAGGTAAGATACAATATTTTTAAAGAGATAAAAAAAGAATCTTAGGTGGAAGACAAATGGAAGAAATAGATGTAGCTATCAAAGAAAAAAAAAAATCTAAAAATTTGACACAGACCATCCAAGAAACCAAGACAAATGAAAAGCAAACCTAAAAAAAACATAGAAATAGAGGAAAAAAAGATTCATCCTCCAAGGCCCCCAAAAATTTTTTTAAAAAATCATAGAAGAATTCCCAAATTAAAAGAGAGGTCTATAAGACTACAAGAGGCCCAAAGAATACCCACAAATTAGACCAGAATAGAAAATCCTCCCATCATAAAAAAACAGTAAACATAAGAACAAAAAAAAAAATACTGTTAAAGGAAAAAAGGGGGCCCAATACATGATGGCAAACAATCAGAACACACCCCTGACTGTTCATCAGAGACTATGAGCCAAAAAATGAAAGATATCATGCAGACCCCTTTTGAGAACACAGATACCACCAGGCTACTACAAGCAAAGTCTCAGTCACATAGATGGAGCAAAAAAGATATTTAACGAAAAAACAAAACAATACCTACCCATAAACAGAGTACAGAAGTCTTTCAAGGAAAAACTACAACCCAGGAAAGCTAATTATTCAGAAAACACAGGAAAGAAATAATTATTAAGCAAAACAAAAATAAAAGCCACAAACACACTACCACAAGCAACATCAAAATAAAGAATCAACAAAACACTGGTCATTTAAATTTCCCCAACATCAATGGAATTTTAAACCCCCCAATAAAGACACAGACTATCAGATGATAAACAAGACCCAACAATCTTGATAAGAAAACACATCTAAGTCACAAAAATAAATTTTCTGAGAGTAAAGTGGAAAAGTTCCGCAAAAGGACAAGATGTAGGGGGTAGCCTTGTATTATCTAAAGTAGATTTTTAAACCCAAAAATTTAAACAAAAGACATGAGGAAGGTCATTTCATAATTATAAAGGAAAAAATTTCCGCCAAGAAGAAATCAAACCCGGGAAATCTATGTCCAAATACAAAGGTACATGTTTTTTTAAAAACATTAATAAAACCTAAACCGCACAAATCCCCCTACATTACTATGGGAAACCTCAAAACCCCACTTTAACAAAGGGACAGGGAAAAAACAGAAATTAAAAAAAGAAACAAAATTCCAATAAAATCATATATCAAATGGACCTAACAGATATCCAAGAATCACACCCAAAGAAAAAAAATTTTCCTTCTTCAGCACCCCAAACCTTCTCCCAAAAAAAACCATACGTGGTCACAAAGTGAGTCCAACAGAATTTAAAAAGATTTTTAAAAAATGCCTTGTATCCTATCAATTACCATGGACTAGGGGCTGACCTCAACAACAGAAATAAAAAAGCCTAAAACTACATGGAAACTGAACAACTCATACTAAAAAGACAGCTTTAGGGGAAAAAATAAAGAAGAAATTAAAGTCTTCCTTTGAATTCAATGGAAAAAAGAAGACACAAACAAAAAAACTTATGGAGATAATGAAAGAGGGAAAAGGGAAAATTCATGCACCCCCAAAGCCATCAAGAAGATTGTAACATCTCACACAATCAAATTAATACTCATCTAAAGGTAGAATAAAGAAGAGACACACCAAATGAATAGACATCTGGAAAATCAAACCAGGACTGAACCATAAATTAAAAATAAAAATTTTTAAAAAATCAATGAAACCAAGACCTGGTTCTTTTTAGAAAATTAAAAAAATAGACAAACCCCTTTCAAAAAATAAAACAAAAAGAATCCAAATTAAGAAAATCAGAATGAAAAAAAGGGAAAAAAAAAGACACTAAGGAAACCAAAAAACCTTAGGGCTTACTTAAAAGTCTAATATGCCACAAAAAATTTTAAAATCTAAAAGAAAAAGGGCATTCTAATCAATTATTACCAAAGCGAATCAAGAGCAGAAAAACAACAAAAATTCCTTTTTCCATAAGGAAATCACATTCATCAAAAAAAACCCAACCACAAAAGTTCAGGATCAGATGGTTTGTGCAGAATTCCCTTCCCCACCTTAAAAAAAGGCAATTCAGCATTTTATTTAAATTCCATTTTGGAAACATAAGGAAAGTAGAACTCATTCATTAAACACAGTCACCTTGTAACCAAACCTACAAAGACCCAAAAAGAAAAAAAAGAATTTTGTAAATTTCCTTTTTGAACATTGATGCAAAATACTAACAAAATACTTTAAACCCAATACAAGAAACATTTTAAATATATATCCATTATGACTATGTAGGCTTCATGAGTATACAGGGGGGTTCACTAACAAAAATCCATCAATGTGATTCACAATATTAAAAATTGAAGGAAAAAAAACATGATAACCCATGGGTGTGAAAAAGATTGACAAAATCCAGCATCCATTCATGTTTAAAATATTGGAGATAGGGTACACAACACCTAAACATAGTAAAGCAAATACAAAGTATAGAACATCCAAAAGAAAGAAACTTAAAGAATCACACTGGGAAATTAGGAAATAGGCCCAAGCTTCTCTCCATATCTCTTCAACATAGTTTTGAAGTCTCTAGAACAAGAAGAAAATTAAAGGAGACCCAAAAGTAAATTTGGGAAAAGGGAAAAAGCCGATCAATATTTGCAGATTATATGATAGTATACCTGAGTAACCCCCAAAACCCTTTTACCAGGGGAAACCCACAGATGATAAAAAACGCCCCAATGTGGGGTGGGAAAAAAATTAACTCAAAATCAGTAGCCCCCCTGTATACAAAAGATAAAAGGGCGAGAAAGAAAAAAGTAACCCACAATATTCACAAAGGACATAAAGTACCCTTGGGGTGACCATATCCAAAACAAGTCAAAAACTTGCATGAAAAAAAACTTCAAGTCTCTTTAAGAAAGAATTAAAGAAAATTGAACATGGAACTATTCCTATACTAATTTGGGTTTTGGGAGGTTTAAATGTAAAATGGACATCTTAAAAAAGTACCCCCAAAATTCAGTACTTATCAAAATTCCAACAGAATATTTTAAGACTTTGATAGAAGATTTTCAACTTTTAAAGGGATGCAAAGAAAGAGTCCAAGAGGAGTTTGAATAGCAACAAAACCATCATAGTTGAGACATCCCAACAAACAACTTAATGGCAACCTGAAAGACCTAAGAAAAAGCAGACACACCCAGCAAGAGTAGACCACTAGGAAAAAAACCCAAAAAAGGGGTGATATCAAACAAATTGAAACAAAGATAATCCCAAAAAATCAACGAAACCAAGAGAGTTCGTGAGAAAAAAAAAAAAAAAAACAGACAAAAACTTAACAACCAAGTAAATGGATAAAGACACATCCCAAAAAAGAAAATCTGAAAGAAAGAAAATAAAAGATACTGAGAAAATCAGAACCACTAACCCTTTTGTCAAAAGCCCATATGCCCAAAAAATTTTAAAAAATCTAAAGAAATATACACTATCTTTAGATTCCACTCAGCAAAAATTTAATCAACATCAGGCAAAGATTTAAAAAGTCTTATACTGCCTAAGGGAATAGAAAGCCATCAAAATACCCCCGCCCAAAAAAACTATGGATGATTTTAGAGCAGAATTTTTCAGACTTCAAAAGAGTGAATATGATACTCCCTTAAATTATAAAGAAAAAAGATTTTTTGCAAATGACCAAACCTTCATAAGACCACATACCTTGATAAATCCTCAAAGATCCCAAAGAAAAGAGAACTTAACAATTCTTTTTGAACAATGATGCAGAAATACTCCCAAAAAATACCCCAAACCAAATCTAAGAACATAAAAGATATCCCCCATGACCATAGGCTTCATCCCATGATGCATCGGTGGAAAATTTTTATGAATCTATCAATGTAATTTAATTTTATAAACAAATTAAAACAAAAAAAAAACAGGATCATTTTTAGATGGAAGATTTGCCAAATGCAAAATTTTTTTTGTTTAAAGTCTTGAGAAATTGGGGGCAAGGCACAGATCTAAAAATAGTAAAGAATGTAAAAAAATTCAGCTAACATCAAACTAAAAAGAAAAAAAAAGAAATTTAATTCCATGGAACTGGGGAACAAGACATCACACACCCCCACAATTCTTATAGGACTCAAAGTCCTATTTGTAAAAAAATAAAAAATTTGGGGATCGGGGGCAACTTGGGTAAGGGAAATAGTCAAACACCATTCACAGATGATATGACAGATACAAAATACCCCCTTAAAAAATTTTATTTGGGGAAATCCCAAAGTTGAAAACACTTCACAAGTGGTGATAAAAGTTAACCAAAAAAAAAAAGAGCACCCCGTATAATAGAAAAATGGGCTAAGAAAGAATTAGGGAAAAAAAAAAAATAACATAATAAAAACTTTAATTTTTCCCCAACAAGCCCAAAGAAAATAAAAATTTAAAAAAAAAAAAAAAATACAACTTCAAGTCTGTGAAGAAAGAAGTTGAAAAAAAAAATACCAGAATATAAAATATTTTTATGTCATGGGGTCAGTAAAACAACATAAAAAATTTAATCAAAAAACTTCAATTCAATGATATTCCCATCAAAAAATCAATACTTTTTTAAGGGAAATTTTAAAACATTCCCAGCTTGATATGGAAAAAATAAAAAGAGAAGAGCTAAAACAATACTGTACAAAGACAGACCAAAGGTATCACCCTCCCTGATCTCAAGCTCTCATTAAATCAATAGTAATAAAAAATGCAAAGTATTGGGGTAAGAACAGAATGGTGGATGAATGGAATTGAAGTGAGACCCTAAAAAAACCCCACACACCTATGGACACTTTATTTTTTTACAAAGAAGCCCAAAAACCCTGCAATGGAAAATGGCAACCCTTTAACAAATGGGGCTGGTCTAACTGGATGTCACATGTAGAAAATGAAAATAGATTCAATTTATCACCCTGCATCAAACTACAGTCCAAATTATTCAAAGACCCAACATAAAAACCCAAATACTCAAATCTGTTAGAAGAAAATTGGGGGAAAAGTCTTGATCTATTTTAGATGATAAATTCTCAACAGAACACCAAGAACACCTCTGGGGGTCAAATTAATGAATAGGGTCTCATGAAACAAAAGTTTTTTTGAAGAAAGAACCTGTCAAAAAACAAAATGACAGTTTTTAAACCCACAAAAAGGTTCTACCAACCCTTCATACAACAGAGAGTTAATATACAAGAAAAAAAGAGCTCAAGAAATTAAATTTCCCAAAAATCCCAAAAAATCCACTTTAAAACTGGGCTACAGAACTAAACAGAACTTCATGAGGGGAAAATGGGGACATTGAATGATCAATATCCGGAGTCATCATGGAAATGCAAATGACATTTCATCTAAACCCATCATGCTAAGGTCAAAAAAGTGACAGGCAGTGGGAAAGTGGAAAAAGGAACACCCTCATTGCTGGTGGGAGGGAAACATACAACCACTTTAAAATTAATCTAGCTTTCTCAGAAAATTGAAATAGTGTTACTTCAAGACCCAGCTATACCATTCCTAAGTACATATCAAAAGATGCTCCACCATTCAACAAATATATTTGCTCTCAACTGTGTTCATAGCATCTATATTCAATAGCTATAATAGGAACAAACTATATGTCTCTCAACCAAACCATTGTTTTACAGAAATTGTAGTACATTTACACAGTGCAATGCTACTCGGTATTTAAATACAAAAAGGAAACCATGAAATTTTCTAGGCAAGTGGATGGAACTGGAAATGATCAATAAAAGTGGAAAGTTATTCCCAAACCAGAAAGTAGGCGGCAGGGGGTGGATAGCAGCCATGGTACAGGATAAACATGTCTACAATCCACAGTCCCAAAGGCGAGCTAAATAAAAGAGAGGACCCTATGGAGATGGTCACCTTCATTCAAAAGGGCAACAGAAT
>JAEOAE010004025.1:0-43392 GCA_036365155.1 Meriones psammophilus
AAAATATTCCATCACAAAACTAAATTTAAGCAATATTTGAACAGCAACCCAGCCCTACAGAAGATACTAGAAACAAAATTCCTATCCAATGAAAACAAATACACCCAAGAAAACATAGGTTAAAGATAATTTCCAACAAAAATCAAAAGCAAACAAGCAACGATTCACAGTAACATCGCCAACTCCACAATAATAGGAAATAACAGTCAATGGTCATTATTATCTATCAACTTCAATGGACTCAACTCTCCAATGAAAAGACACACACTAACAGAATGGGTGCAGAAACAGGAACCAACATTCTGCTGCATCCAAGAAACACACCTACACAACAAAGATAAACATTACCTCAGAGTAAAAGGCTGGAAAACAGTTTTTCAAGCAAATGGACCCAAAAAACAAGCAGGAGTGGCTATCCTAATATCTAATAAAATAGATTTTCAACCAAAACTAATCAAAAAAGACAAAGAGGGGCACGACATTCTCATCAAGGGAAAATTCACCAAGAAGACATCACAATTCTAAACATCTATGCTCCATATACAAGAGCACCCACATTCATAAATGAAACATTATTAAAGCTTAAACCACACATTGATCACAATACCCTAATAGTGGGTGACTTCAACACCCCACTCTCACCAAGGGACAGATCAACTAGACAGAAACCAAATAGGGAAATAAAAGCACTTTCAGAGTCCCTAAATCAAATGGACCTAATAGATGTCTACAGATCTTTCCACCCAAACTCAAAAGAGTATACCTTCTTTTCAGCACCTCATGGAACCTTCTCCAAAATAGACCATATAGTTGGTCACAAAGCAAGCTTCAACAGATATAAAAAAGATTGAGATAATACCTTGTATTCTATCGGACCACCATGAACTAAAGCTGGACATCAACAACAACAGAAACAACAAAAAACCTACAAGCACATGGAAACTGAACTACTTGCTGCTCAATGACAGCTGGGTTAAGGAAGAAATAAAGAAAAAGAAATTAAAGACTTCCTAGAACTGAATGGAAATGAAGGCACAACATACCCAAATTTATGGGACACATTGAAAGCAGTGCTCAGAGGAAAATTTATAACACTAAGCGCCTTTAAGAAGAAATTTGTAACATCACATACAAGTAACTTTATGTTCCAACTGAAAACCCTAGAAAAAAAAGAAGCAGATTCATCCAAAAGGAGCAGAAAGCTGGAAATAATCAAACTCGGGCTGAAATCAATCAATTAGAAACAAATAAATCTATTCAAAGAATCAATGAAACAAAAAGCTGGTTCTTTGAGAAAATCAACAAGATAGACAAACCCTTAGCCAAGCTAACTAAAAAGCAGAGAGAATCTATCCAAATCAGCAAAATCAGAAATGAAAAGGGGGACCTAACTAAAGACACTGAAGAAATCCAAACAATCATTAGGTCATACTACAAAAGCCTATAAGTCACAAAATTTGAAAATTTAAACAAAATGGATAATTTTCTTGATAGATTCCATCTACCAACATTAAGTCAATATCAGATAGAAAGACTGAATATCCCTATATCCCCCAAGGAAATTGAAGCAGTCATTAAGAGTCTCCCCAGCAAACAAAAGCCCTGTGCCCTATGGTTTCACTGCAGAATTCTACCAGACCTTCAAAGAAGCACTAATACCAATTCTCCTCAAACGATTCCACAAAATAGAAACAGAAGGAACATTACCAAACTCATTCTATGAAGCAACAGTCACCTTGATACCCAAACCACACAAAGACCCAACAAAAAAAGAGAATTTCAGACCTATCTCTCTTATGAATACTGATGCAAAAATACTCAATAAAATACTTGCAAACCTAATCCAAGAACACATCAAAGCTATCATCCACCATGACCAAGTAGACTTCATCCCAGTCATGCAAGGGGGGTTCAACATAAGGAAATCCATCAATGTAATCCACCACATAAACAAACTGAAGGAGAAAAACCACATGATCATTTCCTTGGACTCCGAAAAGCATTTGACAAAGTCCATCACCCAGTCATGTTTAAAGTCTTGGAGAGATCAGGGATACAAGGCACATACTTAAACATAGTAAAGGCAATATACAGCCAGCCTACAGCCAACATCAAACTCAATGGAGAGAAACTTAAATCAATCCCACTTAAATCAGGGACAAGACAAGGCTGCCCACTCTCTCCATATCTCTTCAACATAGTACTTGGTGTCCTAGCCAGAGCAATAAGACAACTAAAGGAGATCAAGGGGATACAAGTTGGAAAGGAAGTGGTCAAAGTGTCACTATTCGCAGATGATATGATAGTATACATGAGTAACCCCAAAAATTCAACCAGAGAACTCCTTCAGCTAATAAACACCTTCAGCAAACTGGCTGGATACAAAATCAACTCAAAAAATCAGAAGCACTCCTGTACAGAAGAGACAAAAGAGCTGAGAAAGAAATTAGGGAAACAACACCCTTCACTATAGCCACTAATAACATAAAGTACCTTGGGGTGACATTAACCAAACAAGTGAAAGAACTGTTTGTGAAAATCTTCAAGTCTCTGAAGAAAGAAATTGAAGGAGATCTCAGAAGATGGAAACATCTCCTGTGCCCAAGGATTGGTAGGATTAACATTGTGAAAATGGCCATCCTGCCAAAAGCAATCTCCAGATTCAATGCAATTAACATCAAAATACCAACTCAATTATTTTCAGACCTTGAAAAAAAGATTCTTAGCTTCATATGGAGAAACAAATAACCTAGAATCTCCAAAACAACCCTGTACAACAACAGATCATCTGGAGGTATCTCCATCCCCGATCTCAAGTTGTACTACAGAGCAATAGTAATAAAAACTGCATGGTATTGGCATAGAAACAGAAAGGAGGATCAATGGAACCAAATAGAAGACCCTGAAATAAACCCACATACCTATGAATACTCAATTTTTGACAAAGCAGCCAAAACCATTCAATGGAAAAAAAGATAGCATCTTCAACAGATGGTGCTGGTGTAATTGGATGTCTACATGCAGAAAAATGAAAATAGATCCACATTTATCACCCTGCACAAAACTAAAGTTTAAGTGGATCAAAGACCTCAACATAAAACCAGATATGCTAAATCTGTTAGAAGAAAAAGTGGGGAACAGCCTAGAACTCATTGGCACAGGAGACAACTTCCTGAACAGAACTCCAACAGCACAGGCTTTAAGAGCAACAATCAATAAATGGGACCTCATGAAACTGAAAAGCTTCTTAAAGCGAAGGACACCGTCATCAAAACAAAACGACTGCCTACAGATTGGGAAAGAATCGTCACCAACCCTTTATCTGACAAAGGGCTAATATCCAGTATATATAAAGAACTAAAGAAGCTGAAAAGCAACAAACCAAGTAATCCAATTAAAAAATGGGGAACAGAGCTAAACAGAGAATTCTCTGTAGAGGAATATAGAATGGCAGAGAAACACTTAAAGATATGCTCAATGTCATTAGCCTTTAGGGAAATACAAATGAAAACGACCCTGAGATTTCACCTTACACCCATCAGAATGGCCAAGATGAAATACTCAAATGACAACACATATTGGAGAGGTTGTCGAGAAAGGGGAACCCTCCTCCATTGCTGGTGGGAATGTAAACTGGTACAACAACTTTGGAAGTCAATCTGGTGCTTTCAATACAGACAGTTCTATTGAGACCTGTTAGGCTAGGGTCAAATGGAAAGGTAGGAGGATCTCCCCTATCAGTAAACTTGGATGTGGGCATGTGAGAAGATGAGGGAGGAAATGTGGTATTGGGAGGGAATGAGCCAGGGTGTTACAGCTGAGTTAAATGTGAATAAACTATAATTGATATAAAAAAATAAAATTAAAAATTGAGTAAAAGAAGAAAATTGAAAAAAAATTAAAAACAGTGATACACACACACACACACACACACACACACACACATTATACATAAAGAGTTACACTTTAGTTCCTTAGATCCAACAGAAATGAAAGATAATATAAGGTAAGAGTATAAACAGCTCAACACTATAATGAAGGATTGATAATGTCATGTTTGAGGTTGCGGTAAACAATGGCACAATTGGTTTTACACATTAAATGAAATCTTTAAAAAGGAAAGAAAATGTACGTAGTTAAAATAAGTCCCATAGAAGAAAATTTCCCAACTTAAAGAAAAAGATGTGTGTAAATATACAAGAGGCCTACAGAACACCAAATAGACTAGACCAGAAAAGAAACTCCTTATGTCACATCATAGTCAAAACACTAAATCTAAAGAACAAAGAAAAGATATTAAAGGAAGCAAGGAAAAAGGCCAAGTAACATATGAAGGAAGACCTATCAGAATCACACCAGACTTCTCATGAGAAACTATGAAAGCCAGAAAGGCCTGGGCAGATATCATGCAGACTTTAAGGGACCACAGATAGCAACCCAGACTACTATACCCAGCAAAGCTTTCAACCTACATAGATGGAGAAAACAAAATACACCATGCCAAAACTAAATTTAAGCAATATCTGCTCAACAACCCACCCCTACAGAAGTTACTAGAAGGAAAACTCCAATGCATTGAAAACAAATACACCCAAGAAAAGACAGGATATAGATAATCTCTCAAGAGAAATCGCAAGAAAACAACCAACGAACAACAGTAATACCACTAACTCCACAGTAAAAGGAACTAACAGCCATTGATCACTATTATCTATCAACATCAATAGACTCAACTCTCCAATAAAAAGAAACAGATTAACAGAATTGTTGTGGAAACGGGATCCAACATTCTGCTGCATCCAAGAAACACAACTATGCAGCAAAGATAAACACTACCTCAGAAAAAGGGCTGGAAAAATGTCTTTCAAGCAAATGGACCCAGAAAACAAAATCGAGTAGCTATCCTAATATCTAATAAAATAGACTTTCAACCAACATTAATCAAAAATGATGAGGATGGGCACTTCATTCTCATCAAAAGAAAAATCCACCAGGAGAACATCACAATTCTGAACATATGCCTCAAATTCAAGAGCATCTACGTTTGTAAATTAACTATTAGTAAAGCTGAAATTACACATCGATCACAACACCTTAATAGTGGGGGACTTCAACACTCCACTCACAGAAAGGGACAGAAAATCCAAACAGAAGCTAAACAGGGAAATAAGAGAACTTACAGAGTCCCTAAATCAAATGGACTTAATAGAAGTCTACAGATCTTTTTACCCAAACTCAAACGATTATACCTTCTTTTAAGCTCCTCATGGAACCTTTTCCAAAATAGACCATATAGTTAGTCATAAAGCAAGCCTCAGAAGATAGAAGAAGATTGAAATAATCCCTTGTAATCTGTCTGACCACCATGGACTAAGCTCGGCTTCAACAACAACAGAAATAGCAAAAAGCCTACATATAAGCACATGGAAACTGGTAAACTTGCTACTCAATGCCAGGTGAGTTAGGGAAGAAATAAAGGAAGAAATAAGACTCCCTAGAATTCAATGAAAATGAAGGCACAACATACCTAAACTTATGCGACACTATGAAAGCAGTACTGAGGAGAAAGTTCATAAGTGCCTTCAAGAAGAAATTTGAAACACTGAATACAAGCAACTTAATAGCTCATCTGAAAGCCCAAGAAAGAAAAGAAGCAGGCACACCCAAGAGGAGTAGATGGCTCAAAATACTCAAGCTCAGGGCAGAAATCAATAAATGAAAAACAAATAAAACAATTCAAAGAATCAATAAAAACATGTGCTGGTTCTTCGAGAAAATAAAAAAGATAGACAAATCCTTAGCCAAACTAAATAGAAGCCTCAGAGAAACTGTCCAAATCAGCAAAATCAGAAATGATAAAAGGGACATAACAACAGACACGGAGGGAATTCAAACAATCAATAGGTCCTACTACAAAAGCCTATACACCACAAAATTTGAAACTCTAAATAAAATGGACAATTTTCTTGATAGATTCCATTTAACAAAATTAAATCAAGAACAGGAAAATCAATTAAACAGTCCTCTATCCCCCAAGGAAAGAGAAGTAGTCATCAAAAGTCTCCTTTAAAAAGAAAAAGCCCAGGGCCAGATAGTTTCAGTGCAAAATTCTACCAGACCTTCAGAAAAGAGCTAATGCTAAATCTCTTCAAACTATTCCACAAAAT
Organism: Meriones psammophilus; assembly: GCA_036365155.1. NCBI lineage: Eukaryota > Metazoa > Chordata > Mammalia > Rodentia > Muridae > Meriones > Meriones psammophilus. The sequence goes on from JAEOAE010004025.1 coordinate 6,168, forward strand.
AGAAACAGAAGGAACATTACCATACTCATTCTATGAAGGCACCTTGATACCTAAAACACACAAATACCTAACCAATAAAGAGAACTTCATACCTATCTCTCTTATGAATATTAAAGCAAAAATACTCAATAAAATACTTGCAAACTGAATTCAAGAACACATAAAAGATATCATCCATCGTGAACAAGTAGGCTTCATCCCAGGCATGCAAGTGTGGTTGAATATATGGAAATACATCATGTAAATAAACTGAAGGAGATAAACCACATGATCTTCTCCTTAGATTCCAAAAAAGCATTTGAAAAAATCCAACACCCATTCAGGTTTAAGTCTTGGAGAGATCAGGGATACAAGTCACATATCTAAACATCATAAAAGCAATATCCAGCAAGCCTATAGCCAACATCAAACTCAACTGAGAGAAATTTAAAGCTATCCTAGTGATATCAGGAATAAGGCAAGGCTGCTCACTCTCTCCATTTCTCTTCCACATATTACTTGAAGTCCTAGCTAGATCAATAAGAAAACTAAAAGAAATCAAGTGGATACAAATTGGAATGGAAGAGATCAAAATTCACTACTCGCATATGATATGATAGTATATATCAGTGACCCCCAAAATTCAACCAGAGAACTCTTTCAGTTGATAAACACCTTCAGCAATTTAGCCGGATACAAAATTAATTCAAAAAAAACCAGAAGCCCTCCTGCATGATATTGGCATAGAAACAGAAGGGTGGATTGATTGAACGGAGTAGAGGACCCAGAAATAAACCCACGTACCTATGGATACTTGATTTTTGATAAAGAAGTCAAAACCATTCAGTGGAAAAAAGGCAGCATCTTCAACAAATTTTGATGTTCCAACTGGATGTCTACATGCAGAAAAATGAAAAGAGATCCATATTTATTACACTGCAGAAAACTAAAGTCCAAGTGGATCAAAGACCTCAACATAAAACCAGAAACACTAAATGGGTTTGAAGGATAAGTGGAAAAGATCCTAGAACTCATTGGTACAGGAGACTACTTCCTGAACAGAACACCATCAGCTCAGGCTCTAAGAGCAACAAACAATAAATTGAACCTCATGAAACTGAAAAGCTTCTGTAAAGCAAAAGACACTGTCCTCAGAAGAAATTGACAGCCTACAGACTGGGAAAGGATCTTCACCTACCCTATATCTGACTGAGGGCTGATATCCAGAATATATAAAGACCTAAAGAAGTTAAAACGCAATAAATCAAGTAATCCAATTAAAAAAATGGGGTACCGAACTAATCAGAGAATTCTCTGTAGAGTAATATAGAATGGAGGAAAAATGCTAAAAGAAATGCTCAACATCCTTAGCCATCAGGGAGATACAAATCAAAATGACCATGAGATTTCACCTTACACCCATCAGAATAGCCAAGATCAAAAACTCAAGTGACAACACAGGCTGGATAGGTCGTGGAGAAAGGGGAACCCTCCTCCATTGCTGCTGGGAGTGGATACTTGTACAACCACTTTGGAAATCAATCTGGAATTTTCTCAGACAATTAGGAATAGCACTTCCTCAACATCCAGCTATACCATTCCTAGGCATACATCCAAAATATGCTCAAGTACACAAGGACATTTGGTCAATCATGTTCGTAGCAGCTTTATTCATAATAGGTAGAATCTGGAAACAACCCAGATGTCCCTCACCTGAGGAATGGATACAGAAATTGTGTTACATTTACACAATGGAATACTACTCAGCAATAAAAACGAGGAAACCATGAAATTTGCAGGCAAATGGTGGGATTTAGAAAAGATCACCCTGAGTGAGGTATCCTAGAAGCAGAAAAACACACATTATATACTCACTTATAAGTGGAAACTAGATCTATAGGATAGGATAAACATATAAAAACCTCTGCAATCTAAAGAAGAAGGAGGACCGATGGTAAGAAGATCAATCCTCTCTTAGAAAGACAAAGGGAAAGGATATTGGAAGTAGGGGAAAACAAGAAACAGGACAGGAGCCTACCACTGAGGGCCTCTGAAAGACTCTACCTAATAGTGTATCAAAGCAGATGCTGAGACTCATAAACAAACTTTGGGCAGAGTGCAGGGAATCATGTGAAAGAAGAGGTAGTTAGTAAGACCTGGAGAGGACAGGAGCGCCACAAAGCGAGCAACAGAACCAAAATATCTGGGTTCAGGGGTATTTTCTTAGACTGATCCTCCAACCAAGTACATTCATGGATATAACCTAGAACCCCTGCTCAGATGTAGCTCATAGCAGCTCAGTATTCAAGTGGGTTCCCCAGTAATGGGAACAAGGAATGTCTGTGAAATGAACTCAGAGGCTGGCTCTTTGACCACCCCCCTGAGGGGCGGGGAGCCTTGCCAGGCCACAGAGGAGGGCAGTGGATCCAGTCCTGATGAGGCCTGACAAGCTAGGGTTGATTAGAAGGAGAGGTGGACATCCCCTATCGGTTTACTTGGAGAGGGGCATGGGTGGAGATGAGGGAAGGAGGGTGGGATTGGGAGGAAATGAGAGAGGGTGCTCCAGCTGGGATGCAAACCAAATAAAATTTAATTATTAAAAAAATAATAAAATAAAATAAAATAAAATAAGACCCAATATTATATGGCTAATATTCCCCTATGAGTGTGTATATACCATGCTGTCTTTCTTCATCTGGGTTATGATTTTTTCCTAGTTCTAACCATTTGCCTGCAAATTTCAAAATTTCCTTGTTTTTAATAGCTGAGTAATATTCCCTTTTGTAAATGGATAAACATACTAAAATCTACAGTTCTAAAGAAACTTATCAACGAGGAGGATACTAACAAATATGCTTAATTCTCATTCAGAAGGGAAATCAGGACACCTAAATTGGTAGAAGAGTGAGAACAGGACAGGCATCTATCAAAGATTTCCTCTGTTGTAGTAAATTTAAAAAGATAATTATTGGGCTATGTGTTATTCATTATTAGTCCTCAGATTATCATAGCAGTATTATTTAACCCACTATCACAAATAAAATAAATAAAACACCTGTTAGATTTTATAGTTGCCTCATTTACCTTGGGCTAGCAGATATTGCAACCTACACTGTCAGAATCCCTTCACCATCCATCTCTCAGCCACCATCCCATGCAATTTTCCTTATCTATCCTATTTTCCATCCATAATCTTATAAATTTTGCTTTTATTCTTCCTCAGGGTCCTTTCATGCCATTATTAGAGTCCTTCTCCAGGCTAACCCATCGTTAAGTCCTCCTTCCTTCTCTCTTCCTATCCATCTCCTTTGCTTGATTCTCTGTCTTCTCAAAGCCCAGGAGACTTACCCACACCTATCCTATTCTGCCTTGCCCAGGTATAGGCCATTTAATTAGCCAATCAGGTAGGTTTACACAACACATATAGGTGTTCCTAGATCTTGAGGACAAGTAACATGCATCAGACCAACCTCTAATACTCCAATAGAAGACTCCACCCAGGAGAGGATTGAAGCAGATGCAGAGACTTACAGCCAAACTTTGGACAGAGCATAGGTAGTCTTATAGAAGAAGGGGGAAATAAAAGAACATGGAGGGGAAAAGAGCTCCAGGAGGAGACAATCAAAAAAAAAAAAAAAAAAAAAAAAAAAAAAAACTAAACTGGGTCCAGGCAAGACTATAGAAACGGATGCATCAACTAAAGACCATATATAGAAAGGACATAGACCTCTCTACTCAGAGGTAGCCGATAGACAGCTCAGTGGTTTCCCTAAAAAGGGGAATAGAGACAGTTTCCAAAATGAACTAGATTGCCTGCTCCTTGATTACTTCACACAGAGGAAAATGATCCAACAGACCTGTTAGGACCAGATAGGCTTGGGTCAGACAGTAGGGTAAGAAGACTTCCCCTATCTTTGTACTAAGTAAGAGGGATAGGGGAGGAAAAGGGAGGGAATGTGGGACCAGGAGGAGATGAGGTAGGGGGCTATGACTAAGATACAAAGTGAACAAATTTTAAATAATAATAATAATAATGAAAAAATAAGACTCATCAAGCATTTCCTTACTTAAAATTTTTAGGTATTATACAAAATAATGAGCTTTAGGTGCTGGTGTGATGCCACTGCTTTCAAGATTGAAGAGCAATGATTCCCAGGACCAAAGTAATAGGAGAGAACCTATTCCTGTAAATTGGACACTGACCGTCACTCTCCTGTTGTGCCTGTCTTCACTTTATGCCACTCTAGAATAAATTAATCAAATATAATTAAAATTAATTAATGATATTTATTATGACATTCACACATGCACACATGTATGTATGAATGTTTCATTGTACCTTGATCATATTTACTCCACCATTATTCTTTCATCACACCCTCTGACCTCTCTCCCCTTTCTGTCTCATTACCTATCTATCTGTCTGTCTGTCTGTCTGTCTGTCTGTCAACACTTGGTTTTGTGTACAGAGATATGCTGACAATGTTTGGTATTTTATTTTTCTTCCAACTGTAACTCTATTTTGTTCCTTTTGCTCAGCTCTCTTTAGAGTCTTCGTATACATAGTTCCTTTCTAGACAGATAAATAAACAATTGATAGATAATAGATAGGTGTATATACACATATGTGTGTGTGTGTGTGTGTGTGCATAGATAGGTAGATAGACAGATATCTACTTAGATATGCATCATTAGCGATAAAATGTGATTGTTTTCCCTCTGTTTCGCTCATTTTTTTATAATGATATCCAGCTTCATTCATGTTCCTGCAAATTATATAATTTCATCCTTTTATGTTTAAAATTTTAGGTTGCTATGCAAGAGAAGTGAAAGTGTATGTGTACATGAATTGAACATAAATGTTCACAGAAACATTGTTTATTATAGCTGTAGGCTGGGAATACAAATATCCAAATATCCACAAAGAAATGGTGACAAAATAGAATACCATCTGGTGAAAAACAAGAACAACTCACCAATAATGCCATTACATGGTAAACTTCAAAAACATTAGGCTACAATTATAACATAGACACATAAAATTGTATCATCTTATTCCAGAAACTTTGTTTTATCTTTATTTTTAATTTTCTTTATTCTTATTTTCTGTCAATGAGATTTTTTTATAACAGGTTTTAAAATTGTATTCAATTTGGGGGATTTTTTTTCTTTTTTCTTTTTTTCTTAAAAATTTTATTTTTCTTTTTAGTTATATTTTGTTAACTCTGTGTCCCAGCTGTATCCGGTTCCCTCATTCCCTTCCCAACCAAACACTCCCTCCCTGATCTCCTCCCTGCCCCTTTCCAAGTCCACTGATAGGGGAGGACCTCCTTCTTTTTCATTTGACCCTGTTTTATCAGGTATCTTCAGGGCTGGCTGCAAAGTCCTCCTCTGTAGCCTAACAGGACTGCTCCTCCCCTGGGGGTTCAAAGAGCCTGCCCTAATGAAGCTTGTATAATCAACTGTCTATGGGTACATTTGCTCATAAGTTTAGGGGTGAATTAGTTAGCTGCAACACAGCTCAGTTTAGCTCCAAGTCTTTCTTCCACCTGCAGGCTTCTTTATTGTTGTTATCATTGTCATTGTTTGTTTGTTTGCTATTTAATCTGAGATAGGGTCTCACTATGTCACTATACCTGGACTGAAACTTTCTGTGTAAAGCAGGCTGGCCTTTAACTCATAGAGAAACTCATGGCTCAGTCTACCAAGTGCTAAAATTAAAAGTGTGCACAATAATGTTAGGCCAAACACTTTAAGAGTAAATATTTCTCTAGTTATTTTTTTACATGTAGCTTTCCAATTTTACTATAAAGACAGCAATTAAAACCTAGAAAATGAGATGAATCAGGTAATGTAATTCAGTACAGTAAACACATTATTTAGCATATGAATCAATGTACATTACTTACTTAAGTAATCAAGTTATAATGAAAACATTCCTTCTGTTTTCCCATTTTTTCTAGATTATAGTCATGAACTAAGAATTGTTTAAGTTTTAAATTTAAAATATTTATTTAGTTTTAAATTCAATAAGCACTAGAATTTAAAGTTCATTTTAAGCCTGCAATTTTATTTTGACCATGGAAAAAGATTCTGGGAATACATTTGCTCCAAGGTCAGTACCATTTTATTTTCTCTCTACATAAGAAGTAAAAGAAGAAGGATTTATTGTCAAAGACAAAACGACATGACATATTTCAGCAAATGAGATGATGCTTAACACAAAAGACTCAGTTCTGCCACCCTGTATTTGGGAGACCAAGGCTTCTCTGGTATTGGTTATACCAAAGAGATAGTGATTTCTACAGTATCTAGGAGAAGCTAAAAAACGATGTGAATCCAAACCCATTTGAAAAATGTTAGCACATCTGTTCCTCTTAAACTAAGAAAAGAATGTTGTCAAAAGGATGAAGTGTCTTTTTTCATTTATTATACATTTAAATGCCCTGTTTTTTTTCTCATTAGTCACATTTTGTTAATTCTGTATCCCAGCTGTATCTCTCATTCCCTCCCCAACCCCACCCTCCCTCCTTCATCTCCTGGCTGCCCCTTTCCAAGTCCACTGATAGGGGAAGACCTCCTCCCCTTTCATATGACTCCATTTTGTCAGGTATTTTCAGGACTGGCTGCAAAGTCCTCCTCTGTGGCCTAACAGTACTGCTCCTCCCTTGGGAGGTGGGGAGGTCAAAGAGCCAGTCATTGAGTTCCTGTTAGAAATAGTCCTTGTTCCCCTTACTATGGGCAACCAATTGATTACTGAGATATCACAGGTCACATCCAAGCAGAGGTTCTAGGTTTTATCCTCTCATGGTCTTTGGTTGAGTGTCCATCTCAGAAAAGACCCTGTGCCCAGATATGTTTGGTCCTTGTGGAGCTCCTGTCCTTTCCACATCAAACTCCCCTTCTTTCATATGATTCCCTGCACTCTGCCGAGGGATTGGTTATGAGTCTTACTATCTACTTTGGAACACTGCTAGGTAGAGTCTTTCAGATGATTTCTGCGGTAGACTCCTGTCATACGTTCAATGCATATCCCATTTGTATTTCTAACTGAGGACTGATCACCATAGCCCCTGTCAGCTTTCTTGATTATCTTCTTTAGGTGTATAGATTTCATTATGTTTATCATATCTTTCAGTTCTATATAAGCAAATATATTCTATGTTTGCCTTTCTCCTTCTGGGATACTTCACTCAGAATGATCTTTTCTAGATCCCACCATTTGCCTGCAAATTACATGATTTCCTCATTTTTTATTGCTGAGTAGTATTCCATTGTGTAAAAATACCACAATTTCTGTACCCATTCCTCCGTTGATGGACATCGGGGTTGTTTCCAGGTTCTGGCTATTATAAATAAAGCTGCTACAAACATAGTTGAGCAAATGTCCTTTTTGTGTACTTGAGCAAATTTTGGGTATATGCCTAGCAGAGGTATAGCTGGGTCTTGAGGAACCACTATTCCTAATTGTCTGAGAAAGCGCCAGATTGACTTCAAAAGTGGTTGTACAAGTTTATATTCCCACCAGCAGTGGAGGAGGGTTTCCCTTTCTCCACAACCTCTACAACATTTTTCATCTTGGCCATTCAGATGGGTGTAAGGTGAAATCTCAGGGTCGTTTTCATTTGCATTTCCCTAAAGGCTAATGATGTTGAGCATTTCTTTAAGTGTTTCTCTACCATTCTATATTCCTCTACAGAGAATTCTCTGTTTAGCTCCGTTCCCCATTTTTTAATTGGATTACTTGGTTTGTTGCTTTTCAGCTTCTTTAGTTCTTTATATATACTGGATATTAGCCCTCTGTCAGATAAAGTTTGGTGAAGATTCTTTCCCAATTAGTAGGCAGTCCTTTTGTTTTGATGACAGTGTCCTTTGCTTTACAGAAGCTTTTCAGTTTCATGAGGTCCCATTTATTGATTGTTGCTCTTTAAGCCTGTGCTGTTGGAGTTCTGTTCAGGAAGTTGTCTCCTGTGCCAATGAGTTCTAGGCTGTTCCCCACTTTTTCTTCTAACAGATTTAGCATATCTGGTTTTATGTTGAGGTCTTTGATCCACTTAGACTTTAGTTTTGTGCAGGGAGATAAATGTGGATCTATTTTCATTTTTCTGCATGTATACATCCAATTAGACCAGCACCATCTGTTGAAGATGCTATCTTTTTTCCATTGAATGGTTTTGGCTGCTTTGTCAAAAATCGAGTATTCATAGGTTTATTTCTGGGTCTTCTATTTGGTTCCATTGCTCCTCCTTTCTATTTCTATGCCAATTCCATGCAGTTTTTATTACTATTGCTCTGTAGTACAGCTTGAGATCAGGGATGGAGATACCTCCAGATGATCTGTTGTTGTACAGGGTTGTTTTGGAGATTCTGGGTTTTTTGTTTCTCCATATGAAGCTGAGAATATTTTTTTCAAGGTCTGAAAAGAATTGAGTTATTATTTTGATGGAAATTGCGATTAATCTGTAGATTGCTTTTGGCAGGATGGCCATTTTCACAATGTTATGTCTACCAATCTATGAGCCCGGGAGATGTTTCCATCTTCTGATATATTCTTCAATTTCTTTCTTCAGAGACTTGAAGTTTTCTCAAACAGGTCTTTCACTTGTTTGGTTAATGTCACCCCGAGGTACTTTATGTTATTAGTGGCTATTGTGAAGGGTGTTGTTTCCCTAATTTCTTTCTCATCCCTTTTGTCTTTTGAGTACAGGAGGGCTTATGATTTTTTGAGTTGATTTTGTATCCTGCCACTTTGCTTAAGGTGTTTATTAGCTGAAGGAGTTCTCTGGTTGAATTTTTGGGGTCACTCATGTATACTATCTTATCATCTGTGAATAGTGACACTTTGACCTCTTCCTTTCCAATTTGTATCCCCTTGACCTCCTCTAGTTGTCTTATTGCTCTGGCTAGGACTTCAAGTACTGTGTTGAAGAGATATGGAGAGAGTGGGCAGCCTTGTCTTGTCCCTGATTTCAGTGGGATTGATTTAAGTTACTCTCCATTGAGTTTATGTTGGCTGTAGGCTTGCTGTATATTGCCTTTACTATGTATATGCCTTGTATCTCTGATATCTCCACGACTTTAAACATGAATGGGTGTTGGCCTTTGTCAAATGCTTTTTCAGAGTCCAAGGAGATGATCATGTGGTTTTTCTACTTCAGTTTGTTTATGTTGTGGATTACATTGAATGATTTCCTTATGTTGAAACCTCTTTGCATGCCTGTGATGAAGCCTACTTGGTCATAGTGGATGATATCTTTGATGTGTTCTTCGATTCGGTTTGCAAGTATTTTATTGAGTATTTTTGCATCAATATTCATAAGAGAGATGGGTCTGAAGTTCTTTTTTTTTTGTCGGGTCCTTGTGTGGTTTGGCTATCAGAGTGACTGTCACTTCATAGAATGTGTTTGGTAGTGTCCCTTCTGTTTCTATTTTGTGGAATAGTTTGAGGAGAATTGGTATTAGCACTTCTTTGAATGTCTTATAGAATTCTGTGCTGAAACCATAGGGCCCAGGGCTTTTTTTTTTTTTTTTTTTTTTTTTTTTTTTTTTTGGAGGGGAGACTGTTAATGACTGCTTCAATTTCCTTGGGGGATATAGGGTTATTCAGTCTTTCTACCTGATCTTCACTTAATGTTAGTAGATGGAATCTATCAAAAAAATTGTCCATTTCGTTTAGATTTTCAAATTTTGTGGTGTATAGGCTTTTGTAGTATGACCTAATGATTGTTTGTTGTAAGTTGCTTGTATGTGATTTTACAAATTTCTTCTTGAAGCCACTTAGTGGTATAAATTTTCCTCTGAGCACTGCTTTCAATGTGTCCCATAAATTTGGGTAAGTTGTGCCTTCATTTTCATTGAATTCTAGGTAGTCTTTAATTTCTTTTTCTTTATTTCTTCCTTAACCCAGCTGTCATTGAGTAACAAGTTGTTCAGTTTCCATGTGTGTGTAGGTTTTTTGTTGTTTCTGTTGTTGTTGATGTCCAGCTTTAGTTCATGGTGGTCCGATAGAATACAAGGTATTATCTCAATCTTTTTTATATCTGTTGAAGCTTGCTTTGTGACCAACTATATGGTCTATTTTGGAGAAGGTTCCATGAGGTGCTGAAAAGAAGGTATACTCTTTTGAGTTTGGGTGGAAAGATCTGTAGACATCTATTAGGTCCATTTGATTTAGGGACTCTGAAAGTGCTTTTATTTCCCTATTTGGTTTCTGTCTAGTTGATCTGTCCCTTGGTGAGAGTGGGGTGTTGAAGTCACCCACTATTAGGGTATTGTGATCAATGTGTGGTTTAAGCTTTAATAATGTTTCATTTATGAATGTGGGTGCTCTTGTATATGGAGCATAGATGTTTAGAATTGTGATGTCTTCTTGGTGAATTTTTCCCTTGATGAGAATGTCGTGCCCCTCTTTGTCTTTTTTGATTAGTTTTGGTTGAAAATCTATTTTATTAGATATTAGGATAGCCACTCCTGCTTGTTTTTTGGGTCCATTTGCTTGAAAAACTGTTTTCCAGCCTTTTACTCTGAGGTAATGTTTATCTTTGTTGTGTAGGTGTGTTTCTTGGATGCAGCAGAATGTTGGTTCCTGTTTCTGCACCCATTCTGTTAGTGTGTGTCTTTTCATTGGAGAGTTGAGTCCATTGAAGTTGATAGATAATAATGACCATTGACTGTTATTTCCTATTATTGTGGAGTTGGCGATGTTACTGTGAATCGTTGCTTGTTTGCTTTTGATTTTTGTTGGAAATTATCTTTAACCTATGTTTTCTTGGGTGTATTTGTTTTCATTGGATAGGAATTTTGTTTCTAGTATCTTCTGTAGGGCTGGGTTGCTGTTCAAATATTGCTTAAATTTAGTTTTGTGATGGAATATTTTATTTTCTCCATCTATGTTGATTGAAAGCTTTGCTGGGCAAAGTAGTCTAGGTTGGCATCTGTGGTCCCTTAGGGCCTGCATGATATCTCCCCAGGCCCTTCTGGCTTTCATAGTTTCTGATGAGAAGTCCGGGGTGATTCTGATAGGTTTGCCTTTATATGTTACTTGGCCTTTTTCCCTTGCTGCTTTTAGTATCTTTTCTTTGTTCTGTAGACTAAGTGTTTTGACTATGATGTGGCGTGAGGAGTTTCTTCTCTGGTCTAGTCTATGTGGTGTTCTGTAGGCCTCTTGTATGTTTGTGGACATCTCTTTCTTTAGGTTGGGAACATTTTCTTCTATGATTTTCTTGAAAATATTTTCTGGACCTCGTAGCCTGGACTCCTCTTCTTCTTCAATTCCTATTATTCTTATATTTTGCCTTTTCATGGCGTCTTTGATTTCTTGGATGGTTTGTGTTTGGGATTTTTCTGATTTTATTTTTGCTTTGAGAGAAGTACCAATTTCTGTGAGTGTATCTTCAGCACCTGAGATCCTCTCTTCCATCTCTTGTATCCTATTAGTGATGCTTAACTTTGTGATTCCTTCTCTTTTCTCTAAGTTCTTCAGTTCCAGGGTTTTCTCGGTTTGTGTTTTCTTTATTGATTCTAATTCTGTTTTCATGTCTTGCAACATTTCCTTCATCTGTTTTAGTGTGGATTCCTGTGTCTCCAAGATGGTCTCTATTTTTTTGTTTGTTTCCTCTCTTAGTGCCTCTGCTTCTGCCTCCAATTGTTTGGCTATATTTGCATGTGTTTCTTTAAGAGCTTCTTCGTTCACTTCGTTTTTCTTTGTTTCTATTTGGGAGGCCAAATCTTTAAGTGATTTTTTTGTATGCTCTTTAACTGTTTGAATCTCTATGACTATTTCTCTGAGAGATTTGTTGGTTTCCTCTTTATGTGCATCAAATAACTGGATAATCATAGCTTTAAAATCATTTTCTTGTGTTTCTGCTGAGTTGGAGTGTCCAATAATTTTGGTGGTTGCCAGTGAAGCCATGATATCTTGATTTGGGTTGGTTGTGTTCTTTCGTTGACCTCTGGCTATTTGGTTGTCTATAGTGTTCACTGTCTGTTCCTGGATTCTGCAGATCAGAGTGGTTTTTCTCTGGTATCTGGAGAATTCCTCAGGAAAATGGGTGAGGTCTAGTGGTTTCAGTGTGTGCGTTGGTTTTTCAGCTATACCTGTAGAAGGAAAGTTCGCAGGCACAGAAGGACAAATGCAGGGTAGAGTGTGTTTGAGCGTGTGCTTGTGGGTGTGTCCTAAGGGACATTGTGTTGGTGAATGAAGAGGCCTTCAGTGTGTGAGAGGGATGCCCTGCAGGCACTGAAGTTGTTGCAGGCGCTAAGGGATAGCAAGAGCTGTTGAAGAATGCGTGTGCATATTGATTTTACAAGTCTGCTGGTCTTTTGTGTCTATTCAGCTGGTTTTCTGCCACTGAGGGGTTGGATGGCCTACAGTCAGTGGCTGGACAGCCCTGTGTAGTCCGTGCTGCCACTTGCAGACTTGGGGCCTGGGAAGGGTTGTATTGTGGATCTGAGTCTCTATGGCTATCACTGTATTGGGCGTAAGCTCTAGAGGGGTGCAGTTTCGGCGGTGTGTGCACTCCTGCAGAGCCTGGTGGTGTTGGTAGTGGAGAGTGTGTTCCACGGGTCAAGAGTTCGGCGCGAGGGCCCTAGATGGGGTGTTGTCTCCTCTGAGTGGTGGCGTTCACCAGGTCATTACTGCTCTCTGCTGCACTATTGGGGTCTGGAGCCCTGACTCCCTGCCTCCACCTGTCTTGGGTCCCAGACACTGAGATTTGCCGCTTTGGTATCCAGGAAGAATATAATTATGGATCTGAGTCTCTGTGGTTAGTGCTCAGTGGTTGGAGCTCTGTGATTGGGCCACTGCTCCTCTTGTGAGGAAGTTTCTGGGGTTATTGTGCTCTGGCAACTTGGCACATGAGCTCTGCTGCACTTCCTGCTGTGGTCTAGCTTGGGATCTCGTCAGAGGGATGGGGAGGGGACGCTCCGTGGGTCCTGAGGGCCCTGAGTGGGATGTGTGTGCAAGGAGGGGACGGGTATTCAAAGGGTGGTTACAGCAGACCGCTGTTGTAAGGGCCCCAGAGCACTGTCTCTGCTGCCTTGATCTCCTGGATGTGAGCTTTGCGCTCAGGTGCCTGGTGCTGTTTGCTGGTTTCCCCACAGGAGGCCCGGACAAGGGAAGCGCCCTATTTCCTTCCCGGAGAAGTCTGAGCCAGATCTAATCTACTAGCACTCCATGCTTCTGTGGTGGCCCCTCTCCTTTAGAAAGCCCAAAAGTCCAAATTCTAGCTTGAGTGACTCTCCACTCACCATTTATGGAGATTCATGTCTTCTGCCTCTCCAAAATGGTGTGCTCTGCTCGCCGCCATCTTGGAGTCTCCATGCCCTGGTTTTTATAAGAAAAGAAAGTATGGGGTTACAAAGACAATGGTATAAAGATAACTTATACCTATATATATAGTACCTTAGAGATAGTGAGTCATAAATGGGAGTAAAAAAATGCCATTCATTGGAAATAACATAATTAAGTCTGAAGTGCTTAAAAAGTACACAAAGTCTTTTAGATGCTGTCTAAATGCACTGTCTTAGAAGCACACTGAACTTAGCGCGATAGTATTAGTTTGTGTGTTAAGTATCTCTCTGTTCTAGGAAACCAAATAGCATAAGAAATTCTCTAAACTTCTCTGATACGAGCTCAATCATGTTCAATAATTTGCAATCTTAAATCAGTCAGGGACCAAATGATTACCAGCTCATAATGCCATGGAATTGACCTTGATTGTAAAGCTGCTGCTCTCTACTACATTTTCCACATTACTCTGTAATACCCAAAAGGAGATAGATAAGAAGGCATGCATACCTGAATTGATAAAGCTCCAGACCCTGAATCTGAAAGTTCAGGGTTCAAATCCTCTTTACAAAAGAGGTGACAGGTCTATTCTGACTTGTATACAATGCTAGGACAAACACCTGGAAACTCACAGCATACATGACTTTCCAGAAGTTCATGGTTGGATCCTTCTTTTTTGCAAAAGATGATTGAAACGTAGGGTTCTGTTGTTTGCAAGAACTAAACATAATTGACCTTGAGAGATGTGTTCACAAAAGAACAGCCTACCACTGCATGGATTATTTATACCCAGGTGTTGATTTGGGAAAGAATTTTGAAAACTATTAATCACTACTTAACCATATCTGTTATCTTATGTCAATGACCTCTCATTAGAATGCCTGCAATTCTACCACTAAAGATACTTCTATTGAAATTAAACTTGATCCTCTCCTTAGACTCATTCCAGCCCAATTAAATGACAACCTCTTCCAGAAATATGGAACTCAAAGTTTCCCACATTGAGTGGTGTGGTGTAGCTAACAGGAAACAGGAAATATGAGAATGCAAAAAGAAAGCACTGATATTAAAGTGCAGAGTATTTCCTCTTTTGTTTTGTTTTTTCTTTGATTCATGTAGGCATTTAAATATCAAATCAAGGAAAGTAAGGAGAATCCTAGAATGACTCCATTTTCAGCTGAAGAAATTAGCTGGTAATTTAATTCTGTCCTGATCAAGCATGTAGAGCTGAATTCATTTCCTGAAGATTCTTCTCCTATTATCATTAATTCTTATCTTTGCTCTTCCTCGGGGTTTTGTGGCTCTTCTATGCTTCTGGGGTGATTTAATTGAATCATCGATGTGACCTTTAATAATAAATAATACTGAATTAAAAATTTATTATATCTCTGGGTCTTCTGTTCAGTTCCATTGATCCACCATTCTATTTCTATGTCAGTACCATGCAGTTTTTATTACTGTTGCTCTATAGTACAGCTTAATATCAGGGATGGAGATACCTACAGAAGCTCTTTTATTGTAGAAGACTGTTTTAGCAATTCTGGATTTCTTGTTATTCCATATGAAGTTGAGAATTTTTTTCTTTCCAGGTCTGTAAAGAATTGTGTTGCTAATTTGATGGGAATTGCATTGAATTTGTAGATTGCCTTTGGTTAGATGGCCATTTTTACTATGTTAATCCTGCCAAGCCATGAGCATGGGAGATCTTTCCATCTTCTGATATCTTCTTCTCATTCTTTCTTCAGAGACTTGAAATTTTTTTTCATATAAGTCTGACTTGATTGGTTAAGGTTGCACCAAGGTACTTTATGTCACTTGTGGCTATTGTGAAGGGTGTTGTTTCCCTAATTTCTTTCTTAGCCTTTTTGTGTTTTGTATACAGGAGGGATACTGAATTTTTTTGAGTTAATTTTGTATCTGGCCACATTGCTGAAGGTGTTTATCAGCTGTAGGAATTCCCTGGTAGAATTTTTGGGGTCACTCAGGTATACTATCATAACTTCTGCAAATAGTGATACTTTGAATTCTTCCTTTCCAATTTCTATCCCCTTGATCTCCTTCAACTGTCTTATTGCTCTAGCAAGGACTTCCAGAATTATGTTGAAGTGATATGGAGAGAGTGGGCAGCCTTGTTTTGTGCCTAATTTTAGTGGTATTACTTTAAGTTTCTCTCTGTTAAGTTTGATGTTGGCTATATGCTTGCTGTATATATTACCTTTACTATATTTAGATATGTGCCTTGTATCCCTGATCTCTCCAAGACTTTAAACATGAATGGAAGTTGGATTTTGTCAAATGCCTTTTCAGCATCTAGAGAGATTATCATGTGGTTTTTTTCTTTCAGTTTGTTAATATGGTGGACCACATTGATGGATTTCCATATATTGAACCACCCCTACATACCTGGGATGAAGCTTACTTGGTCATAATGGATGATATCTTTGATGTCATCTTGTGTTCGGTTTAAAAGTATTTTGTTGAGTATTTTTATATCAATGTTCATAAAGGAAATTGGCCTGAAATTCGCATTCTTTGTTGGGTCATTGTGAGGTTTAGGTACCAAGGTGACCGAGGCCTCATAGCATGAGTTTGGTAGTGTTCCTTCTGTTTCTATTTTGTGGAATAGTTTGATGAGAACTGGAATTACCTCACACTTATGGACACTTGATCTTTGACAAAGATGCAAAAACCATACAGTGGAAAAGAGATAGCATTGTCAATAAATGGTGCTGGGATAACTGGATGTCTACATGTAGAAAAATGCAAATAGATCCATACTTATAATCCTGCACATAACTAAAGTCCAAATTGATCAAAGACCTCAAAATAAAACCAGACACATTAAATCAGTTAGAAGAAAAAGTGGGGAAGACCCTAGACTCATTGGTACAGGAGACAACTTCCTGAACAGAACACCAACAGCACAGGCTCTAAGAACAACAATCAATAAATGGGACCTCATGAAACTGAAAAGCTTCTGAAAGCAAAGGACACTGTCATCCAAACACAACGACTGCCTACAGATTGGGAAAGAATCTTCACCAACCCTTTTTCTGACAGAGGGCTCATATCCAGTATATATAAAGAACTAAGGAAGCTGAAAAACAGCAAACCAAGTAATCCAATTAAAAAAGGGGGAACAGAGCTAAACAGAGAATTCTCTGTAGAGGAATATAGAATGGCAGAGAAACACTTAAAGAAATGCTCAATGTCATTAGCCATCAGGGAAATGCAAATGAAAACGACCATGAGATTTCACCTTACACCCATCCAGAATGACCAAGATGAAAAACTCAAGTGACAATACATGCTGGAGAGGCTGTGGAGAAAGGGGAACCCTCCTCTACTGCTGGTGGGAATGTAAACATGTACAACCATGCTGGAAATCAATCTGGCGCTTCCTCAGACAACTAGGAATAATGCTTCCTCAAGATCCAGCCACACCTCTCCTAAGCATATATCCAAAACGGGCTCAAGTACACAATAAGGACATTTACTCCATGTTTGTAGCAGCCTTATTTGTAATAGCCAGAAGCTAGAAACAGCCCAGAATTCTGAGCAGATGTGACATCCAGGAAGGGCAGCATGAAGAGGGGCAAATCTGAGCAAACATTCTCATGTCTGTGTAAAAATGCAGCAAGCATTTGCTGATATAGAAATATTAGCATAGCTTCAAACAGAGAAGTCTTTTTGAAATGTAGTAGAAATCTTACACACAATAAGAGAAAAGTCCATTCTTCAATTGTCACATGACCCTGAAAGAAGCTTTCTTATGTCTTAGGACTTCAATTCCCACCTGAACTGAAAAACCACAGAATATAATGTTCATGTAATTTGTTTAGAATAGATGACTTAAACTGAAACCCGAGTATGAAAAATGTAAGTGCTCAACTTCAACCACCAGCCAGTATAATTATTTATTGTTTTAAAAGAGAAATGACTTCTGGTGGTTTATTTATTTGTTCTTCAGATAATTTAGTAGCCTCTTGGAAATATAGTTCAAATACTTATTCCATGGAAGGAGTAAACTATGTCACTGAATTCATTTTCTGCTGTCTTTCTCAGAACCCAGAGGTTGAAGAAGACACAACAAAAGAGAGAATTTCAGACCTATCTCTTTTATGAACTAGGGTCAGATAGAAGGTAGAGGAGGAACTCCTCTCTAGGGGACTAGGGGCGTGGCCTAAAGGAGTGGCATAGGTGGAGAAGATGGAGGGCAGTTGTGATTGGGAGGAGACAAGGAAGAGGGCTACAGCCAGGGTACAAATTGAATAAATTGTAATAAAATGATGATGATGATGATGATGATGATGATAATAATAATAATAATAATAATAGAAAAGGTAAGGTGGAGAGTGATATAGAAAAATGCTCGCGATCAGCCTCTCTCTTCTGTATGGTCATAAGTAGACAAGCATGCATGCACATTGCTGTGTTATAATAATTCTCCTAAGAAGAGATAACACACACGTAGACTCACCCCATCTAAGGAGGCTACCACCAAATACCACTAAACAAAAGCCACCAAAGTTCAACTTGGTAAACCAATGAGCTTTATGAACACTACTTACAGGAGTAGAAATGACTCAAAAAAAGATTCATCACCAATGCTAGCTGCAGCAATGGTTACAGCTCACAGATTTGAGAACCTAGAGCAGACTGCACAGCCTGCAGGCAGCTCAACAGGTTGGAGTGTGTCCTTCCAAGAGACTCAGTTGGTCTAACCCACTTCCAGGCAGCTCAGCTCCTCTCAGAGTCTTCTTTGCAGTTTACCTGGTCTGAAAGTGATTCTACAAACTTTTCTGTTCCCTCTGGAATGGATGGGGCCTAGTGAATCTTTTTGGTGGTGGGGATGAACAACTCAAATAGTTGCTTATCTCTTGTTTTAAGGAGCTTCCCTGTAGGACGGAATGTTCCAGGCTTGGAGGAAACTGTTATATAACACTTGCACACATACGCACACACACACAGAATATATATGCATACACGTGCACATCTTCCATCTCCCTCAGCACACTTATTATTAAAGTTCTGTAGTAAGGTGGTCTGAAGAAAATCTCAGTTTCATTCCTTTGCTGATAGCACTGTTACATACTCAGATCCTCATACTGAGTTATTTGTCCAGTTCTTTGTCACCAATACAGATAATTTATATTTTGTAATAATGTTTTTGATTGTACACAATTAAAATGGGTACGTTGAAATCAATTCAAAATTTGTAGGTGAATTATAATCCTGTTTTGGGGAAAAAGTCTAACTGAGTAAGATATATTTATCTTTAAAAATAGGATAAAATATGAAATAATTTTATAATAATCAGCAAAATTAAAGAAAAGTGTTGAGTTATATATTTTTGTACCTTGCTGGTAAGATGTCACAATAATGCATATTTAGGACAGTAGATGTACTAAAATATACTAAATTAACAATGAGAATGACCTGAGCTCTAAAAGCAAAAATCTGCCACCTACCAGCAATAGGGCTCAGCAAGTTAACACCATTGTCTGTCCATTGCCTTTTGAAGGCTGCTTTTTTTTTTTTTTTTTTTTCAATGCAGTTTATTCAGGAACCTTGAACAATCATCTGACCCTGGGGAAAGCCAGCCCACTTTAAATAGCCTCTGGGTAGCCAACCTCAGCGTGCCACGTGGGCAATGCAGATAGGTCCACATACATGGAAGCAAGCCAGATCTTCAGCCTTAGCCAAATGTGGAGTTGTTTGTGACAGAGAGCACTCACCATCGGGAAGGTGGAAGGCGGAAACCAGCTCCATCTTTCAGGAGCAGCATTACGCAGCTCTCTACAGTCCCCCCTTTTTGTTTTGGACGCATCAGGCAAGAGTAGAGGTCTGATCTCTGATGTTAGAAATAAATTGGGACTTTGTACTGATGTTCATTTAGGTGTCATCCACCCAGGACAGTCTCCCCAAGCATGGTTGGCAACCATAAAAAGCCAAAATATTACGCTCAGGATGCGAGGCGAAGCACTGCACTCAGGGTCAGCCGCCTTGGACCCAGAGAAGAGCATGTCTGATTGCATGCGGGTTGATGACCCAGGTCCCGCCTCTGAGAAAAAGGTATCGGACGGGTCTGATGCTTTTTTATAAAGTATTAGGTAAATCAATTTGTTTGGCATCACAAAGGGAATTTTAAACACATAATGATATGACATATCAATATTCTAAAATAAATTATTCCCGAAGTTACCATTATTTTGCAGAGGAGAACTCTTATTATTATAAATTTAACTTTGCGTTCTGCTTAGCCCACAGGAATATTAAGGTAAACTTTATCTCACTGGAGAATAAGGTGAAAACCAAGCATGTTTGTTAGAAGCTTTAGAGAGAAAAAACAAAAAACAAAACAAAACAAAAAAAGCAAGAAATACAAGTGGATGATGAAGAGAAAATAAGAAATAACAATACTATTATTGAAAATAGAAATGGATAGACAGTGAAAGAATATTACTGGTCAAGTGTATTAAGAGATTATGCCACATGTTAGTAGATAAGTCTTCAAGAGCCATTTATATATTGTGCTATGTTTTCTACTTTTGTTTATTTTATTGCTTATTTAACTGTTATACAATATATATTTAATCATGTTTTCCCCCATAAACTTCTTCCAGGTCATCCACAACTCCCTATTCACCAAAATTCATGTTCTCTCTCTCTCCAAAACAGAAACTCAATAATATAAAAACTGTCAAAAACACGAATGAATTCTCATTAGGATTAAGGCAGGTTAATTGATAGGGATTAACTGAATGTCAATCCAATTTGCTGTGTTCCAAGACTTTTTTTTAAATAGTATAATAGCAAAACAGTTCTACCTGCCCTCACAACCCATATGTTTGCACTCTTCCTCTCTTGGTTTTTCATAATCTGAAATTAAAATTTTCACTATGGTAAAAGAAATGTCAAAAAAGTAAAACAAAATATTTTCCAAAACACATAGTTCTTTTTGTATTAGTCATCCTAGGGAAGGGGCCTGCCCTAGAATGTGGTTGCTATATATAGTGGCACTCTATAGGAGTAAATTGATTATGCTTTGCCAATTGGTATGAATTACAAATCGGTTCTTGGTTATGAGTGGAAACCAGTGTCTACTTCCTCTTCTCAGTGCTGAGGACCCATATGGATTAAACTTGTGCATGTCTTAAGGATTCTCACATGGTCCCAGCAAATTCATGTGTGGATGAGACCTGTGGTTTCTGAATGACCCTGTTACCTTGGATTCACCCATCCCATCTGACCACCTACAGTTTTTCCACCTCCTCTTCCTTATGGATTGCTGACCTTTGAAAATAGATGTTAGATGAAGGAATTATATTTGTGACTGAGTGCTCAAAATTGTTCAGTCTTCACAATTGTTCCAGTTGTGGTTCTTTTTTTTTTTTCCAGTTGTGGTTCTTTGCGTTAATTTCCATTGAGTGAATAATGTAGCTTCTCAATAAAGGTTGATTGAGGCACTCTCTATGAGAACCATAAGAGTTGTCCCTGCATTCAGTGGATTTGTTTTAAGTTTCACTCCATTTTCTTTGATGTTGGCTATAGGCTTGCTGTATATTCCCTTTACTATGTTTAGATATGTGCCTTAATATTACTTATAGTTTATTAACTTTGTATCCCTGCTGTATCACACTCCTTCATTCCCTTACAATGCCAGCCTCTCTCCCTCATCTCCTCCCTGCCCTTTTCCAAGTCCACTGATAGGGGAGGACCTCCTTCCATTTCATCTGACCCTGTTTTATCAGGTATCTTAAGGACTGGCTGCAAAGTCCTCCTCTGTGGCCTAGCAGGGCTGCCCCTCCCTCGGGGGGGGGGGGGAAGGTCAAAGAGCCCACTATTGAGTTCATGTCAGAAGTAGTCCCTGTTCCCCTTACTAGGGTACCCACTTGAATACTGAGCTATCTTGGGGTACATCCGAGCAGAGGTTCTAGGTCATATCCATACATGGGCTTTGGTTGGAGAAACAGTCTCATAAAAGACCCCTGTGCCCAGATATATTTGGTCCTTGTGGGGCTCCTGTCCTCTCACAATGACAGCCTACATACTGGGAAAGGATCTTCACCAACCCTGTATCTGAAAGAGGGATGATATCCAGAATATATAAAGAACTAAAGAAGTTAAATAGCAACAAATCAAGCAATCCAATTAAAAAATGGGGTACAGAGCTAAACAGAGAATTCTCAGTAGAGGAATACAGAATGGCAGAGAAACACTTAAAGAAATGCTCAATGTCCTAAGTCATCAGGGAGATGCAAATCAAAACGATGCTGAGATTTCACCTGACACCCATCAGAATGGCTAATATAAAAAACTCAAGTGACAACACATGCTGCAGAAGTTGTGGAGAAAGGGGAACCCTCCTCCATTGCTGCTGGGCATGTAAACTTGTACAAACACTTTGGAAATCAATCTGGTGCTTTCTCAGAAAATTAGGAATAGTGCTTCCTCAAGATCCAGCTATACCACTCCTCCGCATATATATCCAAAATTTGCTTAAGTACACAACAAAGACATTTGTTCAACCATGTTTGGAGCAGTGTTATTCGTAATAGCCAGAACCTGGAAACAACCCAGGTGTCCCTCAGTTGAGGAATGGATACAGAAATTGTGTTACTTTTACACAATGGAATACTACTCAGCAATTAAAAATGAGAGGAAATCATGAAATTTGCAGGCAAATGGTGGGACCTAAAAACCATCATCCTGAGTGAGGTATCCCAAAATCAGAAAGACAGACATGGTAAATACTCACTTATATAGACCTATAAGATAGGATAAACATAATGAAATCTATACACCTAAAGAAGATAAACAAGAAAGAGGACCTTGGGTAAGATGATTAATCCTCACTTAGAAAGACAAATGGGATGGACCTTGGAAGTAGGAGAAAACAAATAACAGGACAGGAGCCTACCACTGAGCGCCTCTGAAAGACTCTACCTAGCAGTGTATCAAAGCAGATACTAAGACTCATAAACAAACCTTTGGCAGAGTGCAGAGAATCATAAGAAAGAAGGGGGAATTAATATGACCAGGAAAGGACAGTTTTATTTTCTACATAGCATTTACACACTCTTGTACCTATGTCAAGCCTGTTTAAGGATGGTGATAAAACTGTCTCCATGAGTCCTAGATGGTCACACTTACAGCACATCACGTCAAATTTAATAACTGAAACAATTTCAGATTGTTTTCACTATTTATTTATTATATTTTTTATTTCAAAACAATTCTATTATCCTGTTAGAAAACATTTGATTACTATGAAAAGCACAACATAATCATTTTAAAATATGTCTCTTATGAATGCAATTTATAGACAGCAATACATGGCAACAGGCAGTTACCTGAGGTGACATCATACATTCTACATGTAGTCAAGAAAATTTTGTCTGTGTGTCAGAAAGAAGAAGGGCTGAGGTATTTGTAAACCAACTGGGTAACTTGTGTAGCATGAGGAAATGAGTGACATATTGCATTTTTGTTGTTATAAATAGGCAAACAGATGAATTAAGAGCCCATAACAATCTTGAGTTTATATTTTAATTTATATTTTGATTATTTCAAAACAATTCTATTATCCTGCCAGAAAATATTTGGTTACTATGAAGAGCACAACCATAAGAATTTTAAATGTCAATTTGTCCTGGTCATTAATTTGAAAAAAAGAAAAAAGAAAATTTTCATATACTCTTAAAAACATACATTAAGTACAGATGAGTTGCCAAGGCTACTAGAAGCATAAAATGAAACTTTTTAAGCATTATAATTTTTTTTTCCTATGATGTCCCCTGGGATCATTAAACAGATGGGTCTTCCTAACCACTCTTTAATAAAGTTGCTCCGGTTAATGTCAGACTCTGCCTGAAAAGGCCTTCAGTTTGAAGACAAGTTATTAAAGGTTGTATTAGGAGTCCCTAATAGAAATTATTTTCAATGTATATCATAATTTAAAAATCAGTAATTTACAGACAATCACAGATGAATAGGTATATGCCAGTTATTTCTCAATGGTATTATTTATCTAGCTTATAAACTATATTCAGGTAGTGCTCATTTTGATGCATTCTTCAAATCAGTCCTAAGCACGGAAACCTTAGAGTGTGAGCTTCTTCTCTGCGTGTGTGCAGCAGCAAAGGTATGGAGCTCCCCCAGAAATGCATGGCACACTGTGGCCAATATCTTCTTCCAACATGGCCCCTTGGTCTCCAAGGCTGAGGCAGTGCTTTAATTGTTTGGATCAATTGATGGCAAAACCATTTGTACACCACCAGACATTGATGTTTATCAACGCCCCAATGATGACTTCTTGTAGCCAATTGATTTTGACTAGAAGCTTCAGAATTGGGCTACTGAAAATGACTCCTGCAAACAGGGCTCAATTCCCTAAATATAATAAAATATTCTCTAAGCTCATTATTTTGTCAGTCTTTGATGGTGTTTTTGTCTTCATTCTCCTGTCTGGTCAAGTTCTGTCATTAATTCACTTTACCTCTTTCCTTACTGTTCATAAATCATTGCCAAATCTATTTTTTTTTACAATTACAGCTTCCTGAGATGACTCTTTTCCCCTCCTATCTTTCAGAATGTACCACATCTCCACCTCATTCAAAATCTATGTATTACTAGGAAGTTCTTACATTTATATTCAAGGCATCTATGAACATGCTGTGATTTGTACACACTGTTTTTTTAAGCTGATTTATTATTGAAGTTCTTTAAATAGAGATATTCTGAATTTTACTTAGCCTTAGCCAATTATCAGTATGGACTGCAGCATCTGAGAGGTGAAATTGTAATGCCTACATGACTGTCATTTTTTACACCTCTGTGCTTCAACAGAACTGCCAAGGTTATTATCATTTCCAGGCTTCACAATGGCAGTATTACTACTATTCATACAGATTGGATTTGTTGCCAATCTATGAATATGTATTCTCCAATTGTAATTTGAATGGAGGTTTCATTTTTATATTTTGTCAATGTTGCTTTATATTAAGCATTAGCCAGATTATACTCTTTTTTTAAAGGTTTTAAATATGAGTTGTACTTTTTTTTATTTTCTCATACTTTTTTTACAGTAGAATTATTTATTTATTTTTATATTAATCACAGGTTATTTACTTTGTATCCCAGCCGTAGACCCCTCCCACCTTCCCTCCCAATCCTACCCTCCCTCATCTTCTCCCTGCCCCTTTCCAAGTCTACTAATAGGGGAAGACCTCCTCCCCATCCATTTGACCCTAGCTTATCAAGTCTCTTCAGGCCTGGCTGCAATGTCTTCTTCTGTGGCCTAGCAAGGCTGCTCCTCCCTTGGGGAGGAGGGGTCGAAGAGCTCTCCATTGAGTTCATATCAGGAATAATCCCTGTTCCCCTTATTCGAGAACACATTTGGACACTGAGCTACCATGGGCTATATCCGAGCAGGGGTTCTAGGTTATATCCATACATGGACCTTGGTTGGAGAAACAGTCTCACGAAAGACGCCTGTGCCCTGATATATTTGGTCTTTGTGGCACTCCTGTACTCTCCAGGTCTTACTAACTCCCCCTTCTTTCATATAATTTCCTGCAGTCTGTGAAAGTTTTGGTTATGAGTCTTAATATCTGCTTTGATACACTGCTAGGTAAAGTCTTTCAGAGGCCCTGTGCTGTAGGCTCCTGTCCTGTTACTTGTTTTCTCCTACATCCAATGTCCAAACCATTTGTCTTTCTAAGTGATGATTGGGTATGTTACCCTGAGTCCTCTTTCTTGTTTATTTTCTTTAGGTGTATAGATTTCACTATATTTATCCTATCTTATAGGTCTATATAAGTGAGTATATACCATTTGTGTCTTTCTGCTTTTGGGATACCTCTCTCAGGATGATCGATTCTTGGTCCCACCATTTGCCTGCAAATTTCATGATTTCCTCATTTTTATTTGCTGAGTAGTATTCCATTGTGTAAAAATACCACAATTTCTGTATCCATTCCTCAACTGAGGGACATCTGAGTTGTTTCCAGGTGCTGGCTATTACGAATAAATATGCCTTATAAACATAGTTGAGCAAATTAGAAAAACCACATGATCATCTCCTTAGAATCCAAAAAAGCATTTGACAAAGTTCAACACCCATTCATGTTTAAAGTCTTGGAGCGATCTCGAATACAAGGCACATACCTAAACATAGTAAAGGCAATATACAGCAAGCCTATAGCCAACCTCAAACTCAATGAGGAGAAACTTAAATCAATCCCACTGAAATCAAGGACAACAAAAGGATACCCACTCTCTCCGTATCTACTGAACATAGTACTTGAACTCCTAGTTAAAGCAATAAGACAACTAAAGGAGATCAAGAGGATACAAACTGGAAAGGAAGAGTTCAAAGTGTCAGTATTTGCAAATGATATGACAGTCTACATGAGCAACCCCAGATTATATTCTCATAAAAAGAATAGTAATAATAATTGTTTTCCAACATTTACTCATAATCAAAACAAATATAACTGTAACTGACAGTGAATCAAATCAGGGTCAAACCTGAATAGGGTCATAATAAAAAGAAATTGTACAACCTTACTCTCTTCAGGTTTAAAACAATACCGTGGTGAGAAGCAATGGAATACTCTTATATTCTTTTCCCAAGCTAATTAATAAAAGGTCCTACTGAGACTAGAATAGCATTGTGCTGGTTGGTCCATTTTAAAATTCTGATCATTTTTCCCAGTCTGTAGGCTGTCATTTTGTTCTAATGACAGTGTCCTTCATTTTACAGAAGCTTTTCTGTTTCATAAGGTACCATTTATTGATTGAAAGACAAAAGGGCTGAGAAAAAAATTGGAGAAACTACATCCTTCACAATAGCCACTAATAAAGTACTTTGGTGTGTCTATAACCAAACAAGTGAAAGACATGTTTGAAAAAAATCTTCAAGTCTCTGAATAAATAAATTGAAGATACCAGAAGATGGAAAGATCTCCCATTCTCATGGATTGGTAGGATTCACATGGTGAAAAAAGCCATTCTACCAAAAGCAATCTATAGAGCCAATGCAATTTCTATCAAAATACCAACATAATTCAGAACATGAAAGAACAGTTCTCCAGAATGGCTAAAACTTCCTGTACACTGTCCTTTTGTTCTGATGACAGTGTCCTTTGCTTTACAGAAGCTTTTCAGTTTCATGAGGTCCCATTTACTGATTGTTGCTCTTAGAGCCTGTACTGATGGTGTTCTGTTCAGGAAGCTATCTCATGTGCCAATGAGTTCTAGGCTCTTCCCCACTTTTTCTTCTAACCGTTTGAGTATATCTGCTTTTATGTTGAGGTCTTTGATCCATTTGAGCTTTATTTTTGTTCAGGGTGATAAATATGGAACTGTTTTTCCTTTTTCTGCATGTAGACATCCAGTTGGACCACCACCATTTGTTGAAGATGCTGTCTTTTTTTCCATTGAATGATTTTGGCTTCTTGGTCAAAAGTCAAGTATTCCTAGGTGTGTGGGTTTATTTCTGGATCTTCTCTTTGGTTCCATTTATCAACCTTTCTGCTTCTATGCCAATATCATGCAGTTTTTATTACTATTGCTCTGTAAAACAGCTTGAGATCAGGGATGGAGATAACTCCAGATGATCTGTTGTTGTACAGGACTGTTTTGGAAATTGTGGGGTTTTTGTTTTTCCATAGGAAGTTGAGAATTTTTCTTTCAAGGTCTGTAAAGAATTATGTTGGTATTTTGATGGAATTGCATTGAATCTGTAGATTGCTTTTGGCAGAATGGCCATTTTCATTATGTTAATCCTACGGATCCATGATCACAGGAGATCTTTTCAATTTCTGATATCTTCTTCAATTTCTTTCTTCAGAGACTTGAAGTTTTTTTTTTTTTTTTCAAATGGGTCTTTCATTTGTTTGCTTAGAGTCACCCCAAGGTATTTTATGTTATTAGTGACTATTCTGAAGGGTTGTTGTTTCCCTGATTTCTTTCTGGGCACTTTTGTCTTGGGTATAAAAGAAGGCTTTTCAGTATCCAAGTAAGTGGGTTCCCTAGTAAGGGGAATAGTAACTATTTCTACTTCATGAACCATCATGGGGAGACACTCAGGAGCAGGAGGACCTACATAGCCTTCTGACACAGTGATCAGTGATGCATCATGAGAGAGGTCAGTGTGGCTGTGGAAGAACAAGTGGAGACTTAGCTCTCAGTGGTTGGAATTCAGACCATACCATTCCCATAGGAGATGAGGGAAAGTCCTCATGCCACGATGGTCTCATGAATATGGCTGACTGGCCTTTAATCTAGAAATGAGAATGAGGTTTGGGGAACAGGTAATACACTCAGAACAGTATGATATTTGAGGGATTGCTCATCCTGGTAGAGGATGGAGCTACCCTTCTGAAGATTCTGACTTCCAAAGGTGGGGAAGCACAGGCTGGAGTACTGGGGAAAATGGAAGCCCTGTTCTGTCCATTGGTTCAAAGCATGGCCTCTGGCATGCCACTGATTAGAAAGCAGTCACAATCCAGTTACTTGCCACTTATGCTAACTATTCTCAACTCTCTGCAGCTTTATTCTACTCCGTGCATTCCTCCTCAGTGAAATCACCAGCATTCCTTCTGAAAGAAAACTTTTATAATCCATTGAGCTAAGTTCTTCCCAGCCCTATTAGATTTACTGTGTGTTGAAAAACCCCTAAGTTATTTAGACTGTGAGATGTTCATAGCTGAGTCTTGGAGGTGTGTCTGAGTCTTTGAGGGTTCCATGGACATCTTCTATTTCTTATGATCCTTGGGTTCTTCCTCTTGCCTGCTCCCAGGCTTGCCACTGGAGATTAGCACATGGAAAGCAGATTTTCTAATCCATTTTCATTAGAAAACAGATTTGTGGTGTCTAGCAACTGATTCTTTAGGTTTCCAAATGTGTTTTATTTTAGTTTCTGCATTAGTTTTGCTGCCCTTGGGAAAGGACAAATATATTCTTTCCTTTTAAATTCAGGCTCCAATTCTTTGTGGTGTGGCCTTAGTTTGCAGCCCGCCACTTAACTGGAAACTGCTGGTTGTCAGAATATCCATTATACTTCCTGGCTTTTCTTATGTATTATTTGCTTTATTATGTCAGAGTAACATTCTTGTCTCCAGTTATGTGAAGGGTACCAGGCTACTCTACTCAAGACACATCTTCACCTTCTTTAGCCTACAGGTCACCAATCTAACTTTCACTAAGCTGGAATGAACATCTAAAGGAATCTTAGGCTCAGTTAAAAAATGTCCAAGTTCCACTAATTTGTCTTCTCTTTGTGTCACACAATTCTGACCTCTGCCCAGTGGGAAGCCTCTGGATAAAGCTGATAAGACTAGGAGCCATTACTTCATTTCCTTTACCTTCTGAAGCCACAGGGTTATTTTTTCTACACTCTTGTGGATTATTTACATTTAGTATTCTTTTTTTCTTTTTACCTTACATTGATCCCTTTATTTCAAATATGTGAAATGTGGAGGCAACACTTCCTGATTCATAGATAAAGAAGTAGAGAAACAAAGAAGCAAACATCAAGTTAAAGTAGCTAATTAGATGCATCTCCAGTAGAGTATAAGCCTTCCAATTAGTGACTATCTGTTAGCATTTATAAAGAATAAGAAGAGTTGGCATCTTTTGCCATGAGTGTAACATTTAATTCTAGCAGTGCCACTGAGCAAAGGTCCAAGCTGGAATATGATTACAATATTTCTGTCCAAGAACAATTCACTGGCTGAGTGATGCCAGTGAAGTGAAGGCTAATAACTTCATATCAGATGTGGGACAATTGCCTTGACGTTTAGATCTAGTGTGAAGATTTCCTTTAACCTGGTCAAACTCACTTGAAAATTACATTGAGGTATAACATGCTTCCATATTGCCTCCTGGTATGCAGGATCATCAGTTAGGAGTGTGGTTTAGAGAAACCGAGGACTGACAGAAGAGAGACAGGGTCACAGTATCATGGGGGAGATGTTAAAACTATGTAATGATTGGTATAGGAACATCCCTAGCATGTTGAACTACTGTGAGAGAGATGAATGCTAAAAGGCTCAAATTGCTATAAGGAAGGGATATGCATATTTTTTGATTGGTCTACCCTTATGCAAGGGAAAGTTGGTAGTTTTAAAAGACAATGGAGATACATAATAGTTGTATTTCCTTTGTATTAACTCAGACATTACATTAGGCCATACTGTATTGACTTTGAATTTTCTAGGTCTCCAACATGAAGATGTAAATATAAAATCCTCTGTTCTGATGATGAATTGACCACAAGAAATAAACACAGAATCCACATAAACTCTAATTTCAGTTGTGTTAAATGCCCCGACAAGAACAGAATTGGATGATTTGAAGAGTCATTGAGGAATTGGGGGGGAGGAATCTTTATGTGGGATTAAGAAGCCTTCTTGATGAGTTTGTTGTTTCTGGCAACTAAGTGCAATTCCAAGTGATAGTATCTAAAGCCAAGAATATTGAGGGTTTTTGAGGACCCCACTTGAGATTTAATTAAGACATGAAGATATATAGAAAATTTAAAGCTATTGTAAGGCAGTCTCTCAGCTAGCTACTAACTGAACCCAACTTCTCATGATTCTATCTCTCTATGTGGTTTTCATTGTTTACCTCCCTGCTCTGTTCCATCTCCTTTCTATGTTCCTTCTCCATCAAACTGTATCTGACATCTCCTGTGCTCCTGCCTGCCCAGAAGAACCACCCCTTTTCTTCTAGCCTCAGCTCCAGCTCTTAGCTCTTTATTATACAAAAAGCCACTTTCCAGTCTTAACCTATCAGGGACAAGACAATTCCTTATCCATCTCTTGTGGGTTGCCCTTAGGTAGGTGAAGAAGGACAATCATTTACAATACAAAACCTGTGATGAGCCATAGAAAGGACAATACCAAAATCTTCCCAGCACTTCTGATGGCACAGAAGGAAAAACGGAAAATACTGGTCAATAAGAGAGAAGGTCATCACAATATAGGAGATTGACTGAGATGCTTTAGCACAGCAGTTCTCAAATTTGATTGTCTGTATGAATGGCAAAAATGGTTGTGAAAATATTTATTTCGAGGTGGGGAAAGAAACACTCAGCGAGCTGTTGTCCCAGTGCCCAAAGTACACCCCACAGTCTCCCAGATGTTCCTCTTTGGAGTTGCTTCCTGTCTCCTCTGTTGGGAGTTGCAGGGGTGATGGCTGATAGCAGTGAGCACCCTTCTAAGGAATGGGTGCATGAGGGGCCCTGGAAGCCCCAATTCTGGCTGCTGACCTCTTCCGGGCTGCCTTTAAGAGGTTCTTTTCAAAGAGCTCTTTCTCACGGTAGTGCACTGGTGGGCCATGCAGGTACTTCTCTTCTGCTTCCTTGTAGCTGAGCTCATCCAGGGCAGCCATGGAACAGATGATTGCTTCTGGAAGAAGAACCTCCATGGTAAACCGCACTTTATCTCCTCTAGTCAGGGAGAGCAGAGCCTCATCTGCTTCCTTGCATATTTCTTGCAAATGCCTGGCCACAAGATGCAACTGGTCGTCATCCTCCAGGTAGGTCTCAATACAGAAGTCTTCCCCCCTTGATTTCCAAAGATTGTCCACCCACCTGGACGGTTTTCTGCCCTGCACAATCTCCCGCAGGTGCTGGTCGGCCCCCTTTCTCTTCACTATGAAGTCCACGAGCTTCTGGTTGGCTCTGTCCCAAGCAGCCCTCATACGGTCAGGCAGAACTTTCTTGCGGGGCCCTTTCCCACCTGGGGTATTCTCCTCCTCCCAATCTTCCAGGTCCACATAGCTCACCTTAGGGAAATCAATGTGCAGGTCTCCTTCCTGGATGGCCCTCCTTAGCGGGTAACTGACTTGGGCAGTGTAATAGCCCATAAAGGAGCCCAGGTAGGCGCCACAGGCCAGGCCCTCTCTGTAGTGGTCGATCACTGTGAGGCACCAGCTGATGCCCTGGCTGTACACTCTGCTGGCTCTTCTTATGAGTGATATTTTTTCTCCACAGTCCAGATGTTTCAACTTGTGTAGAGGGACACAGACACCCTTGTGCTCAAACTGCATGTTAGCTTCCATCAATAGCACCCTCGCCATCTTGTCATTTTGGCTGACACTCTTTACCACAGCTGGCCAGAATGGAAGGTCCTGAAATTTGAACCAGACCAGCATTCCTTGTTCAATGGTATTCTGTAGCTGGGCAGAAGCCACCTTGGCAGCTTGCCCTGCTTCTTGAATATTGGAACCCCGGTTCTTGAACCTGGTCTTAGTCACCTTTGAGTGAGCGCATGGTTCCAGTTCTGGCACCCTGCAATGTGGACACAGCACGTGGATCTTCCTTTTCCTGCTAGCAATGCGGAAAGATCTTCGCAGCCTCGGCATTGGAGGCATGCAAGCTGCTGATGCCGAGTTTGCAGCTGGTTTCAGGGTGCCCGGGCCGTGCTCCTCCTTGTTCTCAGGGATGGCATTCTTCCTTTGGACTCCAGTAGCCCTGGTGTGTAGGTCAGCAAAACGTTCTTTTTGCTTGATGGCTTTGGGCTAGAACCAGATGCACCTCAGTGGCCCAGCAGCAACCTGCTGCTCTTTCTTAGCCTGTACACTCTGCCTGGAGGCTGAGGCAGTCAAAGACTTGGGTTTGGATGTGTTTAGCTTTTTCATGCATGCTTTAAGCATTTCCTTTCCAAAGGCCATAAACTGTTTGGCTGCAGCTTCCTCTATTTCTTTTCGGATGGCAATATTCTGTTTAAGTTTATCTTCCTCTATGTCTTTACGTATCATTTGTTTCCTCTGTTATCATCTTCTTGAGCATAGCTGTTAGGTCATCTTCTTGGATTTCAGTTATGCTGGGTGTCCAGGGCTACTTGCCCCTGGGTTACTGGGTTCTGGAGATGCCATCTTGCTCTGTATTTTGTTCCTTGAGCTTTTACGCTGGCCTCTATCCATTGTGCTATCTTAGGTGTTTGGGGTTATTTTCTGGTGGTTCCTGGGGATCCTGTGGTGGAAAGAATCCCCTTTGCAGAAAACTGGTTTTTCCTGAAGGATGTCTTCTCAGCTTTTTGGGTATAGTCCTTGGATGGCTGGCGTTTTTTCAGGAATTGCTGCTGCTCACCTCAGGGATAGAGACCTGAGTGGTAACTGTGGTTTTTGTTAGTCGAGAGGTTTCTCCTCTCACCCAGGGAAGTCCTGAGGACAGCTGCCCTGTTTCCGAGTTTCTTGCTGTAAATTTAAATGATCAGCTGCTGTAACCCAGTTGGACATCTGGCGTGCAGCAACTGTTTGTGCCTGTGTCTGGAGCACAGCTGAGTGATGGCGGCTTGGCCCCGCCTGTCTGCTAGACTTTTTCCAGGGAAGGATTGGGTGATTTAAGTCAGTACACTTTCCTTCCTTCCCTGTAGATTCTCTGGAGACAGGGACTCCCAGTCTCTTTTTTTGCCCTGATGAGCACTGCTCAGTCTCCACCAGCTTGCTGGCCACAGAAACTGCCTGTGTCTGGAGCACAGCTGAGTGATGGCAGCTCAGTCTCCACCAGCTCCCTGGCAAGCAGAAACTGCCTGTGTCTGCCTTTGGGAGCCTGGGAGTCTGCCTAAACTGGATAATTTTCCCGAGACCTTTTCGGGGTGGGGGTGTCGGCTGAGTGCTCTGAGATCAGACCAGCCGTTTCCCTCCCTGTGTGTTTGCACCTTACAGTGAAACTCATTCACTGGTGCCCTGGTGCCCACAGTTCTATCTCAGGCGGAGAATCAGGCACGCAGGCAGAGCTCTGTGCCAGAGCCTGTGTCCCTGGCTCTGGCTCCAGGCTGGCTTCTGGGGCGCCTGTGGAACCCGAGTCTTTTCCAGGGGATGTCTGGGTGACCTAAGGTCAGTCCCAATCGTTTCCTGCACTGTGGGGTTATCTCTCGATTGGAGATTCCAGTCTCTGATGGTGTGGTGCACACAGTTCAGTCTGGGACCGTGACTGGCTCTGGGCTAGCGACCAAGCATCTGGCGGAACCGGGATCTCTTCCATGGTTTAGCTGGGTGAGTTAAAAGCTGATTGAATCCCCCACTGTGGGGTATCCTCTCACCTGGGAAGCACAATCACTTGCGTTTTATGGCCAGGAGTTCTGATTCCCTGTCACTGTGCCAGTCCTGCTGTGCTACTGGTCAGAATGAGAGTCCTCCCAGTGCAGCCATCTTGTCCTGCCCTGTTCCCCGTTTTTAAAGAAACCAAAATTTTCACTAAACCTCAGTCTGAACCTAAACAAAAAAAAAAAAAGAATACAAGCAATGAAACTCAGTGACACCACCAACCCCAAATCAAAAGTAAGTAACAATTGTTGGTCACTAGTATCTATCAACATCAACGGACTCAACTCCCCAATAAAAAGACACAGACTAACAGAATGGTGGTGGAAACTGTCTTATTGTTTTAGCAAGGACATCGAGAACTATGTTGAAAAGATATGGGGAGAGTGGGCAGCCTTGTCTTGTCCCTGATTTCAGTGGGATTGCTTTAAGTTTCTCTCCGTTCATTTTGATGTTGGCTATAGGCTTGCTGTATATCGCCTTTACTATGTTTAGATATGTGCCTTGTATCCCTGATCTCTCCAAGACTTTAAACATGAATGGATGTTGGATTTTGTCAAATGCTTTTTCAGCATCTAGGGAGATTATCATGTGGTTTTTTTCTTTCAGTTTGTTAATATGGTGGATCACATTGATGGATTTCCGTATATTGAACCACCCCTGCATACCTGGGATGAAACCTACTTGGTCATAGTGATAATATCTTTGATGTGTTCTTGTATTCGGTTTGCGATTATTTTGTTAAGTATTTTTGCATCAATGTTCATAAGGGAGATTGGCCTGAAATTCTCTTTCTTTGTTGAGTCTTTGTGAGGTTTACGTACCAAGGTGACTGTGTCTTTGAAGAATGAGTTTGGTAATGTTCCTTCTGTTTCTATTTTGTGGAATAGTTTGAAAAGAATTGGAGTTAGCTCTTCCTTGAAGGTCTGGTAGAATTCTGCGCTGAAGCCATCTGGTTCTGGGCTTCTTTTGGATGGGAGACTTTTGATGACAGCTTCTATTACTTTGGGGGATATAGGACTATTTAATTGATTTACCTGGTCCTGATTCAGCTTTGGTAAGTCAAATCAATCAAGAAAATTGTCCATTTCATTTAGATTTTCAAATTTTGAGTTAATCTGTGTCTTTTTACTGGAGAGTTGTGTCCATTGATGTTGAGAGTGATTAATGACCAGTGGCTGTTAGATCCATTGATTTTGATGTTTGCTGTGGTCATAAGGTTGTGTGCTTGGGTGCTTTTTGTTTTACTGTAGTAAGGTTAATTATTTCCTGTGTTTTCTTGACATAAGCTGATTTTCTTGGGTTGTATTTTCCCTTCCAGTGTCTTCTGTAATGCTGGATTTGTATGTAGGTATTGTTGAAATTTGTTTTTGTCATTGAATATCTTGTTTTCTCTGTCTATGAGGACTGAGAGTTTTGCAGGGTATAGTAGCCTGGACTGACATCTGTGTTCTCTTAGGGTCTGCATGATATCCGTCCAGGCCCTTCTGGCTTTCATAGTCTCTGTTGAGAATTCAGGTGTGATTCTAATGGGTTTGCCATTATATGTTACTTGGCCTTTTTCCCTTGCAGCTTTTAGTATTTTTTCTTTGTTCTGTATACTTACTGTTTTTATTATTATGTGGCAGGAAGATTTTCTTTTCTGGTCAAATTTTTTGGGTGTTCTGCAGGCCTCATGTATTCTTATTGGCTTCTCCTTTAAGTTGGGGAAATTTTCTTCAATGATATTGTTGAAAATATTTTCTGGGCCTTGGAGAAGCAAGTCTTCTTTTTCCTCTATACCTATTATTCTTAGGTTTTGTCTTTTCATACTGTCTTGGATTTCTTGGACGGTCTGTGTCAGGAATTTTTTGGATTTAACATTTTCTTTGACAGATACATCGATTTCTTCCATTGTATCTTCTACACCTGAGATTCTTTCTTCCATCTCTTGTAGTTTGTTGGTTATGTTTACCTCTGTAGTTTCTGTTTTCTTCCCTAAATTCTTCCTCTCCATTAGTTCCTCCATTTGTGTTTTCTTTAATTTGTTCAGTTCTATCTTCAGGTCTTCATTTGTTTTGTTTACTTCCTTCACCTGTCTGATTGTATTTTCCTCTTTTTCTTTTAGTTCCTTCAACTCTGTTTCTTTTACTTCTTCTGGTGATTTAATTATTTCTTCTCTGAAGGCCGCAAACTGTTTGGCTGCATCTTCCCGTATTTCTTCACGGATGGCCACAATCTGCTTGTCTTTAATTTTCTCCATTTCTTTACGGATAGCCATGATCTGTTTGTTTTTATCTTCCTCTAAATCTTTACATATTTTATTTGTTTCCTCTATTATCCTCTTCATCAGCATAGATGTTAGGTTACCTTCTTGATTTTCTATTATAATGCGTTGTCCAGGGCTGTTCGCCCCTGGATGATGCCATATTGCTCTGTCTTTTGTTGGTTGAGGTTTTACGCTGACCTCTACCCATTGGCTTGTTTTAGGTGTTGGCTATTAGTTTCTGTGCTTTCTGGAGTCCTGAGGTAGGGAGAATCCCCTTGGCTGGAAGATAATTTTTCCTGAAGGAGTCCTCCTCTACTTTTTGGTTATGGTAACTGTATGTCCAGTGTTTCTCAGGAATTGCCACTGATAACCTCAGGTGTATAGCCCTGAGTAGTAGCTGTGGTCTTTGTTAGGCAGTGGGGGCTCTCCTTCTACCCAAAGAAGTTCTTAAGACAGCTGCCCCACTGCTGGGTTTCTCATTATAAATTTAGTGAGCTCCTGCTGTTGTTACAGTTTTCCAGGTACAGTCCTCTTGAAGATCCTGCTGATTCCCTAGCTGTGGGGTTTTCTCCCAACAGGGAAACTCAGTCTGGTATCCTGGGGCACACAGTTCTGTCCGGGAAAGTGAGAGGAGCACCCAGCAAGTCTCTGGGCCAGAGGCTGAGTGCTCAGCTCTGGGCCTGGAGAATGTGCACCTAGGTTGAGTTGGCGCCTGGGGATGCTGCTCTGGTCTGGAGGCTGGGTGCCTCAGTATGGACCAGAAGCTGTGTGTCCCTGTCTGGGATGTCGGCTGCAGGCACTGCTCTGGTCCAGATGCTATGGGTCTAGCCCTCTTGAAGGACCAGGGATTCCCACAGTTTTGTCAGTCTAGCTAGGGGTAACTGGTTGATCCTTGGCACAGTATCTGAGGGCTGCAGTAATGGCTCTCTGGCTTTTGTAGGTCTGAGGATGCAGCTGTGTGCCCCAGTACCCTAGCGGTACTCAATAATGGCAGATGACCACAGCGCCATTGCCTGCAGTAGAAGGCTAAAGCCTAGAGTCTGTGTGAATCTAAAAAGTCTTTTGGTGCTGGGTGTCCTGAGTGTTAGACCTGATGATCCCCCCCGCTGGGGGTTTCCTCCTGCCAGGGACACCCAGTCTTTGCTTTGGGGATCGCGGTTCTGTCTGGGGTGGCTGCGAGTAGAACCCATAGGCACAGACGTCTGCTGTGGCTCCGCCTTTCTGGCTGTTGGGATCCTGGGCATCTCCTAAACTGGGTAATTTTCCCGAGACCTTTTCGGGGTGGTGGTATCAGCTGAGTGTTCTGAGATCAGACCAGCTGTTTCCCTCCCTGTGGGTTTGCACTCAATGGTGAAACTGAGTATCTGGTGCCCTGGGGCCCACAGTTCTATCTGAGGTGGTGAATCAGGCGTGCAGGCAGGCCGGGCTCTGAGCAGGCACCTGGGTCCCCGGCTCTGGCTCCGGCCTGGTTCCTGGGGCACCCATGGAACCCGAGTCTTTTCCAAGGGATGTCTGGGTGACCTAAGGTCAGTCCCAATCGTTCCTTGCTCCGTAGGGTTATCTCTCGACAGGAAAATCCAGTCTGTGATGTTGTGGGCCTACAGTTCAGTCTGGGACAGTGACCAGATCACGCTGGTGTGTAGCTCTGG